>JARQOC010000006.1:318588650-318629680 GCA_033576535.1 Allobates femoralis
AGCAGGATGGGTACTTACATAGCAGGACACATCCATATTTAGTAGGATGAAGACCATACATATCAGTATGGGTCCATATATATCAGGACGGGCCCATAATTAACAGGATGGGGACCATATATAGTAGGAATGAGACCATATATAGCAGGATGGGCCCATATATGGCAGGATGGAGACAATATATAGCATTATTATATAGATGTATTTTGTAGTCAAGAAAAGACTGGTTTTAGACACAAGAAATAGGATATACATTCCTTAAAAAGAGTGTTTTCCGCTCCCTTGTATGAAAACCTAATCCACAAATTGAGAGAACCAATCAGATCTATTGACTGTGATGTTATTATAATGTATAATTTTGAAATATTTTGGTGCTTTTTTTTGTCTAGTTGACCACGAAACAGTGGCAAATCATTTTTGGCAGTTCAGAACGGTCCAAAAAGAAAGCAAAGTGACACAAAATAATAAAAAAAAGCTGCAGAAAAAAGTCAGCCTTGTTTTTCACATGTAAGTGCATTCATTTTGTGACTTGTTTTGGTACATATCGCTGCCTTTTTCTGCTATGTTTTGGTTCACAATGGACAATATTATACAATGTCTACAACTCACCAAGAGGAGTTTCATCCAAGGACGTCTTACTACTCAAACTGGCACCGTGCGATACTAAAATCTCAGCTACATAAATCTACAAAGCAATTAGAAAGGAATTAATAATATCATAAATTCTGCAGACAATTATCATAAATCGCTTTCCTTAATAAATAATTTCCCCATCAGTGGCCCATCAAGAGCAGTCTGAGATCTACTGATGGATTACTTGGGGAGTTTTAAGGAATAAAAAGACTTTGCTGTTGCTGGAAAGGTAAAGAGAAACATTCCAAAAATATGCATCTTTTTACTAAGGATGTAGCTTTACTCCCTTTTCATAAGGCAACATTGCCTAAAGAGATGGGCTGCAATTGCAGATTCATCTGAAGGTGTTTGATGATCAGCATATAAAGTGATATAGTGTGACTTTGGTCTCTCCAGAAAGTCCATGTTGAGTTAGTACAAAGTTTTTATGGAGACTTGTACTAGTGAGAGGATCAGACGTATTGTCACCCTGTCAACCAATGGATGTTTTTACGTTTTGCATCTGTATTAAAAAACTGTATGTTTCATAATATGTATGTGACCCTCTACTGGTTAAAGGTGAAGGCTGCTACCTGAAGCCCATTAGCCAAACAAGGTTATTGGTTGTGAGTGTTCCTGTGGGTGGGGCGTAGCAAATAAAAGGGCTTGGAAGTCGTGAGTAGAGTTGCCGAGTAGGAGATTGTATCAGGAACCAAAGGCCCCTCTAAATTGTTCGGGTCCTGAAGGTTATTCCATGTGTCGGGCCAGCATTTGGACTGTGGAACAGAACCTCAGCCAAGCATGTTCCCATAGTGTCGGTGCTTAACGTCCGCCACTGGCAGATACCCAGCCAGCAGCTGTCCTCTCCAGTGTTGGTATGATGGCCCTGACCAGAGGTTCAAAGACCGATGCATCTCCATTGTGAGCGTAGTGAAGGAATATTGTCTGGCAGCTTTTTCCGGTGATGCCATAGTCACATCCCCATAATTGGGTATGGATAAATTGACCAAAAGTCTCATTAAATTTAAGGCGTGTTGATGCTTAAGTGTCTGGAGGTATCGGGACAAGGGGAGTAGCCTGCAGCCAAATGCGGCAATGTAAATAGTCCACCCCCAACTCACATGCTTGTGACAGTAAAGAAACATTAACGACTTTTATTGACTCTGTGAATAGTTTTTTTCTTTCGATAAGGGTACCAAAGAACTGTACAGTTGTACCGAGAAGCATGCTGCGGCAGTATCAGTCATGTAAGGGCTCCGCTCGGCTTCGACATCGACTATCCAGGGCCCCTAGAGCCGGCAACCAGCTGCCAAACTCATTATGCTAAAGTAGAACATAGTGATATATGCTACCAGTCTCTAACAGTAGAGAATAGATTTTATGTTATTGGAAAGGGATAAGTTGGTTTCAAGAAAGTTTTCTCTATCATAATCTACATTGTTGGGGTTCTCCCAACAATACTCTTTTTACTTGTCTATCTCTTTCTGTCCCACACACTTTGAATAGAGTAGAACCACACATGTACAACAACCGCTACTCAATTTAATCAGGAGATAAGCAACCTCAGTTCTCACTAAACATGGTGTCACAACTATAGAATCCAGAGTGATCAGAAATATCACCCATTGTGTGCGTTCTTCAGACAATCCCTTTAAGCAAATTGAAACCTATGTTTATGTCATAGCTGACACAGTCCTTACCTGTCCCCAAAAAGCTGCAGCATGAAGAGGTTCCCACATGTCGGGATCTTTGACTTCCACAAAAGCCCCATTTTCAAGCAATGTCTCTGCAACTTCTGCAAAACCCCTGGAGGCTGCAACATGGAGCTGTGGCAACAGAGAACTCAAATAAGGGCTCATATATTTACAATATCCAATGCAAAATTATCTTTTACCACTATGCAATTTAACCCTAATGACCCCAAAATAGTGTACAGGCTTATTTGGACCTGGGGAATATATCTGGTCTTACTGTACATTTCTATTTTGCGAAATACCCATGAAGACACATGAAGGACTAGTTGAATTTAACAACAAAAATTGGCATTTTGCTGGGAAGAATTGAATACATTGTAGCCATACATGAGTAGATCCAAGACGGAAATACATCAGTTTGTATTCCTGCAGGTGTCAAAATCCACAGTAACAAAGGACTCAATGTCAATGAAGAATTTAATGTTAATTTTCAAATAGGCATCAGAGCTCCAATAAACTGGACAGTAGGTTATATTTAATATCCCCTTGTACCACATATGATACGTAGCTTCAAACTATAGAACAGGTGGCAAACTGGCACGGACACATAAGGAGAACCTGTCACAAAGTCAACAGTGGAGAGTATTGACAGGTCTACTTTATTCCTACTGATCACATAAACCACCATAAGTCATGTGCACATGTTGACTGTTTGTTGGGTTTTCTACCCCAGTATATGTAAGCGAAAACCAGGAGTGGGTGATAAATACAGAAGTAGTGACGTGTTTCTATTATATTTTTCACTCCTGATTTTGGCTACAAGTACTGAGGAAAAATACTCACCGAATACTCAATAACCTTTACAGTGGGATTGGTAAAACTGGTTCCAACCACAGCATGAATACTGCTGCATGCTACACTCTTCTTGCCATTAAAGGTCCACTACTTGGACAATCTTTTCTTAAATAATATAGTCCTCCATGTAATAAAAAAGTATACTCCTCTATCAGAGCCATTCCTGCGTTGTCGGTGCTGTGTCTATCGGCACTCAAGTGATATTTTTATGTCACGTGACTGCTGCAGACCATCAGAAGCTGCCAATGTACTGAAGGGTTCCTCCTGAGGGAAGTGTAAAGACAGCAGGCCATCAGCTGTCCCTGCAGTGTTCACATTACATATGAGCTCACATGGATGTCGGCAGACACCGTGCTGACATCACTGGAATGATGTCAGTCTGTAAGCTGTGTTCATGGGTTATTTTTTTTATTTAAATAGAGGACCATGGCATTTTATAAGGATTGTTCAACTACTAATTATTTTATGGCAAGAAAAGTGTAGTGTCCAGTACTATTCATTTAGTGGACAGGATAGCTCTCAGGCAAGGCATCATGGTTATCTATTGTCTAAGACCCCCTAATAATGTTATCGTGAATGGGGGCTGCAAGTGTGACAATTACACACAGATTGTGGAACCTGAGGGGCTCAAAAACCCTATTCCACTTACAGTAAGAAGACACCAGTATTATAAATAGTACATTTTAGTTAGGGGCGTAAGCTACAATTATTGCTTGGGACCCAGGTTTTGTCTCAAACAGTTTTCTGACTTATAAAAGTTGACATATTTTACAGAACCTGTAGTTTCTTAGAACTGTTGCAGCTTTGCACATTGGCCCCTGCACTTTAACAGTAGGTTGGGGCTTCAGGGTAGAGGTATGGTCAACCACAGTCCATCACACTTACTACATTAATGCTACAAATACTTAATTATAGCGTGACTCTACTCCATCCAGCTTAGCTTCTGTTCGGGGGCATTGACACACTAGAAATTAGGGAATTGTTATTTACACTACAGGAGCAGTCTTAATTATACTATCTACAGAACATGAAGCGTGTAATGGACGATTCTGGTCACAACAGGTGATCACCTGTAGAGGACGTGAACACACCGTTATCGGGGAAGGTAACATGACCACTCTATTTATCTCACCAGAGTGGCCCCTTGGCTGTCTGTTCTGTTCAGGTCCTGTCCGGCTGCTACCAGTGCTCTGACATCATTCAGCATGTGACGCTCCGGCGCTTGCCGAGCCTCATTAACCATTTCTTGTGTGATACCTAGAGAGCATTAAATGTACGAAGATGAGCTATAATTAATGAAGCCAATTATATATCCTTATATTAACTACTGTAGTATCACAAGTGATCAGCAGTTTGAAGGAAAACATTCTTTCTTTTGCTTCTCACCTTTGTAGGTCATGCAGTTTTCTATGACGCTCAGTGTAGCTTCATCCTCGCAGAGGTCATACACCATGTTACCATCTGCATTTACTGCCAGCAGATCGGCACCACTGGAGACAGCACAGAAGCAAAACTCACTGTTAGCTTCATACTGATGGAAAAATTATCATCTTCAGCACCAATTACATAAAGAGTTATCATCTGTACTACTTCAATGTCCACGTAATCAGCCCAAACCTCAATATTATACATGCACCAATACCAAGTGTGGCTGGTAAGAATAATCTCCAACATATATCGATGTAATGATATGATAAATCTTTATTAATTACCATACGACAAAAGATTAAAGTATACAAAAAAAGACATGAAACGCAAAGAGGAGGTGGTCATGGCAACAATATCCAGACAATAGGATAAAAATAGTTCCACCAAACTGTACATACAGTATATGGCGCTGTATTAGTAAATGGATATATTTTACAGATATTGCATAAAGCTTGGTATTGGTGCTATATCTATGTAAAACATATCTGTAACTCTTTTACTAGTATTGATATCAATGTACAATCTGTGTTATAGCCCAGTGAAGGCTTCGGGACTAAACTCTCCCAGAATTCCTTAGTGTCACGGCACCTTTGATCTCAGACTTGACCTATCATCGTCTGTGGAGGCACAGATGAAATATACAACAGTCATTGAGATCAAACACAGTACAGCAGAGCGTACACACTAATGTCTCAGCCCCTGGAACAAATAGTGAAAGGGGCTGCATGGGAACATGGGCCCCACTTCCTAGCTTCCCGGGGTGGAGGGACTCTAAACATAGTTTGTTTAATATGAAGGAACGATTAATACCATCTTCATGACAGAATTAATACACATGAGGTATCCTCATGTCTGATTGGTTATAGCCAAAGGTCTAGTGGTATGGTAACAAGGGACAAGTTGGAGATGATTGGTCACTTGTCTGTTTGTCAATCTCAGATGTGATTGGAGGATAAAAGGCGGGAAGAGAAGGTATTTAGGTCCCTTAGATCTGGATATGACGTCATTCGGCAACAGAAGAAGAAGAGACACCTGCCCGCCCGCCCTGGAAATGTAATTCGGCCTTTACTGTCGTAATGCTTTGATTCGAGGGGAAATTTGTAAGAAATTTGGATGTTTTAGGCTCATTTTAGCAGTACAAATGGTTATTTATGTAATTTATTTATATATACGTTTCTGAGAAGTTAATTATTTATTTTGTACCGCTTTTGATTACCCTGAATTAAAATCTTACGGCCATCTCTTGCCAACCGTCGTCTGGAGTCGTTGT
Source organism: Allobates femoralis (assembly GCA_033576535.1). NCBI lineage: Eukaryota > Metazoa > Chordata > Amphibia > Anura > Aromobatidae > Allobates > Allobates femoralis. The sequence goes on from JARQOC010000006.1 coordinate 318,594,510, forward strand.
TCGGCTGTTTAGTTTAAGTTGGGACAGGGTGGGCCCTATGTTCCCATGAGACATAGTTCACTTTTGTTGTACTAACACATTTCACTGTAGGTGTCCCGTCATAGTGCTCAGCTTCCATCTCACAGATAACCAGATGAAAAATATAGGAGAGTTGACACCAATGAAAATGTGTTTGCAATGAGACAAAGTTTAACTCTGCTGTACTGTGTTGCTAATAAACTGGCACAGCTCTGCAGATGAGCTGCTAGCTCTAGGAGATGGCAAGAGCTGTTCCAAATGTGTATAATGAGACAAAGTTCACTCCTGCTGCACTGTGTTAGGTCTGATCTTACTGCAGAGCTGTGTGTGATTATTAGAGCAGACTGTCAGTCATTACATGTCTCACACTGATAACCACATTTTCATTTATAATAAGCTCTGGTGGCAGATTCTCATGCAGGTCAGTGTCCTGACCATAGATCTTAACAGCTCATTTAAATCTAAGAAAAACAAGGATATTTCTGGAATTAGAAATCCCAGTTATCAATGTATGATTTCATTAAACTTTCTATTACCTATATGCCCATATAGACGACTTAGGAGGGTCAACTCTACTGACAGATTCCCTTTAAATTCCATTGGGTGTAATGCTTGACCAATACATTCTAAAGAAATGCATGCGATAGGTGCTGTCCTTAAAGGCTGACTCCTACAATGGCAATATATTATTTTACAGAGCATAGTATATGCATGACTATTGTTAACTAGATGGTGGCACAATTCTAACACATCGGGTATTCTAGAATATAGAAATAGGGATTGCATGGGGACGGCGGTGAGGGCTGAATAGGGAAGGACTTTGAGGACGGAGCGGCGGGGGGAGGACTTCGTGGCGGGGGGAAGAGGATGAAGGGGCACAGGTAGGGGGAGGATGGAGTGGCGGAGGGAGGACGGAGCGGCAGGGGGGAAGGCGCATGGAGGAGGTAGCAGCGGGGCGGGGGAGGATGGAGCGGCACAGGCAGGGGGAGCACGGAGCACAGAGTGGCGGGGGGGAGGAGGACGGAGGATGAAGCAGAGGGGGGGGGGGCCGAAGCAGCACAGGCAGAGGGAGGACGGAGCAGCAGGGGGAGGACGAAGCACAGAGCGGCGGGAGGGAGGAGGATGGTGGATGAAGCGGTGGGGTGAGGGGGGGGCCGAAGCAGCACAGGCAGAGGGAGGACGGAGCAGCAGGGGGAGGACGAAGCACAGAGCGGCGGGAGGGAGGAGGATGGTGGATGAAGCGGCGGGGTGGGGGGGAGGCCGAAGCAGCACAGGCAGAGGGAGGACGGAGCGGCAGGGAAAGACGAAGCACAGACCGGCAGGGAAGAGGAGGATGGAGGACGAAAGTGGCGGGGTGGGGGAGGCTGGAGCAGCACAGGCAGGGGGAGGACGGAGCACAGAGCGGCGGGGGAGAGGAGGTTGGAGGATGAAGCGGCGGGGTGGGGGGGACCAGAGCAGCACAGGCAGGGGGAGGACGGAGGATGGAGTGGCGGAGGGGAGGAGGACAAAGGAAGGAGGAGGAAGCGGTGGGGTGGGGGAGGATGAAGTGGCACAGGCAGGGGGAGGACGGAGCACAGAGCAGCGGGGGGAGGAGGATGAAGCAGTGCTGGGGGGAATTCGGAAGGAGCAAACTCACACCACACACAGACTCTCACCCACACACAGAGTCACACCTAGACACAGACTCGCACCCACACACATACATACACATACACACACAGACTCACACCCACACACACAGACTCACACCCACAGCCACACACACACACACACACACAGGGGCTCTCACCTCTCCATCCCCTGGCTGTCCCAGTGCTGGCCCTCATGCTGGCGTTGTCCTGCAGAGTAGGTGTGGAGGAGGCAGGCGCAGAGGCGGCGGTGTGCAGGTTGATCCCGGGTGTCATGTGCTGCTGCCACCCAGCTGCACTAACAGGAGGCGGACACCCGGGATCATCGTATGGCTGCACAGTCTGTGACAGACTGTGTGGCCATAGGAAGCAGGAGAGCGTGGAGGAGCCGCACCATGCTTTGTTGGAGGCTATGAGGAACCATCATACTATAAGGTGGGCTGTGAAGGGACATCATACTGTGTTTGGGAGGCACTGAGAGATCATTATACTTTGTAGAGGGCTTATGAGTGCATCATACTGTGAGGGGGACTGTGGGGTTTCATACTGTATGGGGAGAACTTTGAGGCATCATTCTGTATTATACTGTATGGGGAGGACTTTGAGGCATCATTCTGTATTATACTGTATGGGGAGGACTTTGAGGCATCATTCTGTATAGTTGTCACACTGAGTGAATGAATTCAATGTGGGGTATGAAACGGTATGGGAAGGTCATAATGTATGAGGGCTATGAAAAGGATGTCGCAGTGGGTGAGAACACCAAGAAGCTTCAGAAGGGGCACTGTTTCTGTGTTTCTGACAGAATAAATCTGCATTTTTCCTGCCTTTAAATGTTAGGAGGTATGCCCTTCTGCAAATGTGCATATGCATTGGGACCCAGACAAATCCACCAATGCGCCAAATATTTTAATTGTGTCTAAAATGGGGGCTGGATACAAACTCTTGCTATTGAATTATGCTGCAACACAGATCTGAGAGCAATGAGGATGCAGTTAGTGAGTCTGAAGGATGTTTTATTGGATACAGTAATAGGTGCACCTGTTTTTCATTAATTAAACTGTGTCATTAGTTGTAAATGCAGATGGGATGAGTGGGATTTTCAGCATAACATAGCGGGTTTGTGTTACAACCTGGCTGTAAGATTTTTTATTAGAAAAGATCATTAGGGCATCTGAACATGCTGGATAGACATTAGTCTTTGCAGAATGAAATTAAACTTTAATTTGATTTGATTGAAATGTACATATCTGACATATAATGGATTTTAAAAGGGTAGTCCAGTAAGAAGAGGGTATAATCTATCCACAGGACAGGGGTTACCTACTAGAATGGTGGAATGGTGGAAGTCTGAGTAGAACGCTTCGCTATCTCTGGTTGTTCCATAGAGAATTTATTTAGTCATTGGTATCCTTAATGGTCGGACCGACAGTTATCTCGTAGTTGTTACCTACTCTTTATATACAGGGTGGGCTATGTATATGGATGCACCTAAATTAAATGGGAATGGTTGGTGATAGCAACTTCTTCACATGAAGATACGAGATGTGCAGCATCTGAAACAACGGATACTGGAAGCCTGTGCTAGCATTTCTTCTGCGGTGTTGCTATCATGGTGTCAAGAGTGGGAGAAGAGGGTTGCATTGACAATCCAACACAATGGGCAGCACTTTGAACACATTTTATAAGTGATCATAAACTTGTAAATAATTCATGAATGAATAAAGTTACGTTAAAACCAAGCACACCATTGTTTTTCTAGTGAAATTCTCAATATGTTTGATTGAAAAAAATAAAGTTGGATCCAAAATGACCGACTTAAAAATGGCCACCATGGTCACCACCCATCTGGAAAAGTTTTCCCCCTCACATATACTAGTGTGCCACAAACAGGAAGTTGATATCACCAACCATTCCTATTTTATTTAAGTATCCATATAAATGTCCCCCCCTGTAGTGATAACTTTATATTTCTGGAATACCATTCAAGGATTTATGAAGATTTCCAAGACACTGTAAGTAGAGCCAGGTGGCAGGTAGGTGATGGGTGACAGGTGAGGAGTCAACAAGCCAATCTGGTTCGGACATTATATATATGGAATATATACAGTAGTGTGAAAAAGTGTTTGCCCTTCCTGATTTCGTATACTTTTGCATGCTTGTGACACTTATATGTTTCAGATCATCAAAAAAATTTAAATATTAGACAAAGATAACACAAGTAAATGTGGCGCCCCTCTGGCGGGACGCAACAGGGAGGTACTGCACCCCAAAAAGAAGGTGTAGTATCTCCGTAGTCACAGGTGGAGCGGGGAAACAACAGAGCCTGTAAACAACACCCACCCACAGACACCCTAGCACTGGGTACTGTATTTCAGTAGGTCCCAGGTCATGTCACAGCATCTCAATCAAATTAAGGTCAGGACTTTGACTACGTCACTCCAAAGTTTTAATTTTGTTTTTCTTGAGTCATTCAGAGGTGGGCTTGCTGGTGTGTTTTGGATTATTGTCCTGCTGCATAACCCAAGTGCACTTTAGCTTTAGGTCATGATCAGATGGCTGGACATTCTCCTTCAGAATTTTTTGGTAGACAGCAGACTTCATGGTTCCATTTACCACACCAAGTCTTCCAGGTCCTGAAGCAGCAAAACAGCCCAGATCATCACACTACCACCACCATATTTTACTGTTGGTATGATGTTCCTTTTCTGAAATGCTGTTACTTCTACGCCAGATGTAATGGGACATACACCTTCCAAAAAGTAAAACCTTTATCTCGTCAGTCCACAGATGACAAAAGTCTTGGGGATCATCAAGGTGTTTTCTGGCAAAACTGAGACAAGCCTTTATGTTCTTGTTGCTCAACTATGGTTTTCGTCTTGGATCTCTGCCATGCTGGCCATTTTTGCCAAGTCTCTTTCTTATGGTGGAAACATGAACCCTGACCTTAACCGAGGCAGGTGAGGCCTGCAGGTCTTTGAATGTTGCTGTGCGGTCTTTTGTGTCCTCTTAGATGAGTCTTCACTGCACTCTTGAGGTAATTTTTGTTGGCCGGCCACTCCTAGGAAGGTTCACCACTACTCCATTTTTTAGGCATTTGTAGATAATGGCTGTCACTGTGGTACACTGGACTATGAAAGCTTTAGAAATTGTTTTATAACCTTTTGTAGACTGATAGATCTTAATTACTTTGTATACCATTTGTTCCTGAATTTCTCTGGATCACGACATGATGTCTAGATTTTGAGGATCTTTAAAGGCCCCATTACACGCTGCGATGTGGCAGCGATCCGACAAACGATGTGGATCGCTGCCACATCGTGAACTGATCGCTGGTGAGCAGTCACACAGGCAGACTCACCAGCGACATCGTGGAAAAGAATAAAATATTCTTTCCACGATGTCTAGTTCCCGCTGCCAGGCTGCGGTAAGCGGGAGCAGGCTGGTAACCATGGTAAACAGCAAGAATCTAGGCAGCACCCAGAACCTAGTTACCCGATGTACACCCTGGTTACCAGCCTTCACCACTTACAGGCTGGTATCCAAGGTACACAGCGGGTAACTAGGGACAGCGCTGTCCCTAGTTACCCGCTGTGTACCTTGGATACCAGCCTGTAAGCAGAGAAGGTCGGTAACCAGGGTATACATCGGGTAACTAGGCGCTGCCTAGATAACCGCTGTTTACCATGGTTACCAGCCTGCTCCCGCTTACCGCAGCCTGGCAGCAGGAGCTAGACATCGTGGAAAGAATATTTAATTGCTGTGCAGCACTGGGAGCTCGTCCATTGTTGGTCTCCCGCTGTCACACGCGCCGATGTCTGGGCGCCCAGCGGGAGACCAACGATAGATTTATGGACAGGACCATAAATCTATGATTAACAATCAACGACTTATTGTTGATACGTGTCACAGATATAGATGTCGTTTCGACATCGCTGCAACGTCACCAAACCAGTAACGTTGCAACGATATAGTTCATGATATCGTTGTGTGTAACGGGCCCTTTAGTCTACTCCACTTTCTGGTCCTACTTAAGTGATTTCTTCATTGAGAACAGTTGTGGAGGAAATCAGGCCTGGATGTGGCTAGGGAAATTGAACTCAATTTCCCAAAGATGTGATAAACCAGTTAATTTATGTTTTAATGGTGGAACAGTCACTTTTTCACACAGGGTAAGTTTTATTTTTTACCCTTAATCATAAAGACTTTCATTTATAAACTGCATGTTGTGTATACTTATGCTATCTTTGTCTAATATTTACATTTGTTCAGTGATCTGAAACATTTAAGGCGGCCGTCACACGCACAAGATATCTTGAGCGATATTGTAAGCGATCACGTGCACGCGCGATCGCTTACAATATCGTCCACATCGCTGTGAGATGTACACCTGGTTACCAGCCTTCCACTTACAGGCTGGTATCAGGTCACGGGTAACTGGCAGCGCTGTCCTAGTTACGCTGTGTACCTTGGTACACCCTTAGCAGAGAGTCGTAACCAGGGTATACATCGGGTAACTAGGCGCTGTAGTAACCGACTGTTTACCATGGTTACCAGCTGCTCCGCTTAACGCAGCTGGCAGCAGGAGTAGAATGTGAAGAATATTAATGCTGTCAGCACGAGTGTCATGTGTCTCCTGTCACACCCGATTGGCAGCGGAGACAAGATAGTTAGAAGGACCTAATCTATGTTCAATCAACACATGTATGTGTCAGATAGCTTCACATCGCTGAAGTCCAACAGTAACGTTGCAACGATTAGTTCATGATATCGTTGTGTGTTACGGCCCTTAGTCTACTACTTGCTGCCTCTTAGTGATTTCCATGAGAACGTTGGAGAATCAGACTAGATGGTAGGGAATTGAATCAGATTCAAGATGTGATAACATTAATTATGTTAAGGGAAGTCCTTTCACACAGGTAAGTTTTATTTCTTAGATCTAAGTTCATTTATAAATGCATGTTGTGTTAACTGTATCTTTGTCTATATTAATTTGTTGTGATCTGAAACATTAGTGGACAAACATGCAAAGATTAAGAAATCAGGAAAGGGGTAAACACTTTTTCACACACTGTATATGTGTCCAGGTTAAGGCAGCTCTAACTACAATTTTTGCAAGACATGTGTTGCCTGATCATTGCCACCTAGCAATGACCTGGGTCATGTATGCAGACTGGCGTGCCAACTGAGCTTGTGGTCAGTATGAGGAAGTGTTAGTGTATTGCCCAACTGCCCACACTATCACCACTCTTCAAAACATAATTGGCAGAATTATTTGGACAGGATTATATGAGAAAGGCTGGGTTCACATGAGTTAACTTTGTAAGTGGACCGTAATGGCCGGTCCAGGTGCTAATCCCTCAACCTGAATTTATAGCTTCATATGTGTCTACAATGCTTTAAGTTCAGGTCAGGAGAAGGGTGGTCAGTTCGGTCGTAGTGGTGCCTGTACGGACCATGAAATAAACTTTTATTAAGCTGGCCTAAGTGAATCCCTGAATATCGCCTTAACATGGCAGTATACGAAGTTATATGTATAGTCCACCCCACTGAGTGCCCTATTACAGAAAGAGAAAATGCTCCTAAAAGGAGTTCCTACCAAAAGTGGGTTTTTTATCACAAGAATGCACAAAAGAATGTGTATATCTATAACATATTTCCTTAATGTGTACATATCTGTATAAACCTTGAGAATATGCAGGATTATTTTTAGGAATGAACATAGCAGGAAAACCTGAAGTAATGTATATGCCACGTGCACACGCTGAATATTTGATGAGTTTTTTACCTCAGGATTTGTAGCCAAAACCAGGAATGGATGAGTAAAAACAAAAGTGGTGCAGGTGTTTCTATTAGACTTTTCCTCTGATTGCTCCACTCCTGGTTTTGTTAACAAATACTGAGGTAAAAAACTCACCAAATACTGAACGTGTGCACATGGCCTATATCATAGAGGCTTATCAACCATGGAAACATAATACGTATGCCATTGTTGTTGCTAATAGGGCGGTAAACCGCTGTACCAATTTTAATGACACACTTAAGATTAAAGAATAGAAGATTACTGCTTGTATCCACAAGGTGGCAGAGTGACTAACCAGACCAAGGACACGAGCGATATTTCCCTTGTGAAGAACATGGAGTTATTTTCTTTAATACCATTTAGTAAATGCCATATTGAAGAGAACAAACAGGAGTATTCCCTAATAGCATTTGGGCCTGCGGAGATGTACAAAGCTGTAATGAATGTGGAGCTGTCAGGGCCTATGAGCTGCACGTTACCCCTTCACAGAGAAAACGACAGAATATTACTGGCAAACACACTTACTGCTGAATCAGTATCCGCACCAAGTTAGTATGACCACAGGTCGCCGCCGCGTGCAGTGGAGTCCATAGCTCGTTGTCTGTGACATTTACATTAGCACCATGCGATAGGAGCAACTTGAGAAGATCTTCATAGTTATCAATGCAGCACTGTGGGGACAAAGTGACAGGACAGATGGTGTGACATGGCATGTAACCATGACTTGAGATTAAACAGGTTTCCTGACATAATAACAGACAAAGACACAAACTCTGTACGAGACACGACATCATCACCGTGACTGGCAAGATGCTGGAGCCACTAGATAAGGAGATGACATAGCAAAGTACTAAAATATGACATTACTTCAATGTACATGAGAAGAATTGGTGTCTCTAGGAGAGCTATAGAGTAAAATGACTCAAGAAGAATGGGAATAAAATGAATAAAACTCTTATAAGATATAAAACAACAGGAAAAGTATATTAGTGCAGTAGTATTCCCATATTATACTGAAGACTTAGGCTGCTTTCACATAGGCGTTTTTTTGAAAATGCGGCAGCGGTTTTTTTTTGCCGCCGCAACCGGCAAAACCGCACTTGCCGCAAGCCCTATAAAACAATGCATGGGGCTTGCCGGATCAGTGTTGCAAGTGCGGCTGTTAGGCGGAAGATGCGGCAGATGCGGTAAATCTGCCGCATTTTCAAAAAACGCCTATGTGAAAGGGGTCTTAGTTATTGGATATGCTTATAAAAGTCTGATACGTGGAGTTCCAACTCTGAGATGCCTACCCAATGGAAAACAATGGGCTTTTTGACCCGCTTTCCTCCTGAAGAAGTGGTTAGAGCAAATTTACATTGTAGAGAAGTGACTTTCCCAATTCACATGGAGGAAATATGAAAAAGGTTTGTGGCTCGTTTGGCACAACCAAGGTTGCCTATCTGATGTGTAGAGGACCCACCTCTAAAACTCCCATCTCTCTTAGAATAAAGGTCCCAAACTCCCATTATGACAGGTGACATGGTCAACAGTAGCTGGAAGTCTTTCCATATGAATGCAGGTTTCTCTATTCAAGTCTATGGATGTTACAGAAAGATGATGGATTTAGTAGATTAGTAGAGACTGTGCCTGAACGTGCCCACTTAATATTGGCGCACTAGAAGTCACATGACTAATAGATTGAGGTACCATTTCTAGAATGGGGAGCTGATGACCCCGTTCTGCCAGTTGACATGGTCAATAGGGTTTGCAGACTGAAACAAGGACAGGACTTGCATGTGTATGACTCTCTCACAAAAAGTGGAGGACGGGAATATCCAATTTTAAGTTTTTCCCCCCTAAAATTAAATTATATAATTAACTCAAAAAGTTTACATTTCCCAAAGTCTTAAAAAGGCATGAAGATTATCATCCCGAAGATCGAGGAAACTTGTCATAAAATAGCCCCATTATTTCTCTGTGAGAAGATCATTGAAGATGCAGATGTATAAGGAGTTTACAAGATCAGACAGACAAACAGTGGGTGGCACACAATGCTTTCCTTATAGTGAAATTCGTGTTGGGAGCAAGGAATGTGCTGAAGAATGAAGTTCTTTCCCACTACAAAGACTGTCACAGGCTCGGCTTAACCTCATAACTGCTGGAAAGCCACATACTGAGACATACCTTAGGTAGGAAAGTTAGGATAGTGCTTAGGGATGAAGTCAGTGAGAGTGATGGCTGGAGACCATATTTATATCCTCATACCTGATGTAGAGCCGTCAAGCCATCTTCATTGCTCAGGTTGGGGTCCACAGTGCTTTGCAGTATTAAAAGGACTGGAAAACAGAAAGTAACATAATACGTATGTAAGTGCTAGAGCTTCTGTATCAAATTGGATTGGACAGTAAGATGTTTCTATATTGTGCTATGCTCCCCAAAAATAGCAACATTAACCCCTTCATGACCAAGGGCCCATATACAGTTAGGGCCAGAAATATTTGGACAGTGACACAATTTTGGCGAGTTGGGCTCTGCATGCCACCACATTGGATTTGAAATGAAACCTCTACAACAGAATTCAAGTGCAGATTGTAACGTTTAATTTGAAGGGTTGAACAAAAATATCTGATAGAAAATGTAGGAATTGTACACATTTCTTTACAAACACTCCACATTTTAGGAGGTCAAAAGTAATTGGACAAATAAACATAACCCAAACAAAATATTTTTATTTTCAATATTTTGTTGCGAATCCTTTGGAGGCAATCACTGCCTTAAGTCTGGAACCCATGGACATCACCAAACGCTGGGTTTCCTCCTTCTTAATGCTTTGCCAGGCCTTTACAGCCGCAACCTTCAGGTCTTGCTTGTTTGTGGGTCTTTCCGTCTTAAGTCTGGATTTCAGCAATTGAAATGCATGCTCAATTGGGTTAAGATCTGGTGATTGACTTGGCCATTGCAGAATGTTCCACTTTTTTGCACTCATGAACTCCTGGGTAGCTTTGGCTGTATGCTTGGGGTCATTGTCCATCTGTACTATGAAGCGCCGTCCAGTCAACTTTGCAGCATTTGGCTGAATCTGGGCTGAAAGTATATCCCGGTACACTTCAGAATTCATCCGGATACTCTTGTCTGCTGTTATGTCATCAATAAACACAAGTGACCCAGTGCCATTGAAAGCCATGCATGCCCATGCCATCACGTTGCCTCCACCATGTTTTACAGGGGATGTGGTGTGCCTTGGATCATGTGAAATTCCCTTTCTTCTCCAAACTTTTTTCTTCCCATCATTCTGGTACAGGTTGATCTTTGTCTCATCTGTCCATAGAATACTTTTCCAGAACTGAGCTGGCTTCTTGAGGTGTTTTTCAGCAAATTTAACTCTGGCCTGTCTATTTTTGGAATTGATGAATGGTTTGCATCTAGATGTGAACCCTTTGTATTTACTGTCATGGAGTCTTCTCTTTACTGTTGACTTAGAGACAGATACACCTACTTCACTGAGAGTGTTCTGGACTTCAGTTGATGTTGTGAACGGGTTCTTCTTCACCAAATAAAGTATGCGGCGATCATCCACCACTGTTGTCATCCGTGGACGCCCAGGCCTTTTAGAGTTCCCAAGCTCACCAGTCAATTCCTTTTTTCTCAGAATGTACCCAACTGTTGATTTTGCTACTCCAAGCATGTCTGCTATCTCTCTGATGGATTTTTCTTTTTTTTTCAGCCTCAGGATTTTCTGCTTCACCTCAATTGAGAGTTCCTTTGACCGCATGTTGTCTGGTCACAGCAACAGCTTCCAAATGCAAAACCACACACCTGGAATCCACCCCTGACCTTTTAACTACTTCATTGATTACAGGTTAACGAGGGAGACGCCTTCAGAGTTAATTGCAGCCCTTAGAGTCCATTGTCCAATTACTTTTGGTCCCTTGAAAAAGAGGAGGCTATGCATTACAGAGCTATAATTCCTAAACCCTTTCTCCGATTTGGATGTGGAAACTCTCATATTGCAGCTGGGAGTGTGCACTTTCAGCCCATATTATATATATAATTGTATTTCTGAACATGTTTTTGTAAACAGCTAAAATAACAAAACTTGTGTCACTGTCCAAATATTTCTGGCCCTAACTGTATATGCCATTGGCCAATGCGAGCTCCCTTGCTCCAAAGCATTGTGGCGAGGATCGCAACATTCCCTGCTGGTGTCAGAGGTCCCATAATCGCATCCTTTACTTTGACAGCCCAGGGTCCTGCGATGACCCCAGATGCTTTCTGTAATCACTTCCTGTGGATGCTTGACGAGGGTCGGCATCCACAGATAGTGATGATTTCTGCTATGCAGAGTCATGCTGAAGCACCTCTCTGTATAGCAGAAGCGATTGAACTGGGCAGCACTTAGGCCCCTTAGGAGGCAGTGTAAAAGAAAAAAAAAAGAAAAAAAAAAGGTTTTAAAAATATGAGTAAAAAAAAGAAACATAAAACTTCAAATCACGGAAAACGGAAAATTGCCCAGGCGTTTAGCGGTTAATCTAAATGCCTGCTTCTATTCAACCCATTGCAATATTTGAACTATTTCTAAGCCATGGAGAGAGCAGAGAGTGGGTTTAACAGTGAAATCAACTTGGTATTCCATATGTCATGCAAATGCTAAGCAAGGTTGCAATTATTTTCTCACCTGGAATATGTACGCCATCTGTATAACATGCATTGTTTTTCTCCGCAACTCTTATTCTACAATCATTTACAAGACCATTTACAGTGCTCTATGCTACAGAATGGTAATTTACTCGTAAAGATTGGATATCATATGGATGATCTGTGTGGCCCGTTTTTTTTCTTACACCCACTGAATTGCATTGACGAGTCTCGTCCACAGCTATACGTTGCATGCTGCGATTTTTTTTCCTCAGGCCAAATACAGCTGAGGAAAAAAAAAAAAAATCGCAAAAAAGCACTGCCCTCATTGAATAACACTGGTGCAAGTGCTATCTGATTTTTTATCATTTGCATTCTGTGTATTTAGACGAACATGTGAGCAAACCCTAAAAATCCTAATATACTAACATTCAGCACACGATATAGCCTACAATTTAATAAAATAAAAAACATAGTAAAAAAACTTACATATTTTGCATCAAGACGAGATTTTTACCGCAAGCTCCATAGACATTGCATGGGGCTTGCCGCAAGTGAACCGCAAGTGCGGCCGTTATTCGGTAATCTGATGTGAAAGCAGCCTTATACTGCTTGCACTATAAGAAAGTTTAAAACCCATGTGTATGAACACATACCATATTTTTTGGACTATAAGATGCACTTTCACCTCCCTGATTTGGGAGGAAAGAGGGGAGTGTGTCTTACAGTCCAGATATACCTGGCAGTGGGTGGGACTGTGGTGAAGGTGGAGAGAATCACAGGAGGCAGATGCAGGGTTGCTGCAGCAGAAAGCCGGCAAATGGGGAAACACGTGTGTCCGCTATTAAAGGTAATTCATTTTGACCGTTCCCCACACCCATAATTTCACCCACCTCTCGGAATTGAAGATGGCGTTGAGAGGCGGCCGAGATTATGGGCGTGGGAAGCAGTGAATACTAATTTTCTTTAATAGCGGACACAAGCCGTCGGCTTGCTGGGGCAATCACGTGTGTCAACTATTAAATAAAATGAATACCACTGCTCTCCATTCTCATAACCCCACCGACCTTTTGGCACTGAAGCCTACGCCGAGAGATAGGCAGGATTATGGGCATGGGAAGCAGTGAATATTCATTTTTGATTAGCCAGCAGCTGACATTGGCTTGTGACTGAGGATGCATGGCAGTGACGTCATGTGCTGCCTGACGCTTACACGCCGAAGTCATCAGAAGAGTATATAAGTGAAAGTTTAAACGACCGACTAGGTACGTTAACAAAAAGGGAAAGTTATTAGATATATAAAATGGGGACCCTTAATGTAGCTAAACGATAATTAACCGCGCTTTATTCAGAGCAATTTATTGACATTTTTAGCAAAGAAAGTTGTAAAGAATAACAAATAATATGATTTAGAGTGAGACATATATATATATATATATATAAATGTGTTTACTGTATATTTTTAACAGATTTTTTTATATTTTATACTTTTTTAGAGAATAGAGAATATATATTTTTTTTAGAGAATGGAAGATGTTTTTTATGAAAAGATATACTTATTTTTTTTTATAGAAAAACAGACATTTAGGGTAAAAAAATTTCTAATGCTGATATATATCATGTTTGTATGTTGTATAAATGTCATGTTTTTATAGTAATTCCAATGCAGTTTTTTTTTGATAGATCTTATGTGCTAGGATAGGGTTAATGAAGGAGTTATCCAATAGCCAATCACAAGGCTATAGTAATTATAAAAGGGTACCTCTTATACCATCCCCCTATACCACGTGATGAAGATAGCATTTCTATCGAAACACGTTGTGGAGCTGTGGAAGGGAGGAAATAAAGGTCTGTTCAATATCATCTGAGCCTCCTGAAGTCTGTGTCCAAAGCGCTTCTAATAGACAGCTTATATCCATATACATCAACAGAAGAGCGCTGTGCACACAATGGGAGTGGAGGGAAGGTGAGTAGAATCAAATTTGTATTTTTTTTGTTAACAAAAAGTGGAATAAAGAAATGCACATACACCAGAATGGGTCCAAGATGGGGGACATATACACAAGGATGGGGATCATATATACTAGGATGGGGACATATATACAAGGATGGGCCATGTATTTACCAGGATGGGCCACATATTTAGCAGGATGAGGGGCTTATATTCCAGAATGGGCCACATATATACCAGGATGGAGGACTTATATACCAGGATGGGGGACATATATAACAGGATAGAGGAAATACACACCAGAATAGAAGACATATATACTAGGATGGAAGACATATATACTTGAAAGGGGCACAGGATTGGGGACATTAGTACAGAATTGGGGGATATTACTCTCGGAACAGTGTAAGCAGCAGATCCCACCCGTAGGGGTGCATCATTTTTTGCTTCAATATTAGTTCCCTCTTTTCCTCGTCTAAAACCTAGTATGGTCCATCTTATAGTCCAAAAAATATGGCACATAACATTAAAAAAGGTAACAGCACAAACTTAGGTGTAGTTAAACACTTTGATGAATCACATAACAGCAGCATCATCAGCCTTAGGTGCTATGGAACAGAAGGGTTATTTGTCCTAAAAGAGGAGGGAACTGGCAAAAAACCCCTACTGGACTCTTCTATTAATCACAAAACAGCCAAATGGACTAAACTATGGAAATTATATCGTGTGTTTAAATATATTGTATTTCCATAGAAACACTATTATAGGGTTTTTTCACAATACAATTGTATGTTAATTTTCAACGCTCTCACATTAGTCGCCCATAAGGTTTTTAAACAGGTTACAAGTCAAGGGTGGACATCTTTATGATTAAGGCTGGTTGTTACACCAGAAGCGCATCTTAGGTACATGTGATGCCATGCATGTAACTTTTTAGATAAATGCATGAATACAGGAAACCATCATTTTTAATGTTTTTCAAGTGCCAGCTGTTCTCCTTTGTTTTTTCATAAGAGGTCTATCTTATATCCATGGGAACAATGCAGTCTATTTTATCATGTTGCAGACCCTTTAACAGGAATTCAAGGTGGATATAATGTACATCACAATTGAACATTAATTCTCAGATCTACATGGTTGTTGTCTGAAAGCCTCTTCATGTTCTCTAGAGACTATATATTTGTATACTTCAATTTCTATTGCAGAGATGTCCATTAATTCTAGGTCACCAGTTACCCATTGATCGACCCGTGCTTTATTTAATACTGTATTCAATTTAACTGTGTGATTGATTGTGGACAGCATAACTACTTGCAGAGCAATGATGGTTTTCAGAAAGGTCAAACAGGGCCTTAAAGCCTCCGAGCCAAAGGATGTATTGTACTCACACCATCAGCCATAATGGTGAGTTCTCATGAAGTGGCCGTGGCGCAGCAGAAAAGACTGCGATGTAGCGAAAACATAAATCAGCATGCTTCACAAATTGTATGTTAGATTTGCAGAACACGCTGTTTCCTTACAAAATAGCCCAGGCATTAACAATTTGAAAACTGACACAATCCGTAGTTAAGATATGGCTCTTGTGAATGGATGAAACAGTATGGACCAAGTGAGTCAGTTCTTGAAGTTGATAAATTGAAAACAAAAATGGGCAAGTGTCCATACCCGAAGGGTCTTAAGCATGGCAGTCTTGTGCCACATAGTAATGTAAGAATCTGAGTGACTTTAATTAAACTAAAACACTGAAGACTGGCGCACAGGATCAAAACAACACCAAAATGGCAGATCTGGTGGGTATATTTGGTTGTGGTTAGTACTCACCAAAAGTAGTCTAAGGATGGACATTTGGTAAACCTGTTGTCACATTCCCACCAGAGCCTGCTCCCACGGATTCTGCCCTAGTCACTAGGCACCACCATATTCACACTGTAGATGGTGCTGGTGATAACGGTGTTACATCCCCACCAGAGCCTGCTCCTGCGGCTTCTGCTCCTGTCACCAGGCATCACTGTATTCACCCTGTAGGTGATGCTGGTGATAGGGGAAACGTCTTTGCTGGAGATTCTGGAGAGCGCAGGCTTTGCTCATCCACTAGGGTTAGAGTGGCTAGGACCCATGTTGCTTCATGGTCTGATAGTGTTAATGTGTGGGTGGTCCGGATGAGGTCATTAGTTCCTGAACTCCAGTCTATTGGAAAGTGTGGCGTCCCACTGGTCGGAGCGCCACTAAGAGGTACTGCACCCAGACTAGCGTGAGTGGTATCCTTGTGGTCAGTGAATGGGGGATTAACATGTGGCTTATTCTTTGCATCCACACACCCTTAGCTCAGGGGACTACAGGGTTAAATCCTCTGCTAGGAGACCCAGCCCCAGTGGGAGGAGACGGGGCAAGCAGTGTGAGGGCGGAAGGAATGTTAAAGACAGTTAACGTCTGAGAGAGAGACAGGAGGAACGGGGTCTTCCAGGGAAGAGCAACAGTTTGGGAATCGAGGAGCCAGCGTTAGGTTCTCCCAAACAGCACACTGCACACCGAAGTCCGAGTCCGCTGGACAGCTACAAGCCCAGCAGAGAATACCGGTCTACCGTGGAGACATCAGTCTCCCGGGCATCTGCACAGTCACTACAAGGGAGCCAGGCACCGTCAGAAGAGAGATAGCGGCAGGCCATCGAGGGTTAACCGACGACAGCAAATAACTGTGTTATTCAGTGACAAGTAAACACCCGTACAGAGTCATACAGCCTCTGTGTCTCCATTATCCAAGTCGCTGCATTACCCATACACCATATTCAGCACCACCACCACAAGTGCTGTCCTGCCCTGGGGACTCAGCTCCACCTTCAGTGAGCTGCACCATCCAAGATGCCGTACCATCGCCCCCTGAAGCGGGGCTGGTGATCATCACCAGAATCTGTAAGTGGCGTCACGATAAAGTTATAAACTTTTATTTCCATTCCAATTACCCCTTTTTAGTTGGCCACCAGGGCCACGAGTCTGGGCAGGCCACCAGTGACATCCCTACCACAGCAGAGGGCCCAGATACCCGAGTCCCCATGCCCTAGGATAGTCAAAAGCACCACAGCTTACATATACCTTTGACCTTTTCCTGCAAACTGCCAGAAATAGTTTTTGGTTCCATTGTTTACAGTGCTGTGCAAATTAATTGGGACAAAGCAAGTCTTTAGTTGTTTTTCTTGCATTAGTTTTACTATTTCTGATGTGTTTTATCAGTTCTTGGTGTCGTTTTCCTTTGTCTTCCACATTTCCCTTTACATTTGAGAAAACGATCCAGTTTCATTGTGTGTGCGAATTATTCTTGAAATGGTAGATTTTCCAATACCAACGGTGGAAGCGATGTCTCTAACAGTCAGACTTGTATGTTATTAAGAGTAATAATTCTAGACCTCCTACATGGAGTAACATCCATTTTTACAGGCAAAATCACACTGAGAGAAAAAGTACACTGAACCACTCCTCACAGAAACAAGCTCTCAACTGAAGCTGAGGGGGCAGCTAGCTCTTATTTTCTGACTAAACCCAGTCAAACCACATTTTGTTACTCAAGGTTGTACACTCACACCTGTTCAAAGCAATTAAAACTGGTTTGAATCACTGACTGGTAACCCCAACTTAAGATTTTACTTAGAAAATGTTTTGTCCCAATTAGTTTGCACAGCACTGTAGTTTGTGGTGCATTTAGTGTTAATCACTTTTACTTCTGCCTGTTTTTTGGACTTTTCTTCTTCCTCACGATTTTGTACTTTATTGCCATCTCAGTTTTATCTCAGCTTTCTGACCTCACCACTGGATCCTATTATGTCCCTTTCCTGACCTAACAGCTTGTCCTCTGTTTGGTGACCATTCCGCTCTCTGTGTGCTGCTTATCCATAGGCAGTTACCTCCTGGACTGTGCTGTAATTCCAAATCCCTGCATAGGGGTTAAAGGGTCTCAGAGTCACTTGGGTTCTGCTAAACTGAGCATCTGTTGTCAGTGGATCTCGACAGACGGTACACCTGTGATCCATGTTGTAGTGAATATTAGCTTATTTTATTTGATTGTACGGCAAAGAAAAGGTGAGCAACACAATGAGAGTTGTGTCATGACAACAATAAACCATCCTGGGACCATGTGTTGAACTGCTTTGCATCCAAGGGAGTGGACTCAATCACAATGTTATCTGAATACACATGTCCACACCTGTACTACAATAGCGTCAAAGAGAGTAACCATGCAATAATTGTACAAATTAAATATACTCCCAAAACTAATGTATAAGGCTAGCTTCACATTTGCGCATGAAGCGCAGCGTATCTGAGCGCAGCAAAACGCAGGCACTATGCGCTCCTATGTTTAACATAATAATTTATAGCGCAGCCAAACGCAAAATTTTGGAATTTTTGTGCGTAGCTGTGTGCTTGCTTTATACGCAAGCAGACAGCTGCGCACAGACAATAAACGAAAGTGAATCTGTGTGCTGTGCTTCACCGCCTGCTATGCTAAACGAACCAGTGGCGGTGGCAGGAAGATCAGCAGCGGCGGCCGGGAGGAGAGAATCAGCAGCGGCTGCCTGGATCTCCGCCGCTGATGACCGCCTCCCAGCCGCCGATGATTGGATGGCAGGACGGCTCACATCACATTTTCATGTGAACGCATGCGGACAATCTCGCTGCCTTCACATGAAAATGTTTGAGTTCGGCACTGCGTATGGGTATGCGCTGCATATGCTGCAGTACCGAACGCAAATGTGAACCCAGCCTAACCTATAAAGATTGAAGCAGAAAATATCTACCATGAATTAAATTAAAATAATTTTATTAATGTAAAAACAATAAAATGCTACAGGACAAATACAAAATGCGTTAAAATCAACAGTCAGGGATGAAGGCTCAGGTATTCATTGAGATACATATTAGACATATGATGTATAGAGGGGCAGCATGATTAAAATAGTGTGTAGTAAAAATCTACAACATCAAATGGTCTGTACAAATGAAAGTACAATCAGAAAAGGAGTACATACATACAAATCTCAAGTGAGCAGACAATATATTATAAGTATGTTATGTGTTCAAAACACTGAAAGCAATAGCTCAGGTAACCAAAAGCACTGTAAAAGAGTAACACTCAGTAAATATGGAGTGAAAGTGTGGCGCCCCGCAACGAGTGCGTCACAGGAGGGTATTGCAGCCATAAATGCATTACCATCCATGCCAAAAACAGAAACTGTTTTTGGCATGGATGGTAAGGTTTTTTGATGCTGCTTTTTTTCTAGTAGTTTTTGTGCAGCCATAAATGCAGCAGCAATATTCTCAGACCCAGCAGTCGAATGGTTAACTCAGAGATCCATACCCTGCATGCATCATCTAGTTAAGAGGGCCAATCAAGGTCCTGGTGGGCGGAGTGCAAGGGTAGTGTGTAGTGGAAAGTTTAGTCTCAGTCTCAGTCGAGAAGAGTCTGAGGTCTGGGGAAGTAACAGCAACCTAGAAGACCTCTGCAGATTCCCAGCTCTGCAACCTAGGAGAGGGGGTTGCACAGTTCCGTGCGACCCCCTGGCCACCCTCGCTGGCCATCTCCCTACCAACTACGGGCATAAAAATGCGGGCTCAAAATCATCCCGTGCCCATCTACAGCCGGTTTGCTGGTACCGAAGCTAGCAGTAGTCCAGCTTTGCTATGTGAACCAGAGGAGTGGAGGGACCGCTTTAAGGAGCACCCCACCACCGCCAAATCCAGTCGTTAACCAGCGGTGTACCCACCAAGGGACCCAAGGCTCCCCAAAACATCCGGAACGTATACCCCGGATAGGGCATTCAAGCAGCCTCCCTGTACCCGACCTGGTATTCCTGGGCGACAACGGCAACTTACATTAGATAGAATGGAGGAACACCGCGGATCTCTGAGGGACACCTATCACTGCTTAGTCCACCCGGTCTGCTACCTACAACTGTATACCATGAATTGCCTGCTGGTTACAGTAAACAACCCGTTACAGAGACTTACAGTGTCCGTGCTTTTTTATGAACTGTCTATCCGCATTTCAAGGTAACGCAGCTGCCTCACAACATCTTGTGCAGCTCCAGCCTCCGGGGATCATCGCTTAGCCTCTGGGGAGCGTTTCCAACTTGCTGCATTCCTTCCCCCGGAGGCCCCGCAGCGTCGGTAAGACTTACCGAAACACTCATAGGTGGCGTCACGAAACAATTAACCCCTTAATCTGTTCCCACAAGACGTCTTCATCTTTTTGATCTGCACTCAACCGGCCCCACTACCGGCAGATGCGGTCCACCCTGTGCAAAGAGGTAGAAGCGAACGCCTGTCTAAACCGGAGTCCAGGCCACGGTGAGTCAAATCACTGCTTAGGCTGCCTTCACACTTGCGTTTCGAGCGCAGCGCACCAAACGCAGCCAAACGCTTGCGCACATGTGTTCCTATGTTTAACATAGGGCGCATGTGCCTGCATATGGCCGTGTTTGGCCGCACTTGCGTATGGATGCGCATAATTTATGCGCCCTGCGACCGCACTCAAAATGCAGCATGCAGCATTTTTTGTGCGTTCGCAGGCGTTTGTTTATAACAAAAAAGTGTATGGATCTCAATGGATCCGCAGTGTCCTCCGCATGACAGCGCAGGAGAACGCTGCAGATCTCATTGAAATCTCTCCCGATGGCCACCGGGAGATCATGCAGAGCCACAGCTGATCTCCCGCTGGTGTCAGCGGGGAGAAACAGCTGATCTGACAGCTGTTTAAATCTCCTGGGCTGACACCAAATAGGTGTGGTCGGCGCGGGAGATTTGAAGCAGCGATCAGTTGTTTCATATCTCCTGCACTGATATCACCCTATCAGATCAGCTGTTTCTCCCCGCTGACACCGGTGGGAGATCAGCTGTTCCAGGAGGAGGAAATCTCTGCCGCTGATCTCTTCCTCCCGGCCGCCCCCAGAGACAGCTGATTGGCTGCCCGGGCACCATACTAATGTGAACGCATGCAGAGATTCTCCGCTGCGTTCACATAAATATGTGCTGCGTTGCACTGCGTTGCGTCTGCATGTCCTCCGCATGCAGACACAAATGCAAGTGTGAAGGCAGCCTTACTCATTGCTCTTGTTGTCTGAATGTACACCAGCAACCCCAATGCGTGTTTCACATGGGCTTCCTAGGGGAATTCACAATTTTGTCTAAGAACACTGCCATGAATAAAGAGTGGGATCTAAATATCCTCCAAGAGCAATTTCTGCTAACGATCCAGGAGCAATTTGGTAATGAACAATACTTTTTCCACCATGGTGTAACTAAGTGGCTCAGTGAACAAAACATTTTGGCTCCATGGCCTGGAAACTCCTCAAATCTCAATCCTATTGAGAATCAGTTGTTAATCCTCAAAAAGTGGGTGGCACAAACAAAATGGAAAGATGTGATGATCTTTAATCAAAGATTAGACAAGAATGTGTTGTCATCGGTCAGGATTTAGTCCAGTTGATTTCCGGTAGTCTCGAAAACTGAGGATCAACACCCTAAATATTGAGCCTTTACATAAACTTGATGTATTTGTCAAGAAAAGTGTAAAAACTTAAGAAATGCTTTTAATTGTATTTAGTAACCACAGAAACATCTAAAACCCTAAAGCAGAAAACTTTGTGAAAACCAAAATTAATATCAGCCTCAAAACCTTCGGCCAAGGCTCTATATGTAACGACATGTTGTTATTGACTGTTTTTCTGTTCTATTATTTTCGCACACATACTATACTATAGTGTGACGCTTTCAGAACAAAAAGGTTAATATAGAACTAAGTTCCAATTAACCCTTTCACCCCACAAGCAATCAGAGGGAACTGTAACCTTTCCACTCGAGCACACTTAGGAGTGAAGTAATAGTTGTCTCAACAATTATTAAAGGCTTTCCAACAAGGTCATTACCATATACATGATCCTTTACTTCTAGTGCTGGAATTTGTGGCAGAACATGGGACATGGTGTAGACTTGCTCCATGTGTGATAGGTGGCCACATGCCAAAGGTCAATGTCTTGAGGGAAACGATGTGAAGCAAGCAAGGGTTTGTTTATCACTGCTTTACATGGAAAGCTTCATACGTGGATTGTTTATCACTTCAAGTAATGTTTATTGAGTTTTCTTGATAATCAGTGTATTACAATGGGTTACAGCATTAAGTATTCATTTTAGTGTAATTAAAGTAGTATAATGTACAAAGTACACATTCTTTAACTAATAACTCTAATATTGTTGATAAGTATGCTTGATATAATCATCAATAATCTTCGTTTACAGAACACAGTGAATAAGGTGATAACACAAACATTTCCAGGTTGTTATGGAGTATTTGGTGATTTCTTCCTTTGGAAGTCGCTTTTTGGGGTTACATAAATGGGAGATCACCAAGTCTCCAACCACAGTATTTGTACAGTATGAGTCTTCTAGGCTTGCCCATGCTGGTTTGTTTTCTATAGTCCAGTACTTCTGGCTGTTCTTAATGAGGATAGCTTGGTGGTAGGCTAGTAGATTCGGTAGTCCTAAGCCCCCATTGAGCCTGTGTTTGTTGAGTATAGTTTGAGTGACTCTAGCTTTAGTTTTGCTCCATACAAATGAGTTTAGTTGAGTTTGTAGTTTTTGAAGAGTTTTCTTTTTGATTGGCAGTGGAATGGTTCTGAATATATATAGTAGTTTTGGTAGTTCTAGCATTTTGTATGCACTAATTCTGCCCATCCAAGAAAGTTCTATTTTTGATAGGTGTTGTAAGTCTTTGTCAAGGACTTTGTATATTTCTGTCATGTTTTGATCCATACAATCTTTTAAATTCTTCGATAGTTTGATTCCTAAGTAAGATAACTTATCTAATGACCACTGGATATTGAATTCAGATTCTAGTGCTCTAAGGAGTTCTGGTCCACGTTGATATGTATTGCCTGAGTTTTATTTAGGTTGATGCCTTTGAGAAATGACTGAATATCTCCATGGTTCGTCTGACCGAGCTCAGTGGGTTTGTCAATGTTAAAAGTATATCGTCAGCAAAGAGCGATATCTTGTATTGTCTCTTATTAATAGGTATGCCCCTTATCTCACCATCTACCCGAATTCTTTCTGCCAGAGGCTCAATAAAAAGATCGAAGAGAGTTGGAGACAAGGGCATCCTTGTCTTGTTCCATTTGAGAGCTCTATTTTGTTAGAGAGAAAGCCATTTGTTAACACTCTTGCTGAGGGTTTGGAATAAAAGGCACCTATAAGGTCAAGGATTTTTCCGCTGAAGCCGAATCTCTTCAGAGTTTCCATTAGGTAGTCCCACTGAACTCGGTCAAACGCTTTTTCCGCGTCTATTGCTATAAAGACAACGGGTGTTTTATTATTTTCGGAGTCCTGGATTAAGTTGAGTGTTCTTCTGGTGGCGTCTTCCGCCCCTCTATTGGCTATAAATCCGACTTGATCTCTATGGATAAGTTTGGGTAATACTTTTTGAAGTCTGGTAGTCAGAGTTTTTGCCATTATTTTAATATCTGAATTCAATAATGAGATGGGTCTATAATTCCCTACTAGGTCTCTATCCCCTTTTCCTTTATATATTACAGTCATTGTGGCCTCTAGCATTTCATCGGGTAATTTTAAGCCTGTAGATATTGAATTAATGAGGGTGGTTAAGTGGGGTGACAATATTGTGCCGAATTTTTTATAATAATCGTTGGGTATACCATCTGGACCTGGGGCTTTATTAGACGCTAAAGATTTAATCGTGGCTAGTATATCGCTATTTTGATAAGGTGCATTTAAAAAATTTAAATCCTCATTTGACAGGTTTGGTAGTTTAACACAATCCAGGAATTCCTTAATTGATTCAGAGGATGGTTTATACTCTTCTCCATTGTCTTTTAAGTTGTATAAATTTTGGTAGAACGTTTCAAATTGTTTTGAAATTTCCTTTGGGCTTTTATAGGTTTTATTGTCACTGTCTTTGATTTTTAGTATTTTTGTCTTTGACCTGATGATTCTAGTTCTTTTGGCTAAGAATCCAGAAGGTTTGTTCATTAGATTGTGGAAGTTGGATTTTGAGGTTAGTATGAATCTCTCATATTCATTTGATAAGATCGATTTGAGTTCAAGTCTTAATTTTAGTATTTCTTTATGGGTGTTGGATGAAGGTTTAGATGCTTGATTATTTTCTAGTGCTTTTATTTTAGTTGAAACGTCTTCTATTTTTTTTTGTTTGAGTTTGTTATTTCTGGCATTTAATTGTATCATAACTCCTCTAATGACTGCCTTATGTGCTTGCCATAGGGTCGTAATGGAGACATCCTCTGTATTATTATTTTGAAAGTAATGGTTTAACTCTTCTTGAATTTTTTGGCTGTAAGTTGGATGGGCAAATAGGTAAGAGTTTGCTCTCCAAATTATATTCGGGTAGAGGGTATTGGTTATGTCGAATGTAATAGGGAAGTGGTCTGACCAAATTCTGGGGTGTATAGTTATTTCTTTAATTTTTTTTAATGTTTTAATGTCCGATAGGACCAAGTCAATTCTGGAAAATGATCTATGTGGGTCTGAGTAGTCGGAAAATTCAACAGATGTTGTATTTAGGCATCTAAAGACGTCATATAATTCTTCGCGGTTCATCCATGGGTCTAGGGTGACATTAAGTGCTCTCCTCTTATTTGTAGTGTCTAGCATTGGATTAGGGATGGCGTTGAAATCTCCGAATATCAAGAGGGAACCTATCTGATGGGATCTAATTAGGGTTAATAATTTTTTCAGGAAAGTAATTTGGCCCTTATTCGGGGCGTAGATATTAGCTAGGGTGTACAATGTATTGTTCAATTTGCATACAACTATTACGTATCTGCCCTCAGGATCGCTTATCACTTTTAATTCCTCATAAGTAATTGACTCTTTGATGATAAGTGCTACACCGATTTTTTTTGTTTATTTGAAGCTAGGATAATTTTTGGGAATGCTCTGTGGTTAAATTTTGGAGTTTGTTCTTTGGCAAATTTAGTTTCCTGTAATCCTATGACTTCCGCTTTAAATTTTAAGATGTCTTTCCATATGAGATACCTTTTTTGTGGTGAATTAAGCCCATGGACATTGATAGACATAAATTTTATCGTCATGGTAGTGATTTAATGCTTTCATTCTGGCTTGTAAACTGGGTTAAGTCGGGACCTTTAAAGATTTTTTTGTCAGTGATATTTTCTAGAGTGTCAGTAGTTGAGCCGTTTGAACTAAAACTAACTGGTCTAACTGTAATAAACAGAAACATAAATACAGGAAAAAAAGAAATTGTGGTATTTCACAGTTGGAGATATATTGCAGTGAATGTCTCCTTTTGGGGCTAGTGTTTTTAGCCTACTGTGGTGCTCTCAGCTCTAATGTGGGACAGGAGCCGGAGTTTCCCAGGTATTCTCTAGTGTTTTCATCTTTTTTTTCCCTCCTTGGATGGGTTGTTGGAAATTTTCAGGTCTTTGAGTATCTTCAGCCCTTCCTCTGCATGCTCTATAGTTATGTTTTTTTCTTTGAAGGTGAAAGTTAGATTGTTGCTTGGATGGGCCCACCTGTACAAGATCTCGTTCTTTCTCAACACTTCTGTAACAGGTTTAAGGTCTTTCCTCTTCTTTAATGTCTCTTTGGAGAGGTCTATGTATACTTTTAGATTATCATAGGGAGCTGGTAGTGCTTTGTGCTTTCGTATGAATTCCATGACTTTATCTTTGGTTCGAAAGGTTGTGAATTTTGCGATCACGTCTCTCGGGATTTCATCCGCTAAGAAGGTTGGTTTCGGGAGCCTGTGAACTCGTTCAAATGAGTATTCGAAATCTGGTAGGTTTGGTAGCATTTTTTTGACTATTTTCATAACATGAGCTAATAGATCTGTATCTTTAACCTTTTCCGGTATTCCTCGGAATTTTAAATTGCTTCTTCTGTCTCTATCTTCACTGTCAGCCAGCTTGTTTCTAAGGTATTTCACCTCTTCTTTTAGCTTATCTTGTTCTTTCTTAATGTTTTCCGTGTCTTTTGATAGGTCTTCCACTTTTCTTTCAGTTCTCTCGGATCTTGAAGCTATCATTGAGATGGAATTTTTCATGTCTTCTAAATCAACCTTGAGCGATTTGTTGTAAGCTTTGAAGAGGTTATGGAAGAAATCCTTGTCCATTGGTTGACCTACGTCATAGTTGACTAAGAATTCTTCCTCCCCTGAGTCTCCTCTTGCTCCTTTTTTAACTGGGCTTGATGATGAAATACTGCCCTCTGATTCCGAGTCATCCGGGAGTTCCGCGTCAAGGGCAGATCTACGGCCGCTTCCCATCTCTTTTCTTTTCTTATCTTGGACAATTGTGTCTTCTGGTGGCAGGATGAGGTCATATGTCAACATGTTTTTGGTGTTTCTCTCAGTGTTTGGCTTAGGTATAGTTGTGTGGACTTGTTGTGATGGGGAGGGTTAGGTCCATACTCTCTTCTTTTGAGGTGTCACTAATTTCTGTCTTATTGTTTGTAGAATTTCTGTTTTTTGTAGGCATTTTACAATGTTAGGTTGTTATAGACTATCTATGGTGTTGTAAAGGCTTAGAGGATTATTTCCTGGCTCTTTTATTATTTGTCTAGAGGGAGATTCTACGCTTCGCTTCTCAGAGTGTTATATAACTCCTCTATGTATCTCTTTTAGTTTAAATTGAGTAACAGGCAGTTTACAGCAAGTACTGATAGTTTGGTTAGTATTGTGGGCTCAAATGTGTGAAGTCATCTAAAGCGGAATGATTTACCTGCTGCTCAATTTGTGTATATGAATGGGTCCACAACAGTGAGTGTGTGGATTAATTATATTACTAGAAGGAAGAACTGTTACCTTGATCAAAATAAGGCTGGTATGTTATTTTGGCTGTTTTCTCAGGTAGGATGAAAATATATTATGGGTGGTAGGTGGTTCGGACACTCTTTTATACTGATGTCAGTTATGCAGTACCAAGCACAAACACAGTATATCTGATGATTCTGCAGATTCCTCCGCTTCCCGGGTCTTAGCTGAGTGGGTGTACGGTGGTCGCTTCTTCTTGTTAGCAGGAAAGGTGATATGACATCTTAAGAAAGAGAGTCCAGTCACTTAGAGCGTGATCTATAGTCCTTGTGCAGGGGTCTCAAAGAGCAATGGGTATACAGCTATGTAGCTGCAGTGCTGAGATGATTAGGATTCCTTTGGATATGTTGTGATTACTGAGTGCCTGAGGTAAACAGTGCTGGCTGGTAGCTTTCCACTCATAAAGCTATGTGGAGCCACAATAAGAGATTTGGGAGGCTATGAGGTTCTCTAGTCTCCAGGGTGCAGGATCCTCTGCTTATGTGTCACTGGCAGAAGTCTCTGGTCCAGGATCTGAGCAGGATGCAGGTGAGGAGCTGGTGATCAGTGCCCTGTAATTCTCTCTGCTTTATTTTCTTCTAGGAAGCAGAGGGTGTTCCCTGCTCCCACAGCCTGTCTGTGAGTGACACTTCTGAGCAGCCTCCAGCACTGAATGTCAGAATGGCCGGGACTTGCTCTATGTGCTTAGATCAATCCGCCTCTGAAGTGTTTGTGTAAATAGCAATGAGGAGATAAGATAATCCCATCACCAGTGAATGCCTTTAGCAGGTAAATAGGATTTAGCAACAATAAATTCCCTCTTGCTAGCGGTGGCTCCCTGCAGCGGTGTAACTAGGTTTCATGGCGCCCGGGGCAAAGATCTATTTTGGCGCCCCCCCCCAGAGTAGGGGAGGAAGGGGGGGTTGAGATGTCAGCTTTCAGCGCCGCCGCACCTGCAGCCTTGGTTGAGGAGTGGGGAGGACGGGGTTTGGGGGTGTCGCCGGCGCCCCCTCTGAGTTGCGCCCGGGCAAAGGATCCGGCTGCACCCCCCTAGATACGCCCCTGGCTCCCTGGATACAGTTCAAACACATAGGTTATTTGTGTTTCAGTCGTTTGGGTAGGATGTGGCAGGAGATGCCTTTGCTGTGGATCAGAGTCCACCCAGGGGACAGTGAGAATATAAATCCAGATGTATAGGAATAGAGCTCACCTGATGTTATGAAGGTTGTGAGACTCTCTTTTCATTTGTCCATTTCTTCATAGATCCTTACAAGGCTTGGAATCCCGATAATAGCAGGGGGGGAGGAGACCCAGTCAGCAATGGCTCCTCAGGACTGCACTATGGTCTAAGGCCTCCTGCCAATCCAGAGGAATCCTCCTCTGGTGGTGCCTCAAAGGGGGTTCAAAATGTTCCTTGGGCACTCCTCAACTCCGTCCTGTCGCTTTAGTAGGGATATGAGCCTTTAAAAAGGCTAAAATCCCTGTCGCTTGATGTTAGGCTCAGGAGCACCAAGTACCTCTGTCTTTACATGAGGTAGCAGGCCACGCCTCTCCGTGGATTGTTTATCAATAGAATATTCTTTGCACAAGTCATTTGTAGCCTCCATGTGCCCTCTGTACATGGCCATTCAAACTTTAATTAAAAAAAATATATATATATATAGTCAAGTGACATCAGAGGTTGGTTGGATTTTTGCCAAATTTATAAAAAGATGAAAAGGTGTTTGATCTGATCAAAATCTGTAAAGGCTCCTCAGTCCTATGATGTCCTCTCTTTTTAGTTTTTGATAAAGCATTCTGTGGACAGATGTTGGAGAATGCCAAGTACCCGAATGTGCATGAAGCCTTAAAGGGAACCAACCATCTCAGATCACCCTAATACACAGTTAGTACATGTCCCTGCACCCTAAGGATACCTTTCCAGCACTGTTTTTGTGTAAAATCTTGCATTAGTATAACTCATATAAAGAGTTTATAAACTTACTAGCCTGGTGACTTCTGGGCGTATCCCTCCTTCTGTTATACTTCAGGGCTGTGCATTCATTGCATGGCTGTGCTCCCCCTCCCTCTGTGCAGAGGAGATAACGATCACACCCATCAGGGCAGGACAGCAGGCACGGAGGGAGGGGGAGCACAGACATGCAATGCACAGCCCTGAAGTATAACAGAAGGAGGGATACGCCCAGAAGTCACCAGGCTAGTAAGTTTATAAACTCTTTATATGAGTTATACTAATGCAAGATTTTACACAAAAACAGTGCTGGAAAGGTATCCTTAGGGTGCAGGGACATGTACTAACTGTGTATTAGGGTGATCTGAGGTGGTTGGTTCCCTTTAAAGGAAATCTGTCAGGCCAAAAATCCATATGCAACTGCTATCATTTTCTAAATCCTTTCTCCAAGCTCTCTCTATTCATGTATTTCTATTATTTATATTTCCCTCCTATCCTCTGTAAACTTCAAAATAAAAGATTAATTCCATCTGTCAATCACAGTCAGCTCTCTGCTGCCCACTCCCCCAAAATGAATATTCATAATCGTTACACTGCCCTGTAATCTGTCTGTTGTGTGACTCATTCACTGCAGACAGAGGAGGGAGGGGGGAGGAGGGGGATCTTTGCTGCAACTTTGAGCTCTTCATATCATTGTGTGTATGAGACATATGTGTAGTGTGTGCAGTCTGAGATATTTCTATGTGATTATAACAACATTTAATCATTTGCTCAGCAGATACACACATTACATGTCTGCAGAAAAAACCAACCTTTATATAATAGAAATCTTAAGGCCCCGTCACACACGTCAATGTCGTCAGCGTTCTGATCGCTGGCGACATTGACGGCTGATCGCTGGTGAGCTGTCACACAGGCAGACTCACCAGCGATCAGTGGACCAGCGACATCGTGGAAATGATTTAAATATCGTTTCCACAATGTCTTGCGCCCACTGCCAGGCTGCGGTAAGCAGGAGCAGGCTGGTTTCCAAGGTAAACTGCCTAGATACCTGCAGTTTACTATGGATACCAGCTCCCAGCGCCTGCTGACAGGCGCTGGGAGCTGGCTGATCGTGCGTCTCCTGGTGTCACACGCAGCGATGCTGTGTGTCCACCAGGCGACCATCGGCAGGTTTTCGGTCCAGTCCGAAAACCTGGCGACCATCAACCAGCGATTCATCGCTGGTTGATGCGCCCTGTCACACCCATCAATATCGCTGCAATGTCACGT
Organism: Allobates femoralis; assembly: GCA_033576535.1. Lineage (NCBI taxonomy): Eukaryota > Metazoa > Chordata > Amphibia > Anura > Aromobatidae > Allobates > Allobates femoralis. The sequence goes on from JARQOC010000006.1 coordinate 318,624,576, forward strand.
GCAGCAGTGTGACGGCCCCTTTACAGATAACACAGTGCAGGACAAAACACCTCCCCCCTCCCAGCCCAGAGCAGAATGGGGAGGGAGAGAACACCAGCTTGGAGGGGTGTGGATATTTAAATAATACTTATACAGCAGCCAGACTAATCGGCTGGTAATATGATGGAGAGGACTAATGCAGGAACTCCCTTCAGGGTCTGAAGATGCTGATAACATGGAAACTACAAATGGTACAATAATGATTGTACATGTTTTTAAAGGTCTGCCCAGGCCCTATTCAAGGGTAATATTAGTATCATACTGAAAAATGACCAGACAGTGTTCCTTTAAAGGGGTTGTGCAGGTTTGGGGTAAAGTCTGCAGTCACTCTATGTCACTGCAGACTTGTGAATCCCCATAGTACAGAGTGTGTGGCCTGTCAGGATTCTTCGAGTCTAGGTACGAAGGGTGTGTGATCGCAAGTATGTGATTTGCATACATACATGCGGTCACGTGCTGACCAAACGTGAGCGGTCTTTTCTAATACAAGTGAACATGTCCCATAACCTGGAGAACCATGACAGCATGCACTGTGCACGCTAAGAGGATTTACAAGTCTGCAGTCACATAGAGGGGCTGTGAACTTGAGTCCAAAGCTTTGACAATTCCTTCATATTAAGGATCCATGTACATTGCAAGACTACTGAGAATGAGCCTCTGTAGGAATGCTCGTCTCACGATAATCATGCAGTGTAAGCACGATTTCGAACTCCTGTCATAAGAGAAAACACTCGTTTGTTGGGTGAAATAATCTTCTGTGTTCCAAAAAGATTTTTATAGGAATGCTCCAGGCAGACGTGATACACTGTGTTCTGTCCACTGTAGGGCATGAGGGGTAAAGGAGCGTGACTGGTGGATTCTCAGACTGAGACCTTAAGTCTTGTACCACCCTTCATGCCCTGCACTAAGTATAACACACTGTATTCATTTTTCCCTGGAGTGTCCCTTAAATTGGTTTTGGATTGATTCAAATAAATCACTAGTTCTATTCCAGTAATATGCAAGAGTGCTAATTATAGCATCTGCTCCCTCCCGAGAGCTCAGAACAGCATAATCTATTTATGTCGGTATTAAAGTTAAAACTTACGTCTAGACCTCGCAGGACTTTACAACCAGTGATCCATTATTTTCAAGGACTTATGGTGGGTTTACACGTCCCGATATCGGGGCGATATCGCTATACAACGGCGCGGGAGCGCGCATTTTTTGTGCGCTTTTCCCGATATCGCATCGGCGGTTTACACGTTGCGATATCGGGAAACAACGTCCCTACGATGTGTACGCCCACCAACCCAGTAACGACCATTTAACATGGGAGTTAATGGGTGATGTGCGAGTACACATCGTAATTGGATGTTTACACGCAACGATCCGGCTCCAACAGGCATCCGATATCGGGCGGTTGAATAGCACGCTCATTCGACCCCCGATATCGGATTACCATCGTTCCTGCATCGTACTGTACCTTCAAACATTACGATGCAGGAACGATATCGGGTCCAACTCACGAACCACGTGACTTTTTGTCGGAGTTGGATCGGAGTTGGACGCCGATATCGCGCCGTGTAAACCCACCATTAGGGATGTTAGAAAGTGCTGACCATGTAGATAAGGCACATCGCTAAAGCCCCCTATATGGATTAGACTAATGTTGGCCGATCCCGCTGAAATATAAGGGTTCGGCGTAACATGCATGGAAACTCCAGGCTGTCCAGCAACAGATAATGGCGGGGAACAAAAGGATCTGGCACGTGTGACTTTAGACTACCGTTACGTGTGTTTGCTAAGTGATAATCTGCTGTCACTGATGTCACCTTTACATATTACAAATATATAAAAATGTTCACATCTGTGGATTAATACGACTTTAATGTGAGTGCGCCCCTATAATGCGGGTAAGAAAACTGGAACCCATCAGGAGTTGTGCATTACTTTTTTGCCAGAAATAAAGCTTGCTCCAATCTCCAGCTAAAGAAAGTTCCCTTTGTCTTATTCCAAAATCTGCTCTTTAAAGTGTCAGGTCCTCCGTGCCCCCAGAAACACCAACACTTGTGTGCACATATCAAAATTCCCTGCCTAACAATCCCTTCATGTGGGTGGAGAACTAACGCCCACTCGACTAGTCAAGGCCCTATTTTGTGTATCATAAATGGACTTTAGAAATACTTTTTCTAAATATTGGTTTATGTATGCTACTACCGTACATGACTGGCAGGGAATAGGGATATGTGCCCACAACTGCTGGTGCTTCTGGGGAGGTCCAGACAGGTTCCCTTTACGGCTCGTTCCGGGCTTCTTCAGTGTTGATCAGTGTCACCAGAGTTTGGTCAGTGTCAGTTTTTACCATCAGAGTTTGGTCAAAGTTTCATCTGTTTTTCTCAGAAAAAAAAGGAACTGATGGAGGTTTCTCAAACTCCTATCAAACAGTCCTTGAAAAACGGACAGAACATAGATGGAATCTGAGAGCTGTCCAATTATTTTTGTTCCATACACTTAAGGCCCCTTTCACATCTGCGTTTTTTTCAAATGCGGCATGGCAGATGGGGTGAAAAAACCGCATCTGCCGCGATTTGAAAAAAACGCTGATGTGAAAGGGGCCTTAGTTGACGAGTTTGATACGACACTCATATCAATGTCGAAAAGTCTCTGTGATTTTGTGCAGAACACTCAAAAATCGGACATGTTAACTATCCCATAGACCAGGGGTGGGTAACTCCAGGCCTCGAGGGACGCACCCACTGCAGGTTTTCGGGCCTTTGAGGACTGGAGTTGCCCACCCCTGCCATAGACAATCATACAGTGTTGGCCAAAAGTATTGACACCCCTGCAATTCTGTCAGATAATACTCAGTTTATTCCTGAAAATGATTGCAATCACAAATTCTTTGGTATTATTATCTACATTTAATTTGTCTTCAATGAAAAAACACAAAAAGAATTATCCTAAAGCCCAATTGGATATAATTCCACACCAAACATAAAAAAGGGGGTGGACAAAAGTATTGGCACTGTTAGAAAAATCATGTGATGCTTCTCTAATTTGTGTTATTAACAGCGCCTGTAACTTACCTGTGGCACCTAACAGGTGTTGGCAATAACTAAATCACACTTGCATCCAGTTGACATGGATTAAAGTTGACTGAACCTCTGTCCTGTGTCCTTGTGTGTACCACATTGAGCATGGAGAAAAGAAAGAAGACCAAAGAACTGTCTGAGGACTTGAGAAACCAAATTGTGAGGAAGCATGAGCAATCTCAAGGCTACAAGTCAATCTCCAAAGACCTGAATGTTCCTGTGTCTACCGTGCGCACTGTCATCAAGAACTTTAAAGCCCATGGCACTGTGGCTAACCTCCCTAGTTGGGGATGGAAAAGAAAAATTGACGAGAGATTTCAATGCAAGATTGTGCGGATGGTGGATAAAGAACCTCAACTAACATCCAAACAAGTTTAAGCTGCCCTGCAGTCCGAGGGTACAACAGTGTCAACCCGTACTATCCGTCGGCGTCTGAATGAAAAGGGACTGTATGGTAGGAGATCCAGAAAGACCCCACTTCTTACCCCGAGACACACAAAAGCCAGGCTGGAGTTTGCCAAAACTTACCTGAGAAAGCCTAAAACGTTTTGGAAGAATGTTCTCTGGTCAGATGAGACAAAAGTAGAGCTTTATGGGCAAAGGCATCAACATAGAGTTTACAGGAGAAAAAAAGAGGCATTCAAAGAAAAGAACACGGTCCCTACAGTCAAACATGGCAGAGGTTCCCTGATGTTTTGGGGTTGCTTTGCGGACTGCTTGACCGTGTACATAGCATTATGAAGTCTGAAGACTACCAATAAATTTTGCACCATAATGTAGGGTCCAGTGTGAGAAAGCTGGGTCTCCCTCAGAGGTCATGGGTCTTCCAGCAGGACAATGACCCAAAACACACTTCAAAAAGCACTAGAAAATGGTTTGAGAGAAAGCACTGGAGACTTCTAAGGTGGCCAGCAATGAGTCCAGACCTGAATCCCATAGAACACCTGTGGAGAGATCTAAAAATGGCAGTTTGGAGAAGGCACCCTTCAAATATCAGGGACCTGGAGCAGTTTGCCAAAGAAGAATGGTCTACAATTCCAGCAGAGCATTGTAAGAAACTCATTGATGGTTACCGGAAGCGGTTGATCACAGTTATTTTGTCTAAAGGTTGTGCAACCAAGTATTAAGCTGAGGGTGCCAATACTTCTGTCTGGCCCATTGTTGGAGTTTTGTGTGAAATGATCAATGTTTTGCTTTTTGCTTCATTCTCTTTTGTGTTTTTTCTTTGAAGACAAATTAAATGAAGATAATAATACCAAAGAATTTGTGATTGCAATCATTTTCAGGAAGAAACTGAGTATTATCTGACAGAATTGCAGGGGTGTCAATACTTTTGGCCACAACTGTAGGTATGTGAAAACAAGAATAGAACTTGAACAAGTAAAAATGATGTGTGAATGATCTACAGGACTCGCCCATAGATTTCTCATACGGGAGATTATGCAATGACACTCGTCTCAAACTAAGAATTTGAGTGGAGCGTCCTTTACTATGATTTTATTCTCTCACATGTGAGAATTGGAGCGCAGGTGAGGAGAAGAGGGAGAGCTTCATATCGCCATCTTTTCCATTTTCTGTGTTGGCGTAAATGACATCCGAGTGCAGTCCGACGTATTGCATGCACCCATTGACTTGAATACGAGATACGCTGATGAACCAGTGTGAGAAAAATAAGAGCAGGTTGGCACTGTCCCATAGTAAAACATTGGACCAAGTACTATCTGGGATGGCTCTTGTCTAGTGTATTTGCTTGTATGAGCGTACCTATCAACTGTAACTAGGGACCTGAATGTTATAACCACAGTGCCCAATACTATAAGACTTGGGTGTGATTTATAGGACGCCTATCTCCAAGTGCTGTCACTATCCTGGTGGGGAGCGAATTTGTAAAGATTTACCCTAGAGAGCACTGTCTGGCCTAAAACTCTTTCCACATTAGCATTTGGCCTCCACAACCTAAGTCATTGGACTCACACACAACTAGTATCCTAC
>JARQOC010000006.1:318637832-318668326 GCA_033576535.1 Allobates femoralis
ACTTCCTGTTTGTGGCACATTACTATATGGGAGTGGGAAAACTTTTACAGATGGGTGGTGACCATGGCGGACATGGCCCCACTATCTTTGTCATCTGAAGGCAATTGTCTATGCTGTGAAGATACGAGATGTGCAGCATCTGAAACAACGGATACTGGAAGCCTGTGCTAGCATTTCTTCTGTGGTGTTGCTATCAGTGCGTCAAGAGTGGGAGAAGAGGGTTGCATTGACAATCCAACACAATGGGCAGCATTGTGAGCACATTTTATAAGTGGTCATAAGCTTGTAAATAACTCATGAAAGAATAAAGTTACATTAAAACCAAGCACACCATTGTTTTTCTTATGAAATTCGCAATATGTTTGATGTGTCACATGACCCTCTTCTCATTGAAAAAATAAAGTTGAATCCAAAATTGGCAACTTACAAATGGCCGTCACGGTCATCACCCATCTTGAAAAGTTTCCCCCCTTCCATATACTAATGTGCCACAAACAGGAAGTTGATATCACCAACCATTCCCATAGTGTTTGTGCGGCCGAGCATTCACGTGCTCTCTATGCGGAAAAGGAGTAAGCTGCCTGCAGAACAGAAGAATCGAATATTTGATTTCAAAGTCCAGGGAATGTTCCCCCCCCATAATTTAGATGGTCATACAGATTATTCTAATGGGAGGACCTCATACATCTCATCTAATGTGTAAGGATGGGGGGCATAAAGATAAGAAGCCATTACTATAAAGATTTCTACAATTAACACATACAAATGGCAACAAAAGACTTGGACAGTCTCCTTTGAGAATTAGTAGATACAAGCATGGTGCAATCATGAGGCCAAATAGAAACAGGGATGTTCCGAAGAGCATACCCTAATTAGCAAATCTTTTTTCATCATTTTTGAGGTTGATGAATCAACTGTTATTCTAATTAGACATGTACTTTTTCTTTATAGCTGGTGATGGTCCATCAATATGATTATATGGAAGGGGCCAAACAAACCTCAGTTGTGCACTGTATCCCTTTTAAAAGTACTGATAGAATACGGCATAGCACTATGACCTAATTTGTATAAAGGGGGGTAATCTCTGATCATTCAGCTGTGTGACACATCCTGTACGGTAAAAAAATAACACAGGCATCAATTGAAACCAAAGCCGGAAAGACAGATGTAGACTGGGCCATGCGGTGACTTCCTGCAGAGAAGATCAGCAGAGAACATGAACCACTAGAAGACAATGGAAAATGCTCAAGAAAATGTAATGGCATAATATAAAGAATAAACTGCTGGACACATTTAGGACACATTGTTCCTTAAATTATAGTAAAAGGATTCCTTTTCTTGCCTGCAATTTACTACCTACAAATTCAGGTGTCTTGAACAGCTGCCAATGTTTTCGCAGTCTAAGTACACATCTTATGGGAGGAATCCATACAAAGAAAATTAACATCTTACTCCCAGGGATATACAGACCAGAAAAAGCAATTCTAAAAAGAGCCATTCATCAAGTGTCACTGGCAATAAAATGGTCGATATTGGTCCCTTTTCAGATAAAGATGGATATATGATGTTTATTGGTCTGACGGCAATGTCTCCTCTTCTGGGCATTCTGGTGACAGTCCTGTGACCTGCATAATGCAAAATACTGATGACCGCTACGAAATCCTCCTTTCAAATGCCGCTTATCTGCATGGTCAAGTCATGAAGGTACAGATAACATAGTTGATATGGGCAATACGATCATTTGTATCCATTAACTCCTTATGTGCCGAGTATTTTTCTTTTGACCCTTTCATATTATCCCTCACTTTCTTCCAAGGGCCTTATTATTTTTCTGCCGACATGGCCGTATGCAGTTTTATTTTTTTTGGAATACCAATTGTACTTTTGATTGACACCAACCATATCAACATACAATATACTGGAAGTAATTCTGCGACTTTTTTTATTTTTATGGTTTTCATTTAGCGGCACAAATTACTTGGCAATACGATTCCCCAGGTCAGTTGGAGTATGGCAAAACTGAACTTGCATATTATCTTTAATAAATTTAACGTGTTAAAAAAATATATATGTTAAAATGTCACTTGCACTGCCATTTTTTCTAGAGCTTTTATCTTCTTCTGCTGATGGAGCTGTGTGAGGGCTTGTTTTTCAGATGACACACTGACATCTTTATATAATCCTTTTTGGAGTGCATACAATTTGATTGCTTTCATTCTTAATTCCTTTACTTTTAATGGAGAAGAAGGGGGATAACTTCAATTTGTAGTTTTATGTTATATATATATATATACACAGCTAAACATCATTTTCATTTCCTCTGATTTTCCTCTTTATAGGTATATTTTTGAGTAAAATGTACATTGTTCTTTTATTCTATAAACTAATGACAACATGTCTCCGAAATTCAAAGCTAAAATTGTTGTGTTTATTTGCAGCAAATGTGAAATCGTCAAAATAATAAAAAAAAGAGACAGTGCTTTCAGACCTAAAATAATGCAAAGAAAACAAGTTCATATTCATTTAGAAACAACAATCCTCTTGTTTTAACTCAGGAAGAGTTCAGAAATCAATATTTGGTGGAATAACCATGATTTTTAATCACAGCTTTCATGCATCTTGGCATGCATTCCACCAGGTTTTTCACTCTGCTTTTGGATGACATTATGCCACTCCTGGCACAAAGATTTAAGCAGTTCTTCTTTGTTTGATGGCTTGTGACTATCCATCTGCCTCTTGATTACATTCCAGAGGTTTTCAATGGGGTTCAGGTCTGGAGATTGGGCTGGCCATGACAGGGTCTTGATGTGGTGCTCTTTTCATCCTCACATTGATTGACCTAGCTGTGTGGAATGGGACACTGTCCTGCTGGAAAAAACAGTCCTCAGAGTTGAGGAACATTGCCTGATCAGAAGGCAGCAAGTGTTTTTCAAGGATACCCTTGTATGCGGCTTGATTCATATATCCTTTGCAAAGATTAACCTGTCCAATTCCAGTCTTGCTGAAGCAATCCCAGATCATCACCGATCCTCCACCAAATTTCACAGTGGGTGCAAGATACTGTGGCTTGTACGCCTCTCCAGGTCTCCGTCTAACCATTAGATGACCAGGTGTTGAGCAAAGCTGAAAATTAGACTCATCAGAGATTACCTTACTCCAGTCCTCTATGGTCTAATCCTCATGGTCTTTGGCAATTTTCAGCCTGGCTCTTCTTTGCTTCTCCTTGATGAAAGGCTTTTTTCTAGCTTAACATGACTTGAGCCCTGCCTCTAGGAACCTGTTACACTGTTCTTTCCGTGCACTTCACCCCAGCTGCCATTTGCCATTCCTTTTGTAGGTCACTTCATGTCAACCTGCGGTTGCTGAGTGACATTCAAATAAGATGATGATCATCCCGGTCAGAGGAGAGTCGCTTGTGCCCTCTGCCGGCCTGTAGCTTTGTTGTCCCCAATGTCTGCTGCTTGACCTTGTTGTAATGGACTACCGTCTTTGAAATTTTAAGGATGGAGGCAACATGACACTCACTGTATCCCTCTGCTAGTAAAGCCAGAATTGAGCCCTTCTTTTCCTCACTCAAGACTTTTCTTTTCAAGTCATATGGCATGGTTAAAAGTTATTTTTTCATTCAAATCACTTTTGGGCCATTCCCACCACTTGTTTGTTAGAGGATTGTGAAGACCACAGCATTGTTTTTTATACTTTCCCTCCTTAAATAAGATTTGGTTCAGGTGATCACCTAATCAGAAGCACATTATGTAGGATGAGATGTACTTTGGTTGGAAATTAACTGACACTGGAATGGAATGGATGTCAGACATGTAGAGATGGCGATTTTTAGAAAACTGTACAGTGATCTCTTAATTTGTGCCAGAGCTGTGTGTATATATATATATATATATATATATATATATATATATATACACAATATATACAGTATATTTATATAAATTTTAAGACCTTTCTTTTATTGTCACATTTTTTTCCAGTACCCTTGGGGGACTTGAATCTGCGATCGTTTCATTCTCTATACTGAATATACTGAAATGCCATAGTATTGCAGCGTACAGTAAATTTCACCTTCTCCTATGAAGCCCAACTACAGATTTTAGAGAAGCTCTGTCATAGCAGATACAGAGTTCTTCAGCAGACTCATGGCAACCTATCAATTGAATCTCAGGGGACAACAGCTAATAAAGGTGCTGTCACACGCGGCGATCTGGCCTCCGATGTCGGAAGCGATGTGCGGGTGCCCGCTCGCTTCCGACATCGCAGGCCAGCTGTCACACGGCACGACGTTGCCGGTGACGCGGCGGCGATGTGGGCGGAGCCATCGCTCGCTGGGCTGGGCTAAGCCCAGCGAGCGATGGCTCAAACACTGCGATATAGGCTGGATCGCGCCGCCAACAGTGTCAGACGGCGCGATCCAGCCTAATCGCTGGTTACAGGTTGACAGGTTTACGAACATGTTCATAAACCTGTCAAGCTGCAACCAGCAATAATTTGCAGTTGCGTCGCTCTGTCGCACAGCGCGACGCACTTGCAATATCGCCCGCGACATCGCTGTGACGTCACTTTTCGGCGATGTCGCGGGCGAAATCGCCACGTGTGACCCCACCTTAACAGCTCCAACAGGTTAGCAACAGCTCCACTGCTGTAAGAGGCAGATAATGGCTGAATAACACAGTCATCATTTACTGGGAATCGTGCGGCTCAGCTCCATAAAGGTACAAAGCTTGTCATTAAGGGCTTAAGGAGGTTTTCAATTACTAATGAGACCCCCTTTCTTTTGTTCTAACTATTCCTAACACTTCCCAAACAACAGTACTTCCACTACCTACTCTGCTCCTCTAAGCTGATCTCTCTGAGGTTTATAAATACTTTTATTGTTGTTGTAGCTTAGATCATTCCGGTTTGGAGACCAGAATTGGACCAGCTGAGCAAAGCATGTCACTGGTGGGGGCAGGGCCGCTTCTCTGTGATTGACAGCAGTTTGGGCACAGATGCACAGATCACACTTCACTCTCCTCTCAGCTCATACCAGTGACATGCCCTGTTCAGTTGGTCCAATTCCGGTCTCCAGTCCAAAAGGAGTCAAAGCCACAACAATAAAGGAATTTACAAGCCTCAGAAAGATCAGGTTACAGGAGCAGAGTAGGTAGCAGAAATAAATCGGGAAAATGTTAGTTAAGAATAGTTAGGGCAAAAGTAAGAGGCTCACATTAGTAACGGAAAGCCTCTTAAATGGCGTGAAAAATTGCAAAGTGCTTATGAAAACAAGCAACTTTGAAATTTACCTCTTATTAAAAATCCTCTCCATTCCAAGAAAGGATGGATTTTAATTCTATAGTTCACAGCTTGTTGCCAAGGTTACTGGCCACCTCTGCAGTCTACCACAGGTGTCTAATTTCTCAGAAAAGTCGCGCTTTTTTGCCAATTCTTTGCTTTCATGCTGGCAAGTATCATTCTGAAGGTGGCCAGATTAACTGGTTTACCTTATGATCTCTTTTCAGAAGTGCATCATTCCTCAGTCTCCTGGCCTCTTGCTTGTTGTGGGCAGACACTCCTGCTTTATTGACAGTTCAGACAAGAGGCATCTTTGCACCACAGGCCTGAACTGTGCGCTCTCCAATGCTGCTACATGAAGCAGCTTCATCTCTTGAACACTGGAAGAGTGCAGGGGTACTGTGGGATTGTGCTTTTTTTTTTTTCTAGGCATAAAAATAGTGCACACTCACATAGCACCAGCATGACATATAGATGTTAGATGAGGGGAAAAAATGGCTTACCTACTCCACAGCCATGGATTTAAGTATTTTACTTCAAGATGTTTTCTACTTTTATGTAGATAACTTCTTTTTAAGAACCCTGACATAGCCAATTATGCCACCTCACACTGAAATATCATGGATTCTGTAGCCACTGCCAGGAGAGCGGAAAAATAAAGACACTGTAGGAGCCAAAGGTGCTCAGCTGAGCCGATTGTGCCAGCCTTCTACCAACTTGTGGGCACCTCACAAAAGTAAGCTTACATTGGATTCATCTGTAACAATCTCTCAGCTGTGAAAAGTTTACCCAGATTTTTGAACTTTAGGCCACGTGCACACGCTGAGTATTTGATGAGTTTTTTTACCTCAGGATTTGTAGCCAAAACCAGGAGTGGATGATAAATACAGAAGTGGTGCAGGTGTTTCTATGATGGTGGGGTTACACGTCCCGATATCGCTGCGATATCGGAGCCAACGACGCGGGAGCGCGCATTTAGTGCACGTTTCTCCCTGCATCGTATCGGCAGTTTACACGCCGCAATATCGGGATGCAACATCCCTACGATGTGTACGCCCACCAACCCAGGAACGACCATTTAACATGGGAGTGAATGGGTGACGTCAGCGTACACATCGTAGTTGGGCTGTCACACGCTGCGATGCTGCTACAACGGCCATGCGATATCGGGGAGTTGAACAGCTCTGCTATTCAACTCCGATATCGTTTTGGCATCGTTCCAGCATCGCGTTGTACGCTCAAACCGTACAACGCGCACACGATATCGGGTCCAACTCGCAACCCACGTGACTTTTTGTCGGAGTTGGGTCGGAGTTGGACGCCGATATCGCGGCGTGTAAACCCACCATTAGACTTTTCCTCTGATTGCTCCACTGCTGGTTTTGTCTACAAATCCTGAGGTAAAAAACTCATCAAATACTGAACGTGTGCACATGGCTTAAAGGGAATCTGTCAGCAGGATTTCCCCTACCAAAACTATTTATGTGAGCATGCAGCCCTTTTGTAGACAAGTCCAGCAATACCACTTACATGGAAAGTCGGTTCTTCCAGTGAGAAATTAGAATTTGAGTCAATCTGCAAATAAATCTGAAGATCTATTTCAAATCGCATCATATCGCCTGTACCGCCCCCTTGCAGGACAAGCAATGTCTCTGCTGTATAGCACGCCCATGTGGGCATGCATAATTAACACACCTGCGGCGGGGAGAGCCACACAAGCCCGCCTTTTGCGGCTTCTTATATAATGAGGAGCTGCAGAACAAAAGGTGAATAAACTACTTTTATAAACTTTCTCATAGTGGTTTAGGGGCAGAAAGGGATGCCTAGAAAAGGATTACTATGGTGCAGAAACAGGTTAAAACAGGCTGGAGGGTCATTTGTAGAGATCAGGTTCCCTGATGGCTCCTTTGCCTGAAGTCACACAGCATAGAGGATATCATTCAGCTAGGAAAAAGGGCGCTGGGTGGGGAATAGAGGTAAGGTTGCAGAGGAATCTGATTTACCATAGCCCTTCAGTGTCATTTGCAGATCAACTTAAACTGATTTATCAGTAGCAAAGAAATGGACTGGCCATAGAAAGGTATTGCCAGCATTGTCTTTGAAAGAGATACTTGCACATATTACTAGTTTTGGGGAGTGGAATATTGCTGGTAAATTCCCTTTAAATCAAAACTATGTGAACATTTTAAAAAAAAGTGCAAACTCGTTAACAGTAGAAATCTTAAAGCGAACCTGTCGCTAGGATAATACTGCTCAAACCACTGGGTGCATGAATCAAATCCTGGCTGTACAATTGCAGTCAGGTATGTTTTACCCTGAAACAGTGGCGGAACTTTAGGCCCAGGGGCCCCGATGTGAAAGCTCCGAGGGGCCCCCAATTATTGCAAATCTTTAATAGTATTAGTCTTTTTCTATAGGTCAAAGGGACCTATGGGGCCCCCCTTGGCTGCAGGGCCTGGGTTTGATTGCAACCCCTGCACCTGTTGTAGTTACGCCCCTGCCCTGAAACACTATAGCATTTCAAAGAAAATATAGTGTGGAAATCTGGCTGCAGTCTATAAAGAAAGAACTGGCTAGTTTGAAGCAGACCGCAACCAACTTTACTCCCTCCTGTTCCAGTTGATTGAAAGGTCTAATTACACTTATACATATGGAAAAGACCTGTCAATCAAATGGAGCATATCGGGGAGATGTTAGCCAGGGCCTGTATCGGACTAGTCAAGTTTGCCCTGAACCGCTGTGGAGTTTCAGAGTAAAATATATATGATTGCAATCTCGCAGCCAGGCTCTGATTCACGCTGCTCATGGTTCTCCAGTAGAGTTGAGCAGACCTTGCAAGGTTCAGTTTGCTGAACTACCCGGTGTTGAACAAACCCGTTTGGGTGCTTTGAGTTTGTAAAGCACTGGAGCGAGCATCACTGTGGTTGGGTACAGTTGTTGCTTGGCACTGTGCGATCCGCGTGCAGTGTTTGATCGTCTCGCACTGGGCTTAAAGGGAACCAACCACCCCAAATGACCCCCCCGGACTAATAATATCGTTCCCTACTTGCAGCACATACATGTGCTGCAATGTTTTTTGCTAAAAAAACAGCTTTTTAAAACTTAAGATAATGCTTTAGAAACTTTATACCGAAGCGACGGGTGGGCGTTACTTACATGGGGCTAAAGCCGGGTTGCAGCTGCCACTCATCATCCTGTGTCCCCTCGCAGCAGTAACGGCCAGCTCTTTTTGCAGCGTCCCAGGCTGGTGCACAGGATGTCATGCCCGTGCACACGTCATCAGCTACAGCCGGGTTGCGAGCGCGCGCTCTGACTTCCTGCGCTCGGCTGTGGAAGTCAGAGCGCGCGCTCGCTACCCGGCTGTAGCTGATGACGTGTGCACGGGCATGACACCCGTGCACCAGGCTGTGACGCTGCAAAAAGGGCTGGCCGTTACTGCTGCGAGGGGACACAGGATGATGAGTGGCAGCTGCAACCCGGCTTTAGCCCCATGTAAGTAACGCCCACCCGTCGCTTCGGTATAAAGTTTCTAAAGCATTATCTTAAGTTTTAAAAAGCAGTTTTTTAGCAAAAAACATTGCAGCACATGTATGTGCTGCAAGTAGGGAACGATATTATTAGTCCGGGGGGTCATTTGGGGTGGTTGGTTCCCTTTAAAAGCATAGTTTTTGGGTGTATGTCCAAAATTAATGTGAAAAAAACAAACCCCACCCTTACAACCCTGGAACTGTTTACTTATGACTGGCTGTATGTGGGCAGAGAGCTGAACCTCCAATCAATGACTTCAACTGAGGTTCGAGTAAAATTCAGGGTTACGAACATCGCACCAAAACGTTCAGCTGCACCGCCCGAACCCCAACTTCCAAAGGTTCGCTTATTTTCTACTTATCTCTATTGTTCAGCATGCATTTAGTGATACATTCCCTTTAAATAGCGATCATTTTAATCAAAATGCTTAGTAGAAATATATTATTTTAGTCACATAGCACTATACACACAACGCTATACAGACATCATGCTTGTCCCCATAGGGTCTCAGAACCTAGATTCCCTATCAGTATGTCTTTAGAGTGTGGGAGGAAACCCACAAAAACATGGGAAAAACATACAAACTCTTATGGTACCTTTACACGCCGCCACAACAGGATGCATACAACCCGCTACAGGCTACAAATGTAGCTTGTGGCGCCAATATCGCCCGTAGTAGCGGCGTCTGAAGACGGGACGACACAGCCGGCTACAGATACATCTGTATCCGTGCACTGCCCATAAACAGATGGCTACATCGCCGATTGTAGCGAGCTGTATCGGCGTGTAAAGACGTTACGGAAGGGAACTCTGGAACACCCTGCGATGTAGCTGCAATGTAGCTAAGGCGTCACCCAGGCTCCGTGTTACCGCGCCCCATCTGCGATCATTGGTGGAAGCTCCTGCATGACGATTGGTAGTCGCGGCATATTTAAGGAGCTGACCAGTCACACTACACAATCGCTCGAGCGTCATGCATTAATCAGCCTCCTGCGATGCCTGCCCAATCATGGGTTTCTTGCTTTGTCCTATCAGCGTACGGACGTCTTGTAATCCACAATTGTGGCACGCTTATGTGCTGTCCCTGCTGCACCAGGTCCGCCCATATTAGCTTGTTGTAGCGTTGTGTAAATGAGGTACGCTGAGCTACAGATGGCTACTTGAGACACCCGGCGATGTAGTTAGCTGTAAATGTAGCGTAGCGTAGCGCACCTTGTGGCGGCGTGTAAAGAGGGTGTGCGTTTCACGTTGGTAACCGTTTGGCCGTGCTCGTGCACGTGAAGTAGCAGTTGGTATCCATCCTGTTGTGGCGGCGTGTAAAGGTACCATTATGGTGGGTTTACACACACCAACTTATCTGTCCAACTTCTGACCAACTTGCTGGTTGCAGTGAAATCATGGACACATTGCTCCATTTTGTCACTGTGTACAATGAAACAATGTGTCCTTGATTTCACTGCAACCAGTAAGTTGTTCAGAAGTTGGACAGATAAGTTGGTGTGAGTAAACTGGCCTTTAGTCAATATCACCAATAACTGAATTGAAACCCAAGACCCCAGCGCTGCAAGGCTGCACAGCTATCCCGTGAGCCTTATGGTACCTTTACACGCCGCCACTGCAGGATGGATACCAACCGCTACTTCACGTGCACGAGCACGCCCAAACGGTTACCAACGGGAAACGCACCCTCTTTACACGCCGCCACAAGGTGCGCTACGCTACGCTACATTTACAGCTACCTACATCGCCGGGTGTCTCAAGTAGCCATCTGTAGCTCAGCGTACCTCATTTACACACCGCTACAACAAGCTAATATGGGCGGACCTGGTGCAGCAGGGACAGCACATAGGCGTGCCACAATTGTGGAGTACGAGACGTCCGTACGCTGATAGGACAAAGCAAGAAACCCATGATTGGCCAGGCATCGCAGGAGGCTGATTAATACATGACGCCCGAGCAATTGTGTAGTGTGAGTGGTCAGATCCTTAAATATGCCGCCCTGTGCGGCGACAACCAATCGCAACCCAGGAGCTTCCTCCAATGATCGCTGAAGGGGCGCGGTATCCCGGAGCCTGTAACAACAATAGATATCTGCCGCGACACTACTATATATATGTGAAAATTCAAATTAATGAGCGGCACTGAAAAGAGAAGATCAAACTGCAATGTGAAAATGTGTAATGCAGAAAACTGCCCTGTGCTATAGTTGAAAACAGAGGTCTTGGTCTCATCAGCGGCCACTGAGGATGAAGCCTGGCACCCACATCAAGGGGCCTCCACTGCCAGGTCCTGACACTATGCCCTAGTGAAATGGTGAGCTGGTGGAATCTGTGTGGGCTTATATATCTAAAGGTGTAATTAAAAACAGGTGTGTGCTAGGACCTCACACTGGAGTCCATGAGTGGTTACCAGACTATGAAAGGAGGAAAGGGGAAATAAATATATATATAATGGGAGCTCAGTCAAAAAAGGACAATATGTAAATATATAAGACTGGCATCGACCGTATACGTAGGTGCTGGCAGAAAATAATCATACTTACAACAACAATAGATATCTGCCGCGACACTACTATATATATGTGAAAATTCAAATTAATGAGCGGCACTGAAAAGAGAAGATCAAACTGCAATGTGAAAATGTGTAATGCAGAAAACTGCCCTGTGCTATAGTTGAAAACAGAGGTCTTGGTCTCATCAGCGGCCACTGAGGATGAAGCCTGGCACCCACATCAAGGGGCCTCCACTGCCAGGTCCTGACACTATGCCCTAGTGAAATGGTGAGCTGGTGGAATCTGTGTGGGCTTATATGTCTAAAGGTGTAATTAAAAACAGGTGTGTGCTAGGACCTCACACTGGAGTCCATGAGTGGTTACCAGACTATGAAAGGAGGAAAGGGGAAATAAATATATATATAATGGGAGCTCAGTCAAAAAAGGACTTTTTTTGACTGAGCTCCCATTATATATATATTTATTTCCCCTTTCCTCCTTTCATAGTCTGGTAACCACTCATGGACTCCAGTGTGAGGTCCTAGCACACACCTGTTTTTAATTACACCTTTAGACATATAAGCCCACACAGATTCCACCAGCTCACCATTTCACTAGGGCATAGTGTCAGGACCTGGCAGTGGAGGCCCCTTGATGTGGGTGCCAGGCTTCATCCTCAGTGGCCGCTGATGAGACCAAGACCTCTGTTTTCAACTATAGCACAGGGCAGTTTTCTGCATTACACATTTTCACATTGCAGTTTGATCTTCTCTTTTCAGTGCCGCTCATTAATTTGAATTTTCACATATATATAGTAGTGTCGCGGCAGATATCTATTGTTGTTGTAAGTATGATTATTTTCTGCCAGCACCTACGTATACGGTCGATGCCAGTCTTATATATTTACATATTGTCCTTTTTTGACTGAGCTCCCATTATATATATATTTATTTCCCCTTTCCTCCTTTCATAGTCTGGTAACCACTCATGGACTCCAGTGTGAGGTCCTAGCACACACCTGTTTTTAATTACACCTTTAGACATATAAGCCCACACAGATTCCACCAGCTCACCATTTCACTAGGGCATAGTGTCAGGACCTGGCAGTGGAGGCCCCTTGATGTGGGTGCCAGGCTTCATCCTCAGTGGCCGCTGATGAGACCAAGACCTCTGTTTTCAACTATAGCACAGGGCAGTTTTCTGCATTACACATTTTCACATTGCAGTTTGATCTTCTCTTTTCAGTGCCGCTCATTAATTTGAATTTTCACATATATATAGTAGTGTCGCGGCAGATATCTATTGTTGTTGTAAGTATGATTATTTTCTGCCAGCACCTACGTATACGGTCGATGCCAGTCTTATATATTTACATCCCGGAGCCTGTGTCACGCCCCAGCTACATAGCATGGTGTAGAAACAACCCTTCTGTTCCTTCTTTACACGCCGATACAGCTCGCTACAATCGGCTTTGTAGTCATCTGTTTTCGAGCAGTGCTCGGAAACAGATTTATCTGTTGCCGGCTGTCACGTCCCGTCTTCACACGCCGCTACTACGGGCTATATTGGCGCTACAAGCTACATTTGTAGCCTGTAGCGGGTTGTATCCATCCTGTTGTAGCGGCGTGTAAAGGTACCTTTAGGCTACCTTTACACGCCGCTACTGGAGGATGGATACAACCCGCTACTTCACGTGCACGAGCACGCCCAAACGGTTACAAACGGGAAACGCACCACCTTTACACGCCGCCACAAGGTGCGCTACGCTACGTTACATCTACAGCTAGATACATCGCCGGGTGTCTCAAGTAGCCATCTGTAGCTTACCTTACCTCATTTACACACCGCTACAATAAGCTAATATGGGCGGACCTGGTGCAGCAGGGACAGCACATAGGCGTGCTACAATTGTGGATTACGGGACGTCCGTACGCTGATAGGACAAAGCAATAATACCATGATTGGGTTGGCATCGCAGGAGGCTGTTTAATACATGACGCTCGAGCAATTGTGTAGTGTGACTGGTCAGCTCCTTAAATATGCCTCCCTATGCAGCGACTACCAATCGTAACGCAGGAGCTTCCTCCAATGATCGCGGAAGGGGCGCGGTATCCCGGAGGCTGTGTCACGCCCCAGCTACATACCAGGTACATCGCCTGGTGTATAGACATCCCTTCTGTAGCTTCTTTACACGCCGATACAGCTCGCTACAATCGGCTTTGTAGCCATCTGTTTTCGAGCAGTGCTCGGAAACAGATGTATCTGTTGCCGGCTGCCTCCTACCGTCTTCACACGCCGCTACTACGGGCTATATTGACGCTACAAGCTACATTTGTAGCCTGTAGCGGGTTGTATCCATCCTCCAGTAGCGGCGTGTAAAGGTACCCTTAGGGTACCTTTACACGCCGCTACTGGCGGGTGGATACAACCAGCTACATGCGACAAATGTAGCTTGCATCGGCAATATACCCCGTAGTAGCGGCGTGTGAGGACAGTAGTAGCCACCCGGCAGTAGCGGTACCTGTTTCCAAGCACTGCCCTGAAACAGGTGGCTACACAGCCGATTGTAGCGACCTGTATCGGCGTGTAAAGAAGCAACAGAAGGGATGTGTCGACACCAGGCTATGTACCTGGTATGTAGCTGGGGCGTGACACAGGCTCCGGGAAACCACCCCCCTTCAGCGATCATTGGAGGAAGTTCCTGCATTACGATTGGTAGTCGCTGCATAGGGCGGCATATTTAAGGAGCTGACCAGTCACACTACACAATTGCTCGAGTGTCATGTATTAAACAGCCTCCTGCGATGCCTGGCCAATCATGATGTTCTTGCTTTGTCCTATCAGCGTACGGACGTCTCGTAATCCTCAATTGTGGCACGCCTATGTGTTGTCCCTGTTGCACCAGGTCCGCCCATATTAGCTTGTTGTAGCGGTGTGTAAATGAGGTAAGGTGAGCTACAGAAGGTAACTTGTGGCACCCGGTGGTGTATCCAGAGATAGATGTAACCTACCGTAGCGCACCTTGTTGCGGCGTGTAAAGGTGGTGCGATTACCGTTTGCAACCGTTTGTGCGTGCTCGTGCACGTGAAGTAGCTGGTTGTATCCACCCGCCAGTAGCGGCGTGTAAAGGTACCCATAGGGCTGTCCCTATGAAAAATGTTCCATTGTCTGATCATTAAACCTGATGTACATAGAACTGGAAAACTATTTATAGCACATACAGGAATAGATGAACAAAAAGGCCAATGGTTATGGGGTAGACCAGTCATTTGAAGCTGATGACCTATGGCTAGGATAGATGATCAATATCAGATTGGTGGGGGTCCGACACTTAGCCCAACCACTGCAGCACAGGCAGCAGTCAGATGTTAACAGTGAATGGAGCCTAAACAGCACTGTCCTGTTCACTGTATAGTGGCAATTTTCAGAGGCTGAGGTTCAGTTTCTATTGTGGAGAATAGCAGCTGAACTCCAGTTGTCAGCCACAGACACTAAATATTGAACAGAGTGGTGTTGTTTCGCGTGTACAATGTTTTGCCACCGGGTACTACCGATCAGTGGGAGTGCTTGGTGTTAAACCTCACTGGTCCCAAAGATCATGTACCTGAAGAGTGGACAAGAGTGGACAAACATCAATACCTGAAGAGTGGACAAGAAAGTTAAGAAATAAATACAGGGAATTGAAAGGGAAAAAAAGAGGAAGAAACATTAAAGTAGTTTTCCTGCGAACAAAGCTAATATTAATGAATAGATCTTGGAATATTAATAATTTCCACAATTAAATGTTCCTGTGCTGACATAATTTTATATATGTATCCCAGCTACGTACTGTGTAATGGATTTGTCTGACTATACAGGGACATGGTCTGATCATACCACATCTCTTGTGCGGAGATAATCTTATATATGTGTCCCTGCTATGTACTGTGTAATGACCCTGTCTGACTGTACATGGACATGGTCTGATCATACCACATCTCCTGTGCTGAGATAATCTTATATATGTGTCCCTGCTATGTACTGTGTAATGGATGTGTCTGACTGTAGAGGAACATGGTCTGATCATGCCACATCTCCTGGGCAAGAGAGGACGAAAAAGAGAATACAGACATTACAGCCGGGGATTGCAATTCTTTCTTTGAAGTAAAACATTTTTTACAAACAGGGAGGGAAATATTTCACCTCTCAATAAGAATCGGCTGTGATCCCGTGCTGTAATATCTGTATACTTTTTTGTTTCCTCCCCTGCCCAGGAGATGTGGTATGATCAGACATGTTCCTGTACGGTGAGACACATCCATTACACAGTACATAGCAGGGACACATATATAAGATTATCTCAGCACAGGAGATGTGGTATGATCAGACTATGTTCCTGTACGGTCAGACACATCCATTACACAGTACATAGCAGGGACACATATATAAGATCATCTCTTCTCAGGATATGTGGTATGATAAGGCCTTGTCCCTGTACGGTCAGACACATCCATTACACAGTACATAGCAGGGACACATACATAAGATTCAAAAATGCAGAGGATGGATGGTGTATACGGACCTGCGCTGCATGGACCAAAATGATCAGACGGTGTTCATCATTATAGTGTTTATTTCTGACGCATTTCAGAGTTAGTCCCAACTCCTTCCTCAGGGAATAGTAGTGCAGGTCCGTATACACCGTCCATCCTCTGCATTTTTTAACTACGTTGACTGTTGTGGTGTGGATCCTTGCGGCAGCTATTACCTTTTGCTTTCACGCTGGTTGTGTTACGCAACCCTTCCAGGTGAGTGACTAATTAAATTTAGTCCACCTTTTTATCAATGATAAGACCCTATTGTGCTTCTCTCCCCTTTTCCAGTTTTGCCATATATAAGATTATCTCAGCACAGGAGATGTGGTATGATCAGACCATGTCCCTGTTCTTTCAGACACAGCCATTACACAGTACATAGCAGGGACACATATATAAGATTATCTCAGCACAGGAGATGTGGTATTTAAAGACCATGTCCCCGTATGGTCAGACACATCCATTACACAGTACATAACAGGGACACATAAAATCTCAGCACAGGAAATGTGGTATGACCAGACAATGGCCCTGTATGGTCAGACACAGCCATTACACAGTACATAGCAGAGACATATATATAAGATTGTCCACAATATAAGATATGCTGGGCACTAACGTACAGAATGCCAATGTCACTATGTGACTTAGGGCTGCGGGACAGTCGCGTGGTGCTGGCTAACAGGCAAATGTCCAGTAACAAATTTTGAGAACAAAAAAGCCGCACTCACCGACAACTGGATCTCTTTGTTCTTTTATTCATAGTCCATCTTTACAATGTAAGACCATGTCCAGCAGGGAGGGGAGTGCACGGGGGGGCGGACGACGGTTCACCGTTTCTCGGCCGTCTGCCGCTTCTATGGGTCCCGTAGAAGCGGCAGACGGCCGCGAAACGGTGAACCGTCGTCCGCCCCCCCGTGCACTCCCCTCCCTGCTGGACATGGTCTTACATTGTAAAGATGGACTATGAATAAAAGAACAAAGAGATCCAGTTGTCGGTGAGTGCGGCTTTTTTGTTCTCAAAATTTGTTACTGGATAATATATATAAGATTATCTCAGCACAGGAGATGTGGTATGATCAGACCATGTCCTCGTATGGTCAGACACATCCATTACACAGTACATAACAGGAACACATAAAATCTCAGCACAGGAGATGTGATATGATCAGACTATGTTCCTTTTGAACTTTGTTCATTGGAATACAGATGCCGTTTCAACTATGGCAATCAGAATATAATGTCATTGAAAAAGCACTATTTGCACACAATACATAAAACTGAATACATAGAACTGAAGATCAAGTAAAACTGAAAGCTGATTTTTTTCCAACCTACTCAAACATTCAGTCAAATGCTGTAGGTGGTGTGAGCGGTACCGGTAGTACAAGCCATTTTCTTGTTTCCATAGAATCTTTTGCCCTATCTTTTCCATTGTTGCTGATTCACTAAGAGCAGAAGATGAGTAACATCTCTCACACTTCACCTCCTACCTGGATAAACCACTCTGCAGCCTTTTAATCTGCTATTTTAGGGGAATTTAGCACGTAGGATGCATAAAACGAGAAGAGGGAACTGATGGGGCATCAACAAGAAATTCTGCTTTGGTTAGGGTATTTAGATAAAGAGATAGGGAAGTAAACTGAATCTGTGACACTGGTGATAGAAAGCCTAGCTACTTACAGATAACGGATATTGAACTGTCCGAAAACATCTAATTGACTTGGAGATAAAATATTACGCTCCTCTGAAAAAAACAAAACCTCCATGACTGACTCAACACCGACCTTCTACTTCAAGTACAGATGACCAAATCAAAGCTCATACATGAGATAGCAGACAAAAGTTATGTACCTATGAGTTGGTGGATATAGTATTACAGAATTAATGAAGATACCATAGAATGGACCTAAATAGAAGACAGGACAGTTTAGGAGAGGATACTCTGTCAACGATCATTGATGGTCAAATCTACATATGAATTCCTATTTCCAACAAGTAATCAGATGTAATAATCAGTTGATATATCTATAAAGCTCACCATCTAGGTCAAATTCTCTTAAAAGTTTAGACCTCTTATTTTAAATAGAAGATTGATCCCTTGGATAAGATGGGAACCCAACAGTTAGCTGTTAGTGTCTCTGTCAGTGGCCAGATGTTAACAGTATATGGAGCTGGACAAAACAGCTTAGTATACTAGACACAGTAGCCACTACCGGGTACTTCAGATTAGTTCTATCCTCTTCGACAGGAGGTTAGCATACAGGAGAGGCCAATACGAGTTACGTAACTTCAGGCCCAGGGCCCCGGTGCGGAAGCTCCAATGGTGCCCCCAATTATTGCAAATCTTTTTATAGTATTAGTCTTTTTCTATTGGCCAAAGGGACTTTTGGGGCCCCCCTAGGCTGCAGGTGTGATCGCAACCCCTGTACCTATGGTAGTTAGGCCCCTGGTCAATACCCCCATTTACGGAGTTGTGCTGTTCAACTCTATACAATGTTTAATGCCATCAGAGGTGGGCTGATCGGTAGAGTGTAGGTATCGAACACACACCTATCTTATATTAATGTCGTATCCTAAGGTTATAAAAGTAGTGGACAACCTTTTTAAGGCTACGTTCACACTTGCTTCGGAAGCTTCAGATACCGATTCAGTAACAAATGGCAATAAGAACAGGGCATCATGAAGCACTTTTTTGGCTGTCAAAACAAGACGCAATATTAACCCAGCGAGCCTCATAGTACATCGGACCACCAGTTGGGGTCTCTGTGGTCCTGTTGACATATATGGTTCATATAGCAAAGCACCTAGTGTTATAAACAGATGCCACAGTGCAGATGTGAACAAAGCCCAAAAATGTTCAGAAAGCAGGGTAAGACTTTTATACAACAAAGACCTTCCAGGAACTTCTTGACCATACTTTCAATGGAGAGTCCTGTGCTCTCAAAACTTGAGTGTAACTAGATTGTTTTTTAACTGTGAAATTCAGAATTTATTTCCTAAACACTTATGTATATAGAGAACCTAAACATGTAAATGCAAAGTGTACATTATATGAAGAGAATGGCACATGGACGCTCCATTAGACCGGTGAGCACCTGTGTGCCGTTATTCACCTGCTGAACAGCTGCGTCCAGGAAATTTGTAAAATGCTTACAACTGAGAAAATAGGGTCGGATTATGTGAATAAATTGCAGGCGGGGTTCACAAACCGCTGGCCAATGGGCAATAAATTGTTTATGATAAATGACGCCCAAATGAGCAGGACCCTATAGGTCTCCTTCCCTTGGGATTGATTCTGAATATTCCCATGGAAAGCAAGTACACATTGAGTTCAGCACAGAAGTCATAAAGCCTAATTGGGTTTAGACATCAATCTGAGCACATTCTGCATACAGAGGTCCTAAATAGGTAACACATAAATGGACAATCAATAGATGACATCTTCAGACCGTCTCCTGTGCCTAATTCACTATATGGTGATTTGGCTGTGTACTGTAAATGCAGCAAATGTCAAACCCTACAGATGTATACAGCACCTACGTGTAAACACACATATATATATATACAGTATATATGTACGGGTGTATATATATATATATATATATATATATATATATAGTCATCCTGGATGACCGCTGCACGTGTTCTCTCACACACAATATGTGGACTGATAGAAGAATGTACAGGTATCATGTGTCTGTTGGGGATAAAGCACCTGCAGCAAAGTGATTGTATTATGGTATAGGAACACATAGCTCATACTAATTTCCAAAATTGTACTGTAATAATATATAACATATGCTAGAACTATTCTTTCTTTTGCTTAATACATTTTTGTGCATTGTATATTAAAGCCTTATGTAATAAATTACCATTAATGTCCATCTAGTATATATAGTATAGTACAGATACATTTAGGTGATGCAGATAAAATATACATAGACACTCTGGTACAGATCTGTGCCCAGCACATTGCTATCCATACATACCTATATCATAAGCAGCCTTGGAGCAGCAGTCAAGGCTCTGGGAAGCATGAAGCTCAGCAGACAGCACTTGGGGACCAATGCAAATAGGGATTGAGATCCAAGTGACAGCAGAGGGACTAATGCAGACAGCACTGAGCCATATAGACACACTCCACAGTGCTAGGAGCTCTGCAGGGTAGAGGAGGCGTCTGCTGCAGCCTCACTACCCAGAGAGGAGGAGGGGGAGAGTGCAGAGACTCCTCATTATACAACTCCACCTACAGCACAACCTAGTGCTGCTCCATCTACATACAGTACACCAACGTCTGCTGCATGCCTTCTACTGGAAATGCTACAGCCTTCATTACAATTATCCCTCTTTATGGGCCTCAGTCTGGTAGAATATTATATCCATTACTGCCGGTCTGGGTCAGGTTCTTTATTGTGGTGCTGTACTATTGGGTTCGCTATAACACCATACAGTATGCATTAATCAGGCCTCAGGCTTCATGGTATCCTTTTTGTTATCCTCTATATCATTTTCCATATGTTTCTCTGAACACATATAGTTCGCAGATACCACAATACCATATCCTGTATGAAATTCTGTTTGGTGGTGTCCTGAAGTAAGGGTTGTATTTTCTACAGCAGATGAAGGCTATGGTTCCCTCACTAAATATGTTTTGAAGTTGCGCAAACATTTGATTGTTACTTATAACTATTTTCTTCCCTTTATCTCAGACCTCATCTGGAGGCCGCAAAGGCCAGGGGGTACTTGGTAGCCAGGCCGGCTGCCGTTTTGGGAGGGTGTGTGGCGCCCCTGTGGACTGGTGGCCACAGAATGGTACTGCACCTGGGTCAGGTAAACTAAGCACCCCATACCAACATCCAACACATCCCCAATCCCTAGACCTAGTACTCCATGTCAAGCAGGGGATAATGGGGGGATCTGAGTGGTGGGTGGAGTGTAGTGAAAGAAACCCAGGAAAAGGGGTGGAGGAACCAGAATAAAACCTGGGAGCTCAGAGAGTTCTGGTTGAGGTTCCTGGCGAGAGTTAGAGGGTGAGGAACGATACGCCTAAGCAGAGACGACACCCATGCAGCCCAAGCACTGACACACTTGCCAGGAAGAACACGGACCCGGTGGCCAGTGCCACTATATGGCCAGTCAGAGTCCAGGGCTACTGACCAGAGGCAGAAGCAGAAGGGGTCTAAGGTGGTCCTAGGAGTCAGGTACACCGAAGAACCAGGTTGACACCAGGGGGCGGCCCTGTAGATGTGGTCGGGGAAGCTCCCTAGCCATGAATTAACCGGCTGGGTGCGGGGTCTTCATGTCCCGTACCCCACCCCTCGCACAACAAAGGAAAGGCAGTTACATAGGGCTAGGAGTCCCGAAGCTGGGCGTCCACTAGAAAGTCCGCGATTGCTGGCCTGTAGTATGTACGCGGGATTGAAGAGGCCCGAAAGGTACCAGAGAGGGTGTACCTCTAGCAACCGGGAGCAAAAGTATACTGCTGAACTATGAACTGAACTGTGTAAAACTAAGAAAGAACTGAGCAGTGGAGTAAAGTACTCGGTCAAACTCAGACTTTGTGTGCAAGATTTATTGTGTGGTGTCAGCCAGGGCTCGCCGGCACCTGCGGAGCTACCGACTTGAAGCTGCAGCACAGGCAGAGACAGCCTGCATGAGAAGAAGCAGGGACGCTAACACTACAGAAGCAACAGGAATCACGCTGATGGCAGTAACCCATCCTGTAACGCACACACACATAGATTATATACCGGCCCAGGGGATAACCAGCCCTGCCCTGGAGGGCTTATCACCTTGCTGCCCATCGCCATCATCCCCAGGACTGTGATTAGCAGCGGTGGCTCAAATTGGCCACAAACCACAGGTGGCGTCACATCCATGACAAACACTTTCCCTTTTCCATTTTTATCTTTATTCCCCATTTATTGATGTTGCCTAGGGCTACAGAACCTGTCCGCGGCCATCACCGTGACATTGCCCAGGCAACAAAGACTGAAGGGGACCAGTCCCAAGTACCCCACGGCCCTGGCTGGCAACTGAGTTGCGACGCCCACCAAGGCCATGTGGTACTCGTGACTGGGTCGGTCAGTTCTTTGGGAGGTCACGGCGGCAGTGACCCAGCTCTGTGACCCTGGTAGTGCAGTAAAGGGGGCTATTTACAAGGGATTAGTTCATGACATCACCTGTGGTTGTTCTGGTCAGAGTGACCAGGGCTGCCGTGAGACCTCTGGGGCCGACGGAGTGGCAGGCTTAGTGGTATTGCTCCCCACAGGTAGAGTGTGGCCCCAGGGTTAGAATTAAAGTTTGTAATGTGGCCGATGATGAGGACGCAGGGATCAGCAGGGAAGGCGCACAGAATAATCGGAGGGGACCAGGGTTGTAGTTCTTTACCTTTATTTGGTGATCAATCAAGTCCACCCAGCTGGGTGCTGTACTCCTCCATGGCGCAGCCTCGCCGGCTCTCAGATGATACGGGGCCGCTTCACCAAAACACCTTTCAAGAGCCTTCCCTGGCTGACTTCCCGCGCTGGCTACACTCCTCTCCTGCCCTGCGTCTTCTTACTCAATGTCCTGAGCCAGTGGCCGTGGGCCCTGTCGGGCGACGGTCACTATGTTCCCTAGCCCTATATGGTCACCTTTTCAGCGAATGAGTATGGTGTTGGCAGCTGTCCATGGAGGCCCAGCCGCTTCTGGTTCATGAGTTAAAGTTTGCAGTCCTTCCACTAGATTGGGGCCGGTCCCCTCTGCGACCTTGTCCCTCCACACACCTCCAGCCGGCAGTGGATATGGAGCGCCACGGGTGGTTCCCCTACAGCCGTACCCCCTAGGACCCTTGTGTCATTTTCACTCTCCCTTCATCCCGACCTGGAAGGAGCCTCTCAGCAGCTCCATCCTCGAGGTCCTACTCCTCTCGCTCCATACTTGCTACTCTCTTCTCCACCTTACTAACTTTTTTGTCCCTACTCCCTCTACATACTCCCTCCTCCAGCCTGGAGATGGAGCCCTCCCTGCATAGGGTCCTCCCAGATCCCCAGGCCAAGAGTTAGATTGTGTTGGGTGCAAGTGAATGTGTTTTGGCTCGGCAACCTCTTTAACCTGAGAGCAGTAACAGCAGTAACACCATACCTATGGAGTAAGTGCAATGTTACTGTGGCGACCAGTCCGCCGGGGCGCCACAAGGTCACACTAGCTGTGGCCCAGCTCCGTAGCACTAGCCGTGCAGTGAAGGGGGTATTTACAGTGGATATTAGTCTTTTCGTGACGTCACCTGTGGCATTCGGCCAGGAATGGCCGACGCTGCTTGGATGAGCCCCAGGGGATGGTATTGTTGCAGCTTGGATGGTAACGCTACCCAGGTGGAGCGGGCCTGGGATACAAGTCTTTTGGGATGAGGGTAGTTTTAGTTGTGGTGCAGGAGCGGGCAAGGAGGGTGCGGGAAATAACAGGAGGACACAGAGGGGTGCAGTTCTTGTACCTTTACTTGGCAAAACGTGGTGCAGTTCGGGGGCACTGGTTACCAGGTCCAGAAGGGTCCGGTCAGCCTGGAAGCATTCACCAGGTGGGTTTGGAGGCCTTCCTGCTGCGCTCTCGGTGTTGGGCCCTGGTAGCCTGTGAGCTATCCTGCAACCCTTTTCCTGCATTCTTGCACTTGCTTCTGTATGGCAGACAGCATGAGTCTATCACGGTTACCGCCATTCTGGTGGCAGCTCCGGCTCTCGCTATGCTGTTGTGATGCCGGGTCTTTAGTGTGGCCAGAAAACTTACAGTCTCCCGTCCTCCAGATTCGGTTGTCAGGACGTACAGTACCCGCACAACCTAGGACTCTGGCGTCCTCTGTAGCGCCACTCTGGGGTGAGCTCTCAGTAGCTCCACTCCCCAGAGCTCTCCTACGTGTTCTCCTCTTCTTCTCCTCAAACTAACTCCCTAACTCCTCCTCCGTGCCGGAAACAGGGCAGCTCTCCTGAAAGAGTGGGTGGAGAGCTCCTCCTTCAGGCCTGGAGTCAGGTTTTATGTGTGCATGCTGTGGTTTTCCTCATGTGGGGATCTCCTCCTGCTTCCAAGCATGACGTCACCCCCGGTGAAGGAGGCAATGTCACTGTGGCAATTGGACCACTGAAGCCCAGATACAGCAGCCATTTAAAGTACGACTGGTTTGCCACCTCTGTCAACTGTAAACTGAACTGTGTAAAACTAAGAAAGAACTGAGCAGTGGAGTAAAGTACCCGGTCAAACTCAGACTTTGTGTGCAAAATTTATTGTGTGGTGTCAGCCGGGGCTCGCCGTCACCTGCGGAGCCACCGACTTGAAGCTGCAGCGCAGGCAGAGACAGTCTGCATGAGAAGAAGCAGAAACGCTAACTCTACAGAAGCAACAGGAATCCCGCTGATGTCAGTAACTCATCCGGTAACGCACACACACATAGACTATATACCGGCCCAGGGGATAACCAGCTCTGCCTGTGACAATTGTACCCATTGCCCTGACTGTGAATGAGATGGTAAAAAAGGATTGTGACAACAAATTGATAAAGTATTACTAAGTCTTGCTTCGAGACATGAACTCTTAGGGTACCGTTACACGTCACAACATTGCATGCAATTTCACTTGTAATTTGCTGGTTGCAGTGAAATCATGGACACATTGTTATATTTTGTTGCCGTATACAAAATGGAACAATGTGTCCATGATTTCACTGCAACCAGCAAATTGCAAGTGAAATTGCATGCAATGTTGCGACGTGTAACGGTACCCTTAAGGCAGTCCTAAGAGCTGCTAGATATTCATCCATAGTCCAAAATCCCACTAATTGGTACAAGGGTATGAGCGGGTGGATTATGGGTATTTTGCAAGATATCTTACAAATAGTAATGTTGGTACTACCCGTGTGTCCCCAAAAATAAGACACTGTCTTATATTAATTTTTGCTCTGAAAGGTGCACCATGTCTTATTTAAGGGGGGTGTCTTATATTAGCCAAAAAAAAAACTGACAGAAAAGCAGCCTCCCATCCTGGTATCGTATCCCACTGCAGCAGCCTTCCATTATCCCAGTACTGTACGGTATCCCACTGCAGCAGCCTCCCATTATCCCAGTACCGTACTGTATCCCACTGCAGCACCCTCCCATTATCCCAGTACCGTACTGTATCCCACTGCAGCAGCCTCCCATTCCAGTATCGTATCCCACTACAGCCTCCCATGTGTGTACACACACACACCACACACACACACACAAACTTTCACTTTCTTACCGTACTTCTTTCTTTTCACTTTCTTTACTCTGCGGTGCTGCTTTGGTGGTGCACAGTGCAGGAGCCCTGGGCCAATCAGAGCGCAGGAGCCCTGGGCCAATCACAGCGCAGGAGCCCTGGGCCAATCACAGCGCAGGAGCCTTGGGCCAATCACAGACCAGGAACAATCAGAGGCTACTGATGTCAGCTAGCTCATGATTCCTGCGCTGTGATTGGCGCAGGGCTCATGGGCGGAGACCGGCACAGAGCTCAGGAGCTGTGATCCACAGCTCCGCTCCTGGGCTGTGAGCACTGCAGTGCGGCAGAAGAGCGGTACAGAGTGGCGGGCACCAGACAGCGGGGACAGCGAGGAGCGACACACAGATGCATGCCCGGTCTTGTGATTGGTGGCATGCTGAGGAGGTACGCCTTATAATAGGGGGGTGCCTTATATTAGGAAGTAGGGTGCCCCCCCCCCCCAAGCTTGCCTTACTTTCAGGGGGCGCCCTATTTTTGGGGAAACAGGGTACTAGTGTATGTATCTGCTAGAATCGGTATATTTGTTGTGACGAAACTATGTAAAGAGACTCTCGTAAGATCACATGCCATTAGTTAACACATCTGCAAAATGTCATAGCGTTCCTCCAGTAAACATACAGTGAGTTGTAAAAGTATTTGGCCACCTTGAACTTTTCAACCTTTTGCCACATTTCAGGCATTAAACATAAAGATATAAATTTTAATTTGTTTGTGGAGAATCAACAAGTGGGACACAATTGTGAAGTTGAATGAAATTTATTGCATATTTTAAACTTTTTTAACAAATAAAAAACTGAAAAGGGGGGCGTGCAATATTATTCGGCCCCTTTACTTTCAGTGCAGCAAACTCACTTCACAAGATCAGTGAGGATCTCTGAATGATGCAATGTTGTCCTAAATGACTGGAAATGATAAAAATAATCTAACTGTGTGTAATCAAGTCTCTGTATAAATGCACCTGCTCTGTGATAGTCTCAGCATTCTGTTTCAAGTGCAGAGAGCATTATGAAGACCAAGGAACACACCAGGCAGGTCAGAGATACTGTTATGGCGAAGTTTAAAGTCGGATTTGGATACAAAAAGATTTCCCAAGTTTTAAACATCTCAAGGAGCACTGTGAAATGGAAGGAGTATCAGACCACTGCAAATCTACCAAGACCAGGCCATCCCTTTAAACTTTCATCTCAAACTAAGACAAGATTGATCAGAGATGCAGCCAAAAGGCCCATGATCACTCTGGATGAGCTGCAGAGATCTACAGCTGAGTTTGGAGAGTCTGTCCATAGGACAACAATCAGTCGTACACTGCACAAATCTGGGCTTTATGGAAGAGTGGCAAGAAGAAAGCAATTTCTCAAAGATATCCATAAAAAGTCTCGTTTGAAGTTTGTCACAAGCCACCTGGGAGACACACCAAACATGTAGAATAAGGTGCTCTGGTCAGATGAAACCAAAATCAAACTTTTTGGCCACAATGCAAAACGATATGTTTGGCGTAAAAGCAACACAGCTCATCACACTCAAAACACCATCCCCACTGTCAAACATGGTGGTGGCAGCATCATGGTTTGGGCCTGCTTTTCTTCAGCAGGGACAGGGAAGATGGTTAAAATTGATGGGAGGATGGACGGAGCCAAATACAGGACCATTCTGGAAGAAAACCTGTTGGAGTCTGCAAAAGACCTAAGACTGGGACAGAGATTTATCTTCCAACAAGACAAAGATCCCAAACATAAAGCAAAATCTACAATGGAATGGTTCAAAAATAAACGTATCCAGGTGTTAGAATGGCCAAGTCAAAGTCCAGACCTGAATCCAATCTAGAATCTGTGGAAAGAGCTGAAAACTGCTATTCACAAACGCTCTCCATCCAACCTCACTGAGCTCCAGCTGTTTTGCAAGGAAGAATGGGCAAGAATTTCAGTTTCTCGATGTGCAAAACTGATAGAGACATACCCCAAGCGACTTGCAGCTGTAATCGCAGCAAAAGGTGGCGCTGCAAAGTATTAACTCAAGGGGGCCAAATAATATTGCACGCCCCACTATTTAGTTTTTTATTTGTTAAAAAAGTTTAAAATATCCAATAAATTTCTTTCCACTTCACGATTGTGTCCCACTTGTTGTTGATTCTTCACAAAAAAATTATAATTTATATCTTTATGTTTGAAGCCTGAAATGTGGCAAAAGGTTGAAAAGTTCAAGGGGACCAAATACTTTCACAAGGCACTGTATATGATAAGATTTACAAACAAGATATTTGTTGGTGAATGGGATGTGTCCCCTCCAGGCTACCATAGCATGGGAAAGTAGCTGATTGATAAATTGTCTGTAAATAATTATAAAAAGGAAGGAATTGTTATGGTTAATATTTTATACTTTATTTTGATTATCATTTAAGCAATTTATATATCTTTGATAACCTGTGTTGTACCAGGTCTGTAATAGATCTGCAATGAAAGCAGAAAAAGCAAGGACACAAAGTATTTATATTTGTCTGAATGTTTGCTACATTTTATGGTTGAGCTTGACTGGTCCTTGTCTTTGTTTGAACTGTTTTGTGGTGCCCCAATGGTCTGGTCGCCACAAAAGGATACTGCACCCAATCCTCGGGTATAGTATTAATGTCCTCAGTAAACGGTATGGTAAGTTCGGACACCCACAAAAGCACCCAACACACCCTGTACCGGGGATGGCGGGCGGACCCTGCAGGGGGAGGGCCAAGGTAGTCAGCGGGAGGAAAGGTGGAGGGTGGGAAGTTAGGTAGATCGGTCAGGAAGTGGAAAAGGGAACAAAGGGAGAGAGGACAGGAAGTGAGAAGGCAATTGGCAGTTGGTGGAGAGCAGAAAGTGGGGGAGTACAAGGGAGCAGCACCCAGAGGACTTGAGCAGAGATGTGGTTCATCTCGGGTCCCAGAAGAAGAGACTGCAGAAAGACGAAAGGAGCCCTAGGAACATGGTTAGTGAGAAATCCACCCGTGCGCCTGAATCTGAAGTGACAACAGAGGGGCAGGTTGCAGACCAGGGGACTGGCCCTGCAGGTGGCGAGGAGAATCCATACTCCAACCACGGAACTGGAGGCCATGAGATCCAGAGGAGCTGTGGCCCACTTCCACTGAGAAGGCAGCCGTACTAGGGTCAGGGGACATGGTCAGTCGCCCAACATGACCCGTGGCCGCTAGATCGGGGCACTGTGCGCGGAGGCACGAGCAGGAGTTGGGTGAGCAGGCAGCGCTGAGGAGGGAAGCAACCAGAGAAAGGAACATAAAAGGGGTGTCCCAGATGAGCTATCCTGGTTGTTGAGGACTATCCGAACTGCAGCTGAAACAGCAACTGTACCCTGTGGTGCCTGCAAAGAAAAATTAAGTAAACTGGGTTTGGAATTCAAAACTGTGTGAGACTGTTCATTTCCCACCTGGGGAGCGGTAGACTGCTAAGTCGTGCAAGCTGCAGGGCCCTGCATGTGAGCTACTCTGACCCTTCCTTGCAGCCAGATCCACCCAACTGGCCCTCTATCACCCAAAACCCTCCACACCGAATGCCCTGGGGACCCGCTCCACCCGTGGGGAGTGAAACCATCACAGCTGCCCCTCCATCATCCCCAGAAGTCCCAGACCTTAGCAGCGGCCCCCTACTGGTCACATACTACGGGTGGTGTCACGACAAACCAATCCTTAAACCCGTTTTCCCCTTTTTCAACAAATTTTTCCCCTTTTCTTTTTCTTTTTTTTTTTATTGTCCGCTCATCCAGATGGCCATGGACCGGGTTGCACCACCATGACATCCCGTCCCACGAGGGACACCGCCAGAGGGCCCAGCTCCAAGTACCCCACGGCCCCCACTAGGGGCGAGTCAAGCTTGGCGTCACGAACAGGATGTACTGACTCGATGTCGCTGGGTCTTGTGCACCTTCCGAACTGTAATAAAAGAGACTGTGTTCTTTTAGGCTGGAGTATTGGCGGCCACAATAGACTGTGCTGGCTGGGGGGCATGTTGCAGTCCCCCATCGTGGGCCAGGCCAGCACAAGGCGGGAGAAATGGCCTACACCCTCTCCGCCCTCTGAGAGATTGGAGGGTGGGCAAAAGGACTGTGTTACCCACCCAGAGGTGTGACAGATGTCGAAGGGGCAGGGACACACCCACAAAAGGAGGGGGCACTGGATAGTTCTGGCGCGAACCAGACAGCAGGAAGTTGTTGGAAAAGCAGAGCTTGGGGCCTAGCTAGATTAAAGGCAGAGAAAGGCAGAGAGAACCTGGAACATGGGGTGGCAGCCAAGGACTTCCCCAGCCCACCAAAGAAAGGCCAGAGCCAGCGGCCCGGATTGGATCCCGAATTCCTGCAGGAGGAGGTCCACGGCGAGCTCAGCTGCCAGCTCATGCTGACCCAGATTAACACCATGGAGCAATGGCGGAAGGCCCTCCTGGAGAAAGCAACAGCACGCTGGGCAGCCTCACGCCCTGAGACGCCGACTCGCAAGCCGCGGTCCTGACCTATGAGCTGCGGCAGCTGCGTGCGGCTGCACACCAGACCAGAGGGCAAATTAGCCCTCCAGTTCTGTGTGCTGATCCAGTCCGGGGCTGTCAGGTTCATCCCTTACAGCCCGGACCGGACCTGACCGCAGTGTGAAGCCGGCCTTAAGCTGCTTTCACAATGCAGTTTTTTCCTGATCAGTGTTGATTAGATTTTGTGTGCCAAAACCAGGAGTGTCTCCAAACCCAGAACAGGTCTCAATCTTTCAGTTATACTTTTTCTCTGCAAGTTCCTCTCCTGGTTCCTCTCCTGGTTTTGGCACACAAAAGCTAATGAACACTGATCAGGAAAAAACTGCAGTGTGAAAGCAGCCTTAATTGGACATATTTATCATGAACAGTGAGTGATCTGAACTTAGGTGTAAATAGCGCACTGCGGTGTGCTCCATGTTGGTTTTAGACCTTGTTGCTTTTAGTTGTGTTTTAATTAACCTGTTGACAATGAAGAAAAACCCACTCAGTGTGACCGGAAAACGCAGGTCCTACGTCCTGTTACCCACGCAAGACTACTGTTGGGGCTTTGTTTGTGGTGGGGTCCCCCTGAAGAAAAGAACTGCACAAAAATAGACAATTACTGAACAACCCGGTGAGAAATGCTTGCCGGACTAATCTCTGTTTTATTTCAAGTTTTCTTTGCTTTCTTCTATTTTTATATGTCTTCTTTTGCTTTTCATATTTTTATACATATAGGGTAGGGTCACATTGGAAACCTAAATTGCATTCACCGCATCCGGATCCGGATGCGGTGAACGCAATGGCGGGCACACACATTTTTTTCAAAACTGTGTGCTGAATACCGCACTGCGTTCACCGGATGGCTCA
>JARQOC010000006.1:318668426-318777176 GCA_033576535.1 Allobates femoralis
TAAGGTGTTGCTGTTTAATGGCCAGTGTGAACATACTCCTACACATTGCTTATATTCCAATTAATTTATCTCGGTTTGTTTTGTGTTTATTTTCTTTTTATGCAGTAAAGCAAACAAGGGTGTGGCCTCCCATTCTTTGAGTTGGGCATTAAATTTATATCACTTTCTATTGCTGGATGTCCATGTTGGGCCTCAATCCTGCACAGTCCTTATTCATATTTTACAGCTCAAAACATGTGGTAAGGTTTTAAATATTTGGATGCTAGGACTGTCCTGATATATGTCACCTCGGCGTGTTGGAATGACCTTTGGGGAAGTGAAGGAGGAGAAATCTAGGCAAAAATTAAATTTATGGGATGAAATAAATACAAATTGCTATAAACCCCTTAACATTTTTGGTGCATGTAATTAAGTCACATGCTTAGTGTAAAGACATCCACCTGTGTGCAATTTAAGTGTCATATGGTCTGTCAGTATATACACACCTTTTCTGGAAGGCCAAAGAGGCTGCAATAGCACTAAGCAAGCGATACCACTAACCTGACAACTCCATGAAGGCCATTTTATTTTTTTGGTACACTCCGTCTGATAACTCTGATTTTACCTCCAGCGCGAACCATTTAAACACCGTGTCACAATCTCCACATTGCCTTTGTCTTTTACTAGGTTTTTGTGGAGATTGTCAGTCTGCACTGGCTCTGTGCTGCATATCACCTGAATTCCAGCTCACTTGATTAGAACTCTACTTAGCAAGCTTGCTGCCCTATTCTGTTTTAACTGTACATTTGCCTTTGGAGGTGTAGGATTGAACTCTCTGTGCTCTGAGTCAGACCCTGCCCGATTAGTTACCTTACCTGGACTTGACTCTCTGCTTGTGACCTGATTCCTCTTTCTGCCTATTCCTCTGTATTCTGTTTTGTCCCTCTAGTTTACTGACTCAAGGCTTGAATTGGACTTCGCTTCTGGATATCCCTAGCTGTTACTGCGCCATTTCCTGGACCTGACCGCAAATTGTTTTGACCTCCTCACTACTAGCAGTAAGTAGTAATATTATTATATTTACTTTCTGTTATTACAGTCTGTTTTTCTGCACATCTGAGATTAGTTATTACTGTAGTGACTCGTGTCACACACTACAAGCAGCTTGCACTGGGCAGAGAACAGCGATGCTCATTCCAGTGATTATGTAATATAAAGCACCCGAACTCTGAACCCATACACTGCAATATTTTTAAAGTCTCTGTTCGGTACGAACTCCAAACTTCAAAGTCTGGTTCACTTATCCCTACTTATAGAGACTAATCCAAAGTGATTTGAAGCTATAGTTGCCACAAAGTACTGACTTTAGGGGGTGAATAGTTATGTTCACTTAAGTTTTCCGTTATTTCGTCCTATTTATTGCTCCACAAAACAAAAGACAACCGTGTTCACAGTTGTAGGCATATTCCTTACATGAACTGATGCAAGCCCTCAATGACATTTATGTCTGTGAGATAGAAGCACAAAAAATGCTAAGGGGATTGAATTCCTTCTCAATGCACAGTACATGCTAATCATGTTATTTATTTTGGGGTATTTGATCAATATTGCTTTTTTTGGGGTTGTTACTTACGTTTAGTATAAAAATAGGCAAGATGTTTACCTCAAAATTCTTACAACTCTAGCCTAAATTGTATTCATAATTGACCCTAAATAGTAACTGATGTGACAAAATGCTGGCGCAGCTGCAGGAACTGGTTTAGGAGGGTGTGCCAGCAGTGTGGCCAAAGCAGAGATGGTGTGTCCATGAAGAGGCCTTACTTTTATAGGGACAGTCTATATTTCATGGCGACAACTATGAAACTACAGCTACATGTCCTTGTACATTTGGCCCTTTTTGTTTTCAAAATAACCTATGGTTTGAACTTACCATATAAAAGTCTTATTCTAATACCATAACAAGAGGATGGCAGAAGGACACACAGCGGAGGGGCTGGCCCATCCATTGAACCACAAAAGAGATGTGGAACAGGGAGGACAGGCACATATCAGCAGACCCGCCGTACCATTAGACACCTCCTCCCAGGGAGCACCCATACCCTGCAGGCTCACAGCCACCCGACACGATGATATGTAGATAGTCGAGAAATCGGCTATCTCGTACAGTTACTGATGATGGGGACAAGGTCTTTTTCCGCAGCTTGGTCCACCATTTTTGTCAGGTTCCAGGGAAAAGACAGCTGTAAACAAAGTCAACACAGCTCCTCCTCCTAGACTTGACAATCCCACCTAATGACCTTGAGGAGGCTTTTAATTTTTATCACAGCATGAAGAGAAAAAGGTGAAATATCGCACCACCACGTAGTTCCCTTGCCTCTTTGACAACACCAACACCACCTTCAGCACCAACAGCCCATGGTCAGTCTGTGGCCCACCTGACCCATCAGCACTTGAGACCACCACCCAAAAGACAGTGACAAGTGCAGCACACCCATAGTGCTGGACCTATGGCACAAACTCACCACCCAAACCTCCACTATGGCCCTGTATGTGGTTTGAGTGACCATGGTCCCGTTGATCAATCCCAGTCACCCATAGCAGCACTTTACTATCCAAGCCACCCAACTTCTTGCAGCAGTTCCCCCAGTTCCAGATCCCTTTGCACATATTCTAATTTATAGTTGTCTTTTTGCGATTTGTTCTCACAGGTGCATGTCAGATTTTGGGAGCCAAGAAGAAGATTATTTTTGCTTGTAAAAAATAAACATTTGTTTGTTACATGCAATAGGTCTTTTTAATGAATGCACACTTTCCAATATTTGAGTCAAAAAGAAAAAAACAAACAAACATAAATCATTTGGCAACATGTCACGAAGCACATGCAATACTTGAACAGTATGGAGCTCAAAACTACCCACAGCATCCATGAAGACAGGTGAATCATGAAGACAGGTGAATCATGAATACTTGTGACCTTGTGTTCGATTACACATGCCTGGATTACTCCATTGACATTTTATTGGCTTAATTGGATGCCCAAAATCAAAACCCCTTATATATCACCCAAAATGCCAAAGGCACATTCTATCGCCTTACCCTGGTGACACAGTAATTAAAATTACTACACTAATGATTTAGAGCATGCCTGCAAAATCACCTTATAACATAATGGTTCAACTGAAATGCCTCATCCCCAACCATAACAAATTGAAAAAGATCGCCTCTTAATCCCGGCAGCATCCACATAGGAGGGACTTCCATTTCATTGCTCTTAAGCCGCTGACCTATTAATGATGAATTGAAGATCCGTGAATCTCCAGTTCTTCCATAGACCCCAATGTCTACAATTCTAAACAAGTAGTTGCTATAAATCTCAGCTAACATAACTACAGAAAATACCGCTTAAAATAACAGAATTGGGACCCTGAGTTTGGAGGCTTCTTATTCTGAATGTGTTTGCCATCAACGCCCCCCACCCAAACAGTTTGGAAGTTGGCACATTTAATAAATGCTATGGGCAATTTTGATCCAGTTTCTTATGGTGAGCTTGGCATGACCTTCTCCGGAAGTCATGAGTAAGACTGCTTAATGCAAACGAAACGCGTAGACTGGGTCATGTCGACCATGTTAATTTTTTTTTAATATGTACCATCTTTATTGAAAAATAAAAAAATAATTTTCTGTTAAGTCGAATTCCAATATTTTGTGTAAAAGTCCTCAGTGGTTGATACCTTTTAATCACTAACTGAAAAGATGTAAGCATAGCAAGCTTTCGGGACACTATGGCCCCTTTGTCGTACTGATATTTGACACAAATTCTGAAGACACAAACATATACATGTGGCGCCCCTGCGGGTATTAGCCACAGTATAAGATCATAATAGTTGCACTCACTTAGAAAGCCATGCCACTGCACTACCACCTTTGGCCAGTAGGGGGAGCTCCAGAGACACCAGAGACTTCCCTAGAGATAAAACACTGGTTTGAGGTAAATTTTCAGACAGTTGGAGCCAGGAGCTCAGAGTGACAGGAGCTGCATTGAGTTCCTGAGGACTGACTGACAATTTCCAGGGCCAAGCCATCGGTCTGAGGAGGAGAAAACTGATAAGAGGAACACTTTCAGAATCGGGTAGCATCATTATCTACCCTAGATAAAAAGCGCAGATATGGATACCGGATCCGTGGCTGCATTAGTTATATACAATACAGCAACCGGAAAAACGTGAGGTAACAACAAGCTTCACAGGGCCAGACACAGCAACATACTAAGAGTTCAGCAGTACTCCCGGAGGGGGTAAGCAGAGAGAGACAAAGGACTCAAGTTGCCTGTTGAGTGGGACCCAGAGAGGACAGATTTGGGCCAGCAGCGAGTTCACACACGGCAGCAGGGCCACATAGACAGCGCAAGCAGGAGGTAAAGGACCCGGTGGGGCCTGAGCAACTGAACCCCTATTGCAGACTCCGGAGACGGGACTTGTTGTATTATAGTTTGGTTGAAAGTAAACCAGTTAAACCTCATCTGTGCCTCAGCCTCTGATTTAACAGTTACCATCTATCCAGGATTGGGACCATCACCGCTGAGAGGATTTGCTGTGAATCAAGTAAGTGTCTGTGTCCTTAACATCTCCTCACCATACTTCCATCTTCATCCATCATTAACTTTAACATCACCTGTCCAGGGGACCCTACAGCCCTACCCGGAAAAGGGCTATACCATCTCAGCTGCCTCTCACCATCATCCCCTGGCCAGTACAAGGCAGCGGTGGCCATATATAGCCACATTATTCTGGGTGGCGTCACGACAATAACATCTACAAACTTTATAAACTATATAAACTTCTAAATCCCCTGTAAATACCCCCTTTTAGGAGTGTGCCAGCCTGGGGCCACGGCCTGGGTCCAGCCACCAGTGACTCCCCCAAGGAAAGGGACCCTGCGCCGGGTATCCCGGTCCCCTAAGCTGGGCGGCACATACATAAGCAGTGTTAGATGCTGTAGTAAATACAACAAGTGACATAAAGCAGAGTCAGGCTAGGGAGGGGGAATATAAAGTCAAAATTCTAAGAAAAGATAAACAGATTGTATTATTGTTCTATGATTAGTGGACTGTGGAGACCTGAAGATTCCTCAGTTGTAGAGGGCACTAAATCGAAGCAAGACAGTTCACATAAGAAGTGTCAAAAGTTCATTGTCCTCTAACTTGAGTCTGTTACAAGATGTGATATCCCCAAATACCCTTTCATTTTATATAAAAACATATGAATCCATGTGAAACATTTAATCCTGTTTTGAATGTGCCAAAGGTCGTTATCAATTTGTATTCCCAAATTCTTCTCTCTCTGAGATTTGAAGTTGCTTTTTAAGATGAGCAGCCTCATATCGGTTTCACTGTGGTCAGGGCTGGAAAAATGCTTTTCTACAGGTAGATCCATATGCTTTTCTTTTATTGTGTGGCAATGAGAATTCATTCTTGTTCTGAATTTTTGTCCGGTCTCTCCTACGTACATGCCACCTGTTGGACATTTGGCACCTATACCATATATACTCGTGTATAAGCCGAGTTTTTCAGCACAAAAAATGTCGTCATTGCCTGTGCACCGGAGGAAGCATGAAGAAGCAGGAAGAAGCATGAAGACCCGGAGGAGCGTGGTGCAGAGCGGCGACAGCAACAGGGATAAGTATAATGATGTATTCCTTAACAGGTGTGCGGCAGCAAGGGGGGCCCTGTATACCGATGAGGGGGGGGCGCCTGTATGGCACTTGGGCCTGTATATAGAACTGGGGCCTGTATATAGCACTGGGGCCTGTATATAGCACTGGGGCCTGTGTATACAGCACTGGGGCCTATATACACCACTGGGGCTGCTGTATATACCACTGGGGAGGCTGCTGTATATACCACTGGGGAGGCTGCTGTATATACCACTGGGGAGGCTGCTGTATATACCACTGGGGAGGCTGCTGTATATACCACTGGGGAGGCTGCTGTATACCACTGAGGCTGCTGAATATACTGCTGGGGCCTGTATATACCACTGGGGAGGCTGCTGTAATACTGCTGGGGCCTGTATATACCACTGGGGAGGCGGCTGTACCACTGGGGCTGCTGTATATACTGCTGGGGCCTGTATATACCACTGGGGAGGCTGCTGTATACTACCACTGGGGAGGCTGCTGTATACTACCACTGGGGAGGCTGCTGTATACTACCACTGTAGAGGCTGCTGTATACTACCACTGGGGAGGCTGCTGTATACCACACTGCTGGGGGCTGTATACCTGTGCTGGGGTCCACCCTCGGCTTATACACGAGTCAATAGGTTTTCCCAGGTTTTGGGGGCAAAAGTAGGGGGGGTCGGCTTATACACGGGTCGGTTTATACACGAGTATATACGGTAATTAAATACACCACATTGCTTGTGGTGCAACTGAAGTTACCTGGGATCTTGTAGCCCTGATCTGTCCTGGGAATCTTTATCTTGTCAGTTGTCATTATTTTGCCAATTATTTTGTATTAATCTTGATGCAAGCCCAAGGTGAGGCCAATGTCTGAGCCCTAGATGGATGAGCAAAGAGCAGTTGGGTGAGCTGTAACCTATTCTTATACATTCTCCTGCAAATGTTTCCATATTTGAAGGCCAGTCTGGCGCACTATTTTGGAAATTGTAGATAAATTCCAGGTGCATTGGCGTGTATGACAAACCA
Organism: Allobates femoralis; assembly: GCA_033576535.1. Taxonomy (NCBI): domain Eukaryota; kingdom Metazoa; phylum Chordata; class Amphibia; order Anura; family Aromobatidae; genus Allobates; species Allobates femoralis. The sequence continues at coordinate 318,675,111 of JARQOC010000006.1, forward strand.
GTGCAGAGAAATCTAAAGGAAGTACACAGAAACCAAAAAAGAAACAATTAGTTCTGAAACACAGATTCAAAGAGGTTATAATTTTTTTTTCACAAAATTTGCAATTGAGACAGTAGTGGATTTGAGTATACACCATGTGCAGAATTATTAGGCAAGTTGTATTGTAGAGGATTATTTTTATTATTGATCAACAACTATGTTCTTAATCAACCCAAAAGACTCATAAATATCAAAGCTTAATATTTTTGGAAGTTGGAGTGGGGTCTTTTTAGATTTGGCTATCTTAGGATTATATCTGTTTGTGCAGGTAACTATTACTGTGCAGAATTATTAGGCAACTTAATAAAAAACAAATATATTCCAAACTCATTTGTTTATTTTCACCAGGTAAACCAATGTACCGTATATACTCGTGTATAAGCCGACCCGTGTATAAGCCGACCCCCCTACTTTTGCCCCCAAAACCTGGGAAAACCTATTGACTCGTGTATAAGCCGAGGGTGGACCCCAGCACAGGTATACAGTCCCCCCAGTGGTATATAGCAGCCTCCCCAGTGGTAGTATACAGCAGCCACAGAGGTATATACAGCAGCCCCAGTAGTAGTATACAGCAGTCTCCCCCTGTGGTAGTATACAGCAGTCTCCCCCTGTGGTAGTATACAGCAGCGCCTCCCCCTGTGGTAGTATACAGCAGCGCCTCCCCCTGTGGTAGTATACAGCAGCCTCCCCCTGTGGTAGTATACAGCAGTCTCCCCCTGTGGTAGTATACAGCAGCGCCTCCCCTGTGGTAGTATACAGCAGCCTCCCCCTGTGGTAGTATACAGCAGCCTCCCCTGTGGTAGTATACAGCAGCCTCCCCCTGTGGTAGTATACAGCAGTCTCCCCCTGTGGTAGTATACAGCAGTCTCCCCCTGTGGTAGTATACAGCAGTCTCCCCCTGTGGTAGTATACAGCAGTCTCCCCCAGTGGTAGTATACAGCAGCGCCTCCCCCTGTGGTAGTATACAGCAGCCTCCCCCTGTGGTAGTATACAGCAGCCTCCCCCTGTGGTAGTATACAGCAGCCTCCCCCTGTGGTAGTATACAGCAGTCTCCCCCTGTGGTAGTATACAGCAGTCTCCCCCTGTGGTAGTATACAGCAGTCTCCCCCTGTGGTAGTATACAGCAGCGCCTCCCCCCTGTGGTAGTATACAGCAGCCTCCCCCTGTGGTAGTATACAGCAGTCTCCCCCTGTGGTAGTATACAGCAGTCTCCCCCTGTGGTAGTATACAGCAGCGCCTCCCCCTGTGGTAGTATACAGCAGCCCCTCCCCTGTGGTAGTATACAGCAGCCTCCCCCTGTGGTAGTATACAGCAGCCACAGAGGTATATACAGCAGCCCCTCCCCTGTGGTAGTATACAGCAGTGCCTCCCCTGTGGTAGTATACAGCAGCCCCCCCGTAGTATATACAGCAGCCCCCCCGTGGTAGTATACAGCAGCCCCCCCGTAGTATATACAGCAGCCCCCCCGTGGTAGTATACAGCAGCCCCCCCATAGTATACACAGCAGCCCCCCCGTGGTAGTATACAGCAGCCCCCCCGTAGTATATACAGCAGCCCCCCCGTGGTAGTATACAGCAGCCCCCCCATAGTATACACAGCAGCCCCCCCGTGGTAGTATACAGCAGCCCCCCCGTAGTATATACAGCAGCCCCCCCGTGGTAGTATACAGCAGCCCCCCCATAGTATACACAGCAGCCCCCCGTGGTAGTATACAGCAGCCCCCCCGTAGTATATACAGCAGCCCCCCCGTGGTAGTATACAGCAGCCCCCCATAGTATACACAGCAGCCCCCCCGTGGTAGTATACAGCAGCCCCCCCGTAGTATATACAGCAGCCCCCCCGTGGTAGTATACAGCAGCCCCCCCATAGTATACACAGCAGCCCCCCCGTGGTAGTATACAGCAGCCCCCCCGTAGTATATACAGCAGCCCCCCCGTGGTAGTATACAGCAGCCCCCCCATAGTATACACAGCAGCCCCCCCGTGGTAGTATACAGCAGCCCCCCCGTAGTATATACAGCAGCCCCCCCGTGGTAGTATACAGCAGCCCCCCCCGTAGTATACACAGCAGCCCCCCCCGTGGTAGTATACAGCAGCCCCCCCGTAGTATATACAGCAGCCCCCCCTGTGGGTATATACAGCCCCCCCCCCCCCGTTGCTGCCGCACACCTGTAAAAAGAAGATCTTTCATACTTATCCTCCTGCAGTCACCGCGCGCATCCTCCGCTCTTCTTGCTTGCACCCGGGCCCCGGCGTCCATCCATATGACCGCGCACAAATAATGACGTCATTATTTGTGCGCGGTCACGTGGATGGACGCCGGGGCCCGGGTGCAAGCAAGAAGAAGAGCGGAGGATGCGCGCGGTGACTGCAGGAGGATAAGTATGAAAGATCTTCTTTTTACAGGTGTGCGGCAGCAACGGGGGGGGGGCTGTATATACCCACAGGGGGGGCTGCTGTATATACTACGGGGGGCTGCTGTATACTACCACGGGGGGGGCTGCTGTATATACTACGGGGGGGGCTGCTGTATACTACCACGGGGGGGCTGCTGTATATACTACGGGGGGGCTGCTGTATACTACTACGGGGGGGCTGCTGTATACTCACGGGGGGGGGGCTGCTGTATACTACCACAGGGGGGCGGGAGAGCACTGACAGTGCTATGTAATATGCACGGCTCCCCCTGCCGCTGATAGACAGGGGGATGCAGTGCATATTGCATGGCACTAATGAGCGGCCCCACGTGACCGGCCGCTCATTGTACAGCCTCCCCCTGCCTCCTCCAGCCCCCGGACACCGGCCCCACACAGTCAGCCGTCACTGACTCGTGTATAAGCCGAGGGGGGCACTTTTCAGCACAATTTCTGTGCTGAAAAACTCGGCTTATACACGAGTATATACGGTAACTGCACAAATATTAGAAAAAAACATTTCTGACATGCAAAAATAAAACACAAAAAAAATTGTGACCAATATAGCCACCTTTCTTTATGATGACACTCAACAGCCTTCCATCCATAGATTCTGTCAGTTGCTTGATCTGTTTACGATCAACATTGCGTGCAGCAGCCACCACAGCCTCCCAGACACTGTTCCGAGAGGTGTACTGTTTTACCTCCCTGTAGATCTCACATTTTATGAGGGACCACAGGTTCTCTATGGGGTTCAGATCAGGTGAACAAGGGGGCCATGTCATTATATTTTCTTCTTTTAGACCTGTACTGGCCAGCCACGCTGTGGAGTAGTTGGATGCATGTGATGGAGCATTCTCCTGCATGAAAATCATGTTTTTCTTGAACGATACCGACTTCTTCCTGTACCACTGCTTGAAAAAGTTGTCTTCTAGAAACTGGCAGTAGGTCCGGGAGTTGAGCTTCACTCCATCCTCAAGCTGAAAAGGTCCCACAAGTTCATTTTTGATGATACCAGCCCATACCAGTACCCCACCTCCACCTTGCTGGCATCTGAGTCAGAGTGGAGCTCTCTGCCCTTTACTGATCCAGCTTCTGGCCCATCCATCTGGCCCATCAAGAGTCACTCTCATTTCATCAGTCCATAACACCTTTGAAAAATCAGTCTTAAGATATTTCTTGGCCCAGTCTTGACATTTTATCTTATATTTCTTGCTCAAAGGTAGTCATTTTCAGCATTCCTTACCTTGGCCATGTCCCTGAGTATAGCATATCTTGTGCTTTTTGATACTCCAATAATGTTGCAGCTCTGAAATATGGCAAAACTGGTGGCAAATGGCATCTTGGCAGCTTCACGCTTGATTTTCCTCAATTCATGGGCAGTTATTTTATGCCTTTTTTGCCCAACACGCTTCTTGCAACCCTGTTGGCTATTTGCCATGAAACGCTTGATTGTTCAGTGATCACACTTCAAAAGTTTGGCAATTTCAAGACTGCTGGATCCCTCTGCAAGACATCTCACAATTTTGGACTTTTCAGAGCCCGTCAAATCCCTTCTGACCCATTTTGCCTAAGGAAAGGCATTGGCCTAATATTTAAGCACACCTTATATAGGGTGTTGATGTCATTAGACCACACCCCTCCTCATTACAGAGATGCACATCACCTGATTTACTTAATTGGTAGTTGGCTCTCAAGCTTCTACAGCTTGGAGTAGGACAACATGTATAAAAAGTATCATGTGATCAAAATACTCATTTGCCTAATAATTCTGCACACAGTGTATAATATTTATAGGTTGATGCAACAAAGAACTTTGTCGGTTTTAAAAGCAGAACCAAGGTTCACTGTTCTATAGTCAATATCAGTACATATATAGTACAGCATATTTGTTCACTGAAAGAAATGTACTCGCTAACAAATAACTTCTGTGTTTGAAGGCCCTGACTATTTTGACTTCAGTACAATAACTGACAATACCTGTACATACACTGGACCTACATAGTGTGAGATATACTGGCAATACTGTACATGTAGGTTTGTATCGCACAGAGGTCTGCTGCAATCTAAATCATCTAAATCTAAATCCAGAATGTTTGCTGGGACTTATTGTTTCACAAGCCTTTATATGATATGGGCTGATTTAAGGATGGTCAGGAAGTGATGGGTAGGACTGACCATCCACATACCTCCCCATGGGTGTGTCACACCTGTTATAGTGTGACTCCTTACTGATCACATGCCTCTGATGTAAGGAAGGTCTCTGTGTGTTTTGCAGTGGCTGGAGCCGCCATCTTTCTGAAGAAACATGGTCAAGAGACTGTGTCTCTCAGTGCTTGGGAGCAGGCGTCCCTGGAAGGCACGAGGGGCGGGGGAGAACCTGGGATGCTTCTCTGAGTTCAGGAGGCTACAATCCCGCTGAGGGTCAGGAACAGACAGGAGTCTGTGATCCCAGAGAGGCAGCTTCTTGAACGGTGGACTAAGAGGTCAATAGACACTATAATGGACTAAGTGTGAAATGCCATCCAAGCACACTCACTCTTGGAACAGACCAGTGGTCACAATAGATCTATTTATATGAACTATGCTATAGTGGTTTATGGTTGTTAATAAACTAGCTGGACTGAGACTGTTCCTATGTGCTTTACTTCTGCTGCCTTGGCAATAAGGAGAGATAAGTGCACATAGGGTCTTATCCGTGTTGTATTTGGTGAAATGTGCAAATTAATACACTCACCTTGTTTGGTTGTGTGCTAATACACCTGTGATTCAGTCCACTGCAGCAATCAGCCAGTAGCCCATGTGATGTAAGGAAAGTCAGATTCGGCCTTGTGTTCGTGCTGTGGACTCTGTTTCGGAAAGAGGGTAGTCAACTAGTTGGTAAAATCGAAAGACCTTTATTTGTAATACACTTAATGCATTTCGTGTGTGTCCGCACACTTCCTCAGGAGAACAAAGGAACCCTACCCACATACATCCAGCTGTACACAGTGCCATGCCGGGGGAGGGTGGATAGTTTTTTTTTTACAAAAAGCATACAGACACATTTTTACCCCCAGTGAGAGCCATTCTGAGACTGCAAGTGGCTCTCACTGGGGTGATGGCTCTCAACATTCACTGAAGGGAGCCGCTTCTTTGTGTTGGATCATCCACGAATGACACATCCCAGCACCCATCATATTAACGAGCATATTCAAACACCCCGATGCTCGATCGAGTATCACTAATTCTTATCAGTCAGTATTTGGCCCAGAAGCCAATATCCAGCTTGCCAGAAAAAATTGGAGAAGCCTTGAAAAATAAGGGTCAACATAACTTATCAAATCTTATAATTGTCCTTCAGAAATATCTGACTTAGGGTCCTTTCACATTAGCATTTTTTGCTGAATGCGGAAAATCCGGCAGATTTACCGCATCTGTTGGATCTGCCACCTAATGGGCAACTTACAGTACTCCTGCAGCAAGCCCCCATTCATTGTCCCTGGGACTTCTGGCAGCTCTTGTAAGTGCGGTTTTGCCGCCATGGAACTCTTGCAGCAAGCCCAATTCATTCCCTATGGAACTGATAGCAGCATTTTTTTTTTGACTTGCCGCAAGTGCCGGATCCTGCAAAACTGCACTTGCCACAGGCTTGCCGCAAGTGCCGGATCCTGCAAAACTGCACTTGCCACACCTGACCACAAGTCACATAGGGAATGAATAGGGCTTGCCACAGGCTTGCCACAAGTGTTCCGTTATGCGGCAGATGTGACAAAGCTGCAAGATCTGCCGTGAGTTTCAAGTAAGGCAGCCGTCACACGGTTCAATATTGCTAACGATATCGTTTAAGCGATCTGCTTTTTGATCGCTTAAGCGATATCGTTTGTGCATCGCTGCGTGCAATCAAGTGATTTTACAATGTAAAATCGCTTGATCGTGACATCGCAGATATGAGAGCAGGAGCTCATATCAAGCGATAAACGCTTGAACAATCTGCTTCATCGTGGTGTATGACACCACGATGAACGATCTCCCAGAGGCACAGCCTATGCTGGGAGATGGTATCTATGGTAAACGTCGGGTTACTAAGCGCCGCGCGGCGCCTAGTAACCCGATGTGTACCATAGTGACCAGCGATCTCGCTGGTCCACATCGCTGGTGAGTCTGCCTGTGTGACATCTCACCAGCGATGTGAGCGATATTGTTAGCGATCGCGCGTGCACATGATCGCTAACAATATCGCTCACGATATTGATGAGTGTGACGGCCGCCTTATGATGATGTGAAAGGGGCTTAATATATATTCATATATTCAATTTATTGTTTTCTTTTAACGCAAATAGACTTCAAGTTTGGGGCTAGCTCTTCAGAAAAATAACATTACAAAATTAGGGCAGAGACACACTATGTGAGATACTCGCATGAGTCTCGTGTGGCTCACCCAAAACGGCTGGCGCCTCTCTGAATGGTAGCATCGAGCTGCATAGAAACACAAGCAGCTGATGCGCTCCTGTTCAGGGAGGCAGGGGCCATTCCAGGTGAGTCATGCGAGACTCATGCAAGTATCTCACAAGCATCTCACATAGTAATAATAATAATAATAATAATAATTTTTATTTATATAGCGCCAACATATTCCGCAGCGCTTCACATTCACAATACAAAGCTCACATTTAAACAATCATGAGAAACAATTAGAAAATACAATACAATGCCAAAAACAATACAATACAAAGCATAACATAATACAGTAATTGGAGCAAAAAATGGCAACCCTGCTCATAAGAGCTTACAATCTAACAATGAGGTGGGGGTGACAATGTATAGGTGCTCATTTGCAATGAAAGTATAGTCAACTTGAGGAGATGGGGAACAGATAAGAGCAGAATAAGTGGCCGCAACCCGTTATATGTGATCCACTTGAGGCGGAACGGATAGGCTATGTCTAGATGACTGACTAGGGATCATGATAGGCTGTCCTAAAGAAATGTTTTTAGGGATCGCCTAAAACTATTTAAGTTGTGGATACCTCTAATTTTTTTGGGTAGAGCGTTCCAAAGAATTGGTGCGGCTCGGGAGAAGTCTTGGAGCCGGGAGTGGGAGGTTCGGATTAATACAGAAGTGAGTCTAAAGTCACTTCCAGAGCGAAGAGAACGGCTGGGGTGATAGACAGAGATGAGGGAGGAAATGTATGGGGGTGCTGCACTGTGAAGAGCTTTGTGGGTGAGAACAAGCAGTTTGAAGTGGATCCTGTAGTATATAGGCAGCCAGTGCAATGAGTGGCATAGAGCAGAAGCGTCTGAGTAACGATTAGCTAGATAGGTAATCCTGGCAGCTGCATTAAGGATGGACTGGAGAGAGGACAGTCTAGTGCGGGGGAGGCCAACTAAGAGAGAGTTTCAATAGTCAAGGCGGGAGTGAATCAGGGCCACAGTGAGGGTTTTTGTAGTTTCCAAGGTGAGAAAGGGGCGAATTCTGGAGATGTTCTTCAGGTGCAAGCTGCAAGAGCGGGCGAGAACTTGCATATATGGAGTGAAGGAAAGATCAGAGTCAAACATAACACCCAGACAGCGAGCCTGCTGACTCGGCACTATTGTGGTGCCGCACACTGAGAGAGAGATGTCATATTTAGGGAGGTTAGTGGAGGGCGGGACCAGGAGTAGTTCAGTTTTGGAAAGATTAAGTTTCAGGTAGAGAGCGGACATGATATTGGAAACTGTGGTTAGACAGTCATTGGTGTTCTTTATTAGAGCGGGACTAAGGTCAGGGGAAGAAGTGTATAGTTGTGTGTCATCAGCATAAAGATGGTACTGCAAACCAAATCTGCTGATGGTCTGTCCAATCGGGGCTGTGTAGAGTGAGAAGAGAAGAGGTCCAAGGACTGAACCCTGAGGGACTCCAATAGTGAGAGGAAGAGGGGAGGAAGTGGAGCCGGCAAATGATACACTGAAAGAGCGGTCAGAGAGATAGGAAGAGAACCAGGAGAGAGCCGTGTCCTTGATGCCGATGGAGTGCAGTATAGCGAGTAGGAGATGGTGGTCAACAGTGTCAAAGGCTGCAGAGAGATCAAGAAGGATAAGTAGAAAGTGGTGACCATTACGTTTTGCCGTCAGAAGGTCATTGGTCACCTTGATGAGAGCAGTTTCTGTAGAATGTAGGGGGCGAAAACCAGACTGTAATGGGTCTAGAAGAGAGTGAGTGGAGAGGTAATGAGTGAGGCGGGAGTAGACCAGGCGCTCCAGGAGTTTAGAGATGAAGGGGAGATTGGAAGCTGGTCTGTAGTTGTTTGTGCAGGAAGGGTCGAGAGAAGATTTCTTTAATAAAGGAGTGATGATAGAGTGTTTAAAGGAGGAGGGGAAGACGCCAGAAGAGAGGGAGAGATTGAAGATTTTGGTTAAGTGAGTGGTGACCACCGGAGAGAGAGACTGGAGTAGGTGTGAGGGGATGGGGTCAGCAGTGCATGTGGTGGGACGAGAGGAAGAGAGGAGCCTGGAGACTTGATCTTCTGTAACCGGGTCAAAAGTGGACAGTGAGCCAGAGGAGATGTGGGGAGAGGCAGGGGTAATAGCAATTTGAGGTTGGGAGTTGATTTCCTGACGGATGTTTTCTATTTTCTCTGTGAAGTGGGAAGCCAGGTCATCAGCACAGAGGTCAGTGATGGGGGCCTGCACTTTAGGACTGAGGAGAGAGTGAAATGTGTTAAAGAGTTTTTTTGGGTTGTTGGATAGTGAGGAGATCAAAGTGGTGAAGTAGGTCTGTTTGGCAAGGTGAAGGGCAGAATTGTAAGTTCTCAGCATAAATTTGTAGTGAATGAAGTTTTCTGGAGTGCGACTTTTCCTCCATAGACGTTCAGCACTCCTAGAGCATCGCTGGAGGAATCAAGTTTGTGATGTGAGCCAGGGCTGTTTTGCTCTGTGTTTGGAGGTTTTGAGGGTGAGGGGCGCTACTTGGTCCAGGGTCCTTCCGAGAGAGTCATTTAAGTAATTGACTGCCAGATTGGGACAGGAAAATGAGGAGATTGGGGACAGTGATGAGTGTAGAGAGTCTGAGAATGTGTGAGGGTTTATGCCCTGTAGATTTCTGAATGTGTGATATGTAGGAATGTGCTGGGGTGGGCGAGGGTTAGTGAGTGTGAAGGAGAGAATGTTATGGTCAGAGAGGGGAAGTTCTGAATTATCTAAGGAGGAGGTTGAGCAGAGCCGGACAAACATCAGATCAAGGGTGTTACCATCCTTGTGTGTCATCGAGGTTGAGAGCTGTGAAAGGCCAAGAGATGAAGTTAGAGATAGGAGCTGAAATGCAGATGAGGGGATGGGGCTGTTTGTGGGGATGTTGAAGTCTCCCAGAATAATGGTTGGTAATTCTGAGGACATGAAATGCGGCAGCCATGCGGAGAAATGGTCGAGGAATTGGGTGGGTGACCCTGGGGGGCGGTATACCACCGCTACTCTAAGGGGGAGGGGATGGAAGAGCCTAATTGTGTGGACCTCAAAAGAGGGGAATGAGAGTGATGGAGCTGGGGGGATGACCTGAAAAGTACATTGTGGGGACAGAAGTAAACCTACTCCACCACCATGTCTGTTGCCAGGTCTTGGGGAATGAGAGAAATGCAAGCCGCCATAAGAAATAGCGGCCGGGGACACTGTGTCTGAATCCTGGATCCAGGTTTCAGTGAGGGCCAGCCGATTAAGGGAGTTAGTGAGAAAGTAGTTATGAATGAGTGGAAGTTTATTACATGCACACCGTGGATTCCAGAGAGCACAATTAAAAGAGGGCAATGAAGGTGTTCAAGTAATGTTTATAAGGTTGGTGGGGTTTCTGTGTGTGGTGGGAGAGGGGTAGAAGTTGGTGGAGGGTGGACCAGGATAGGAGAGATATCACCTGACAGAAGCAGCAGTAAAAAGAGGAAAGGCAAACAGTTTTTGTGATGGTGACTTTGTTTTTGGTGCAATACCCTGGAGCATGGTGGTCCGAGATTATTCACTATGGTGAACAGAGTATGGGAGTTCAATAAAGTAGAAGGAAGGAGAGGTTTATGTGGATGTGGGGGGATGGAGGGGGGATGGGGCGGTGAAGGTAAAGTGCAAAGGCACATAGAACAATAGATATTGAAGTAAAGGTCATGGTGATAGGGAAATGAAAAGAGAAAAAACAACTTGTGTTTTTAAAAAAAAAATAAAACATTTTTTTCCCCCTTTCCCTTTTAAATAGAGTGGCTTACCTGACTCCTGCCCTGACTAACTGCCATGAAATAACTGCATCCACTTAGCATTCAATGCCACTTTGCATGAGATGCCACACGTGTACCCCTTAGGAATGAACTAAATTAATAGGGCACACTACTGAATCAGGTGAGGGGAATTGTGGGAAGTCACATGGTTTCAGGTAATTAACAACTACAAGAAACAGCAGGGGTGAAAGAGGATGAAAGGCCACAGACATTAGACAAGACTTCCTCCACACTATAAAGGGGGGTTTACACGTTGCGATATCGGCGTCCAATTTCAATGAAAAGTCACGTGGTTCGATCGTTGGAGCCGATATCGTTCCTGCGTTGTATGGTGTGAACGTCCAATACGATGCAGGAACGATGTCAATGCGATATCGGGGATTGAATGTGCGTGCTATTCAATGCTCCGATATTGAATGGAGATTGGAGCCGGATCGTGCTGTGTGACAGCCCAACTACGATGTGAAGTTCAACGTCACCCATTCACTCCCATGTTAAATGGTCGTTCCTGGGTTGGGGGGCGTAGACATCGTATGGACGTTGGATCCAGAAATCGCAACGTCTAAGGGTATGTGCACACTGGTCGGGTTTGTGCAGGTTCAGAAGCGGAAACCGGCGGTCGGTTTCCATCAGTTTTATGTAAATTTATGTTAATCCAAAAGCGGCTTTTGGGTTAACATTAAAACCTATGGAAACCGACACCCGGTGTGCACACACCGGCGGTTTCCACATGCTCATCTGTTGCTAAATCGCTGGGTTCCCAGCGGGTTAGCAACGAATGAGCATGTTCAATAAACCGGCCGGTTATGCAGCGGCTGCAAGCAGAATCATGTACTGCTTCCAGTCGCCGCAACACCGCCGCCGCTAACCCGCTGTGCACCCGCCGCAAACCCGAGACACAGCCGCGGCACATACCCGCCAGGATGCCGGTGGACGGCTCCAGAGCTTCCTGGCGGGTCCGCCCAGCCGCCGCCGACACAAACCCGCCCACCAGTGTGCACATACCCTAAACCTCCGATGCGATGCGGGAGCAACGTGCACCAAATGCGCGCTCCTGCGCCATTGAATTGCGATATCGGAACGATATTGCAACGTGTAACCCCACCTTAACACCTCCAACAAGATAACAATTACAATTTGCCACATTATAATATACTGGTGAGTGAGGAATGTCATGCATACAGATGACACATGAAACTTTACAATAAGTGCAGAGATGGAATATTACCATTAGACTATGTGATTCAAGCTGATGCTATGGAGATCATTGCAGCAATCACAGGTATATTTAACATGCACTGTTACAATGGGTTGAGTACAAGTAGGTGACAGCAAGCAGTGTTGGAATATTACGATTAGACTATGTGATTCAAGCTGATGCTATGGAAATCATTGCAGCAATCACAGGTATATTTAACATGCACTGTTACAATGGGCTGAGTACAAGTAGGTGACAGCAAGCAGTGTTGGAATATTACCAATAGACTATGTGATTCAAGCTGATGCTATGGAGATCATTGCAGCAATCACAGGTATATTTAACATGCACTGTTACAATGGGCTGAGTATAAGTAGGTGACAGCAAGCAGTGTTGGAATATTACCATTAGACTACGTGATTCAAGCTGATGCTATGTAGATCATTGCAGCAATCACAGGTATATTTAACATGCACTGTTACAATGGGCATAGTGTGTCTGAACATTTCTGGACTGCTCTGTTTGCAGTCATTTGTGACCTTCTTTTCAACCAAAAAATGCTTGTAGTAAAACAGACTACAATTTGGCTGTAGAAAAGAATAAAATTCTCTTTATCTCCGGTTGAACAACAAATATAATATTCCTCATGAAGTACCCGTCATACGCGGAGCCCTTGGCTTATACTGATCATATAATTGGATCAGCTTCCTCAGGTGCCAGTGTATAATTAAACAATGCATTTAACTAGCTTGTTTGTCTGGAATCAATCTGTTCTCTGTTATCCGTCTCTGATCACTTGACAGTTTTATTATTATTTCATGGAATGTTATTGATACAATGTTTCAGAATAAATGTAAACACTGAGTGATTACATTTCCTTTTATATTCATGTGCAGCTTGGAGGTTAACCACTGGGGTAATCATTCTTCTTGGTATCAGTATTGATTGTACAAAGTATACTTGGTTCGCATTTACAATTTTACATTCTGTTTGTTCATTTCTAGTAACAAACAAATGGAATTCATGCCCAAAATAGAGCTTCTAAAAGCGGAAGCAGGGAGGACACATTGATTGCTATGGGGTCTGTCTGTCTTCTAATGTGTAGATAAAAACTGCAAAGACAATTGGCAGTGCAACAGGTTCTTATCTGAGGAGACTAGGCCGGCTTCACACCATGTTTTGTTAGGGTCTGGGGCTGTCCGGTGTGAACCCGGATAGGGCCGGATGGCAGTGATTTGCCATCTGGTTTTATCCCTGTCAGGCAGCATCAGGCTGCTTTTGATTTTTGCCCTGGACACAAAATCGGATCTTGCAGTACTTTTGTGTCCGGGGCAAAAAGTTAAACAAAACTGGATCCACCCGGATCCTCCCAGATCCGGCACGATCCGACTCCCAATAACATGGGAGTCTGTGGGCACCAGATCACACCAGACCCGACAGAAAAATCTGTCCTGTTCCCGGACGCCGGGTGTTGAAGTTCAGCACCGGCCGGCGCTGAACTGCAGCACTTGGAGAGCTCCGCGCTGAGATTTCAGAACCGCGTCTAGCTCCCGCTAGCCCCAATTCTGAAATTTCAGAACCTGGACAGCAGCAGCCGCGCAGTCATGAATCCGGCAGAACACAGAATCGGAGGGCATATTTGCCCTTTGGTTCTGTTCTGACCGGAGCTGTCAGGCTGTGTCCGGTGCATTCAGCAAGACACAGCTTGACAGCTCCAAAACCGTTGTGTGAAGCCGCTGCTGCAGCACACCAAGATAGCAATCCACGAACAAAAGAAGAGGGTTAAAGCCGCGCTTCCGCAAGGATGATCCAGTTCAATATACATGAAGTAAGGTTATTTTATAGTGTCAACGTGTTTCTCCTTCCTCAGAACTAAAAAAAAATCACATGATACAAAAGGCAAAGAACAGCGGTAGCTCCTTGCACTTTACCTTGGTGTGGGTAACCCTATATCCAATATATATATATACTAGATGGCGGCCCGATTCTAAAGAATCGGGTATACTAGACTATGTATGTAGTTTATTTATGAAGATTTAAGAATAATGCAAAGCGAAGCTGGGTTTAAATCCTGTGACAATATCTTTGATTGCTTGCAGGAGGGCACAGCGGGCGTGTGCGGGCAGGAGCAAGCTGTGGAAGAGCAGGCGGGTGCGGGCAGGAGGGGGCCTGGGGAACAGCAGCCAGGTTCGGACTGGAGGTAGACAGGGAACCGCAGTGGCGGGTGGCAAGAGGGGGCCAGACCCCTCTGGTACTATACACACAGGCGACAGTGCTGCTGGTACAATACACACAGGTGACAGTGCTGATGCTGGTGGTAGTATACACACAGATGATAGTGCGGTTAGTACAATACACACAGAGGTGACAATGGTGCTGCAGGTACTATACACACAGAGGTGACAATGGTGCTGCAGGTGCTATACACACAGAGGTGACAATGGTGCTGGTACAATACACACAGAGGTGACAATGGTGCTGCAGGTACTATGCACACAGAGGTGACAATGGTGCTGCAGGTACTATACACACAGAGGTGACAATGGTGCTGGTTCAATACACACAGAGGTGACAATGGTGCTGCAGGTACTATGCACACAGAGGTGAGAATGGTGCTGCAGGTACTATACACACAGAGGTGACAATGGTGCTGCAGGTACTATGCACATGACTCACCGTGGTCGGGACTCCGGTTTAGACAGGCGATGCTTCCTTCCTCCTTGTCACGGGTGGACCGCGCCTGCCGGTAGTCGTGCTCGGTGTAGTGCAGATCAAAAGTGTTGAAGACGTCTTGGTGGAACAGATTAAGGGGGTTTTTAATTTATTCGTGACGCCACCTATGAGTAAGTTCGGTAAGGACTACCGACGCTGCGGAACCTCCGGGGGATGGATAGCAGCAAGATGGAACGCTCCCCACAGGCTGAGCGGTGATCCCCGGAGGCTGAAGCTGCTTAAGATGTTGTGCGGCAGCTGCGGTTACCTTGTTGTGCGGATGGACAGTTCATAAGGAAGCACGGACACAGAAAGTCTCTGCAACGGGTCTTTACTGTAACTAGCAGGCAGTACATGGCATACAGATTACGGGTAGTAGACCGGGTGGACTCAGCAGTGATGGTGTCCCTTAGAAATCCGCAGTGTTCCTCCATTCTAACTAAGTGATTGCCATTGTCGCCCAGGAATACCAGGTCGGGTACGGGGAGGCTGCTTCAATGCCCTATCCATGATGTACGTTCTGGATGTTTTGGGGAGCCTTGGATCCCTCAGTGGGTACACCGCTGGTTAGACGACTGGAAGTTGGCTGGTGGTGGGGTGCTCCTTTGAAGCTGCTCCTCCACGCTTTCTGGTTCGCGTAGCAGAGGTGAACTGCTGCCAGCTTCGGTACCAGTGAACCGGCTGTGGGTTGTGGGCACGGGAGTCTTTTGGGAACCCGTGTGAATAATGCCCAGTCCCGGTTGGTAAGGCCTCAGGTGCGGACACCCGACCGGTAACGGCCCGGGGGCTGCACGGGGTGCGGAGCCCCCGCTCCTCTCCAAGTTCAAGTCCTCAGACCTTGTTCTAGGCTCTGTTCTAGCCTCTGTTCTAGACTATTGTGTTGTGTTCTCCTACACACTACCCTAGCACTCCGCCCACCAGGACCTATGATTGGCCCTCTGTTCTAGGTGATGCATGCAGGGTTGGATTTCTAAATTAACCAGGTCACTGCTGTGTCAGAGAATATTGCGGCTGCATTTATGGCTGCAATACCCTCTTGTGACGCACTCGTTGCGGGGCGCCACACTCCCCCTTGGTTGAATACGCTTGTCCCCAAGCGTCACACTACCCACATTACAGAGGTTTTTATATTTTATAACAGGTATTACACTTTTATTAATGACAAGTCATTGTATGCATAAAAGTGAGGTAGACAAAATAAACAGGTTAACACATTGCGCGGACCCGGCGAGCGGTCGGCTGTCCTTAGGTATAAGTTCAGGCTGTAGCCGCCAAGTCGCGGTGTTATTTGCACACAGGAAGAAGTCTCTTTAGCAGAAAAGTTCAATCAACAAGTCACTTATGGAGGGCAGTGTTCCGGACTCGTATAGCGAACCACCCGTCACAGCATACATATCGCTCATAGGTTACAATGTCCCCTCTATACAAGTCTCGGTTTGGATGCCCTCGCGGTAGGTGCGATTCCACATCACGACGCCCCACAAATACTTCAGTACTCACACCCTCCTCCCTTACGAATCCCCACCCGGTGGATAAGTTGAAGGTGCTTACCCGCCCGGTTTTACGGAATTGTTCAGGCAATGGAGATTGGCGGCGAGCTTCGGCGCGAGCCTGCATGTTGGCTTGCAGTCGAGTGTGCCACTCCTCCCTTCGGATACGACGTACCTCTTCGTCGGAGTGGTGCGGCGTGTGGATACAGTCACTACGGCGTGATGGTTGTTGAACCGCTTGAGTTTGGTGGGCAGTCTGTAGGAAAGCCCGGTTCAACGGAACCGGAGAAGATGTGGTTGCGGCGGCACCCGACCAGTGCACCCGAGCTGATCGCCCGGCAGAAGGATTCTTTGTGTCTCCCCAGGCGAACCCGGTGTAGAGGTCCTCAGCTGGGCTGTAGATCTCGTCGTCATCCTCCTCGACCTCTCCTTCGATGACTACGTCGGGCTGCTCGGCTGACGGAGATGATGGAACAGAATCCTCTGTGTCGGTGGGTGGCTGTGCTGCGAAGTTCTCCTCGGGGTCGTTGTGCAGGACTTCCAGGCTGCCTGCCTCTTCTTCTGTAGCAGCGGGAAGTGGTGTTTCGATCCCGGTCACCAGGTAGGCCTCGGTATTTGCAGAGGAGGCCTCTGGTTCAGGGGAGAAACAGGCGACAGTCTCAGTAGTGTGGAAACTAGTCGCGGGTTCCGCAGGTGGAACCAGGTATGTGTCGGCTTCTTCTGTGGAGCGTATAGGAAGCTCCGGCTTAAGAATGGGGTCGGCTGCGGGTTCAACCGCTGGAACGGGTCGAGCCGTGGCCCTCACAGGAATGATGCAGTCTATGGGCTCCGGTGACGAAGCAGGACAGGTGGTGGGCGACGGTGAGGCGGTTGAGAAGCTGGTGAGGCGGTTGAAAGCTGGCGATGTCGTCTGGGCCTGGAGAAGCTGTACCCGGTCGGCTCTGCTGCATCGCATGATGGAGTCTTCTGCCTAGGGTCGCACTCCAGCTGCGAATCGTCCACTCCACAGTCTCTATTAACCGCACCCGGAGGTCTTGTAGAGCCTCTAGCCAGAAGTCGGGGCTGCCGTCTATGGTAAGGGCAGGACCCGGACCCGGTTGGCCTATGGCTGCTCTGGCCTCCGCCTCGACCTCCCGCATCAGGTCTTGGAGTCTCATGCTGGCCATTCTCTTCTTCGGAGGGAAACCACACCCGTTCAACCGGTAAGCGTTCTGGTAGAGCTGGTGAAGAAGGTCTGTGACACTCCCATTTCCTCTGGGCTTTTTGTAGTCCAATCGTGGGAAAAGTCTTTGGGGTCCGCCCCCATGGTTGATTCGAGCAATCAGGGCGGACAAAGAGTTTGGCTCCTTTTGTCTTTAGCCCTCCCACGATGAGGGGGGGGTTGACTCACTCCTGGGCTTGCACGTGGCGGATTCATGTGGCGGGAACGCCATCTTCGACACCATCTTGGCCCACGGTGTAAAGGCGGGAAAGTTCTTTTAGGGACGAACAAAGTCCAAATTGTAGACAATAAAGTCATTTTTAAGCACATTATACCCGTTGGGTAACGGGCCTGCTCGTATCCTGTTCGTGACGCCATTTTCTGACTCACCGTGGCCGGGACTCCGGTTTAGACAGGCGATGCTTCCTTCCTCCTTGTCACGGGTGGACCGCGCCTGCCGGTAGTGGGGCCCGGTGTAGTGCAGATCAAAAGTGTTGAAGACGTCTTGGTGGAACAGATTAAGGGGGTTTTTAATTTATTCGTGACGCCACCTATGAGTAAGTTCGGTAAGGACTACCGACACTGCAGAACCTCCGGGGGATGGATAGAAGCAAGATGGAACGCTCCCCACAGGCTGAGCGGTGATCCCCGGAGGCTGGAGCTGCTTAAGATGTTGTGCGGCAGCTGCGGTTACCTTGTAGTGCGGACGGACAGTTCATAAGGAAGCACGGACACAGAAAGTCTCTGCAACGGGTCTTTACTGTAACCAGCAGGCAATACATGGCATACAGATTACGGGTAGTAGACCGGGTGGACTCAGCAGTGATGGTGTCCCTTAGAAATCTGCAGTGTTCCTCCATTCTAACTAAGTGATTGCCATTGTCGCCCAGGAATACCAGGTCGGGTACGGGAAGGCTGCTTCAATGCCCTATCCATGATGTACGTTCTGGATGTTTTGGGGAGCCTTGGATCCCTCAGTGGGTACACCGCTGGTTAGACGACTGGAAGTTGGCTGGTGGTGGGGTGCTCCTTTGAAGCTGCTCCTCCACGCTTTCTGGTTCGCGTAGCAGAGGTGAACTGCTGCCAGCTTTGGTACCAGTGAACCGGCTGTGGGTTGTGGGCACGGGAGTCTTTTGGGAACCCGTGTGAATAATGCCCAGTCCCGGTTGGTAAGGCCTCAGGTTGCGGACACCCGACCGGTGACGGCCCGGGGGCTGCACGGGGTGCGGAGCCCCCGCTCCTCTCCAAGTTCAAGTCCTCAGACCTTGTTCTAGGCTCTGTTCTAGCCTCTGTTCTAGACTATTGTGTTGTGTTCTCCTACACACTACCCTAGCACTCCGCCCACCAGGACCTATGATTGGCCCTCTGTTCTAGCTGATGCATGCAGGGTTGGATTTCTAAATTAACCAGGTCACTGCTGTGTCAGAGAATATTGCGGCTGCATTTATGGCTGCAATACCCTCTTGTGATGCACTCGTTGCGGGGCGCCACACACACAGAGGTGACAATGGTGCTGCAGGTACTATACACACAGAGGTGACAATGGTGCTGGTACAATACACACAGAGGTGACAATTGTGCTGCAGATACTATGCACACAGAGGTGACAATGGTGCTGCAGGTACTATACACACAGAGGTGACAATGGTGCTGGTACAATACACACAGAGGTGACAATGGTGCTGCAGGTGCTATACACACAGAAGTGACAATGGTGCTGGTACAATACACACAGAGGTGACAATGGTGCTGCAGATACTATGCACACAGAGGTGACAATGGTGCTGCAGGTACTATACACACAGAGGTGACAATGCTGCTGGTACAATACACACAGGTGACAGTGCTGGTGGTACAATACACACAGGTGACAGTGCTGATGCTGGTGGTAGTATACACACAGATGATAGTGCGGTTAGTACAATACACACAGAGGTGACAATGGTGCTGCAGGTGCTATACACACAGAGGTGACAACGGTGCTGGTACAATACACACAGAGGTGACAATGGTGCTGCAGGTACTATGCACACAGAGGTGAGAATGGTGCTGCAGGTACGATACACACAGAGGTGACAATGGTGCTGCAGGTGCTATACACACAGGTGACAATGCTGCTGGTACAACACAAACAGGTGACAGTGCTGGTGGTACTATACACACAGGTGACAGTGCTGATGCTGGTGGTAGTATACACACAGATGATAGTGCGGTTAGTACAATACACACAGAGGTGACAATGGTGCTGCAGGTACTATACACACAGAGGTGACAATGGTGCTGCAGGTGCTATACACACAGAGGTGACAATGGTGCTGCAGGTGCTATAACACACAGAGGTGACAATGGTGCTGGTACAATACACACAGAGGTGACAATGGTGCTGCAGGTACTATACACACAGAGGTGACAATGGTGCTGCAGGTACTATGCACACAGAGGTGGCAATGGTGCTGCAGGTGCTATACACACAGGTGACAATGCTGCTGGTACAATACACACAGGTGACAGTGCTGGTGGTACTATACACATAGGTGACAGTGCTGATGCTGGTGGTAGTATACACACAGATGATAGTGCGGTTAGTACAATACACACAGAGGTGACAATGGTGCTGCAGGTACTATACACACAGAGGTGACAATGGTGCTGCAGGTGCTATACACACAGAGGTGACAATGGTGCTGGTACAATACACACAGGTGACAATGGTGCTGCAGGTACTATGCACACAGAGGTGACAATGGTGCTGCAGGTACTATACACACAGAGGTGACAATGGTGCTGGTACAATACACACAGAGGTGACAATGGTGCTGCAGGTACTATACACACAGAGGTGACAATGGTGCTGCAGGTGCTATACACACAAAGGTGACAATGGTGCTGGTACAATACACACAGGGGACAGTGCTGGTGGTACTATACACACAGGTGACAGTGCTGATGCTGGTGGTAGTATACACACAGATGCTAGTGCGATTAGTACAATACACACAGAGGTGACAATGGTGCTGCAGGTACTATACACACAGAGGTGACAATGGTGCTGCAGGTGCTATACACACAGAGGTGACAATGGTGCTGCAGGTGCTATACACACAGGTGACAATGCTGCTGGTACAATACACACAGGTGACAGTGCTGGTGGTACAATACACACAGGTGACAGTGCTGATGCTGGTGGTAGTATACACACAGATGATAGTGCGGTTAGTACAATACACACAGAGATGACAATGGTGCTGCAGGTACTATACACACAGAGGTGACAATGGTGCTGCAGGTGCTATACACACAGAGGTGACAACGGTGCTGGTACAATGCACACAGAGGTGACAATGGTGCTGCAGGTACTATGCACACAGAGGTGAGAATGGTGCTGCAGGTACTATGCACACAGAGGTGACAATGGTGCTGCAGGTGCTATACACACAGGTGACAATGCTGCTGGTACAACACAAACAGGTGACAGTGCTGGTGGTACTATACACACAGGTGACAGTGCTGATGCTGGTGGTAGTATACACACAGATGATAGTGCGGTTAGTACAATACACACAGAGGTGACAATGGTGCTGCAGGTACTATACACACAGAGGTGACAATGGTGCTGCAGGTGTTATACACACAGAGGTGACAATGGTGCTGCAGGTGCTATACACACAGAGGTGACAATGGTGCTGGTACAATACACACAGAGGTGACAATGGTGCTGCAGGTACTATACACACAGAGGTGACAATGGTGCTGCAGGTACTATGCACACAGAGGTGGCAATGGTGCTGCAGGTGCTATGCACACAGGTGACAATGCTGCTGGTACAATACACACAGGTGACAGTGCTGGTGGTACTATACACATAGGTGACAGTGCTGATGCTGGTGGTAGTATACACACAGATGATAGTGCGGTTAGTACAATACACACAGAGGTGACAATGGTGCTGCAGGTACTATACACACAGAGGTGACAATGGTGCTGCAGGTGCTATACACACAGAGGTGACAATGGTGCTGGTACAATACACACAGGTGACAATGGTGCTGCAGGTACTATGCACACAGAGGTGACAATGGTGCTGCAGGTACTATACACACAGAGGTGACAATGGTGCTGGTACAATACACACAGAGGTGACAATGGTGCTGCAGGTACTATACACACAGAGGTGACAATGGTGCTGCAGGTGCTATACACACAAAGGTGACAATGGTGCTGGTACAATACACACAGGGGACAGTGCTGGTGGTACTATACACACAGGTGACAGTGCTGATGCTGGTGGTAGTATACACACAGATGCTAGTGCGATTAGTACAATACACACAGAGGTGACAATGGTGCTGCAGGTACTATACACACAGAGGTGACAATGGTGCTGCAGGTGCTATACACACAGAGGTGACAATGGTGCTGCAGGTGCTATACACACAGGTGACAATGCTGCTGGGCAATACACACAGGTGACAGTGCTGGTGGTACAATACACACAGGTGACAGTGCTGATGCTGGTGGTAGTATACACACAGATGATAGTGCGGTTAGTACAATACACACAGAGATGACAATGGTGCTGCAAGTACTATACACACAGAGGTGACAATGGTGCTGCAGGTGCTATACACACAGAGGTGACAACGGTGCTGGTACAATGCACACAGAGGTGACAATGGTGCTGCAGGTACTATGCACACAGAGGTGAGAATGGTGCTGCAGGTACTATGCACACAGAGGTGACAATGGTGCTGCAGGTGCTATACACACAGGTGACAATGCTGCTGGTACAACACAAACAGGTGACAGTGCTGGTGGTACTATACACACAGGTGACAGTGCTGATGCTGGTGGTAGTATACACACAGATGATAGTGCGGTTAGTACAATACACACAGAGGTGACAATGGTGCTGCAGGTACTATACACACAGAGGTGACAATGGTGCTGCTTCCCAGACGCCATCTTGGAGAAAATATGTCGCCGCCCCTGGAGCCATGGATCCAATATGGTGTCCGGGAAGTCTCGCGAGACTTCCCGGACGCCATAATGGATCCAGTTCTCCTCGGGCGGCAACATGTCGGCGGCGGCGAAGACAGAGGAGAGCTGGTAAGTATAGCCGACTGTGTGTGTGTGGTGTGTGTGGTGTGTGTGTGGTGTGTGTGTTAGGGGTGGCCGTAAGTGTTGCGGGCTCTATGATTCCCGGCTCCCGCTTACGGCCGCCATCTTGGGTCACCCTGAGCGGGTGTACCTCTGGACAGTGACTGGACGCTGGGACAAAGTGACGGATGTGACGTCACAAATCCCTCCGGTATTTATATAATAGATATATATATATATATATATATATAGTGCCTACAAGTAGTATTCAACCCCCTGCTGATTTAGGTGGTTTGATAAGATGCAAATAACTTAGAGCCTTCAAACTGCAAACGCAAACCAAAAAGTTATGTTGCTCAGTTGAATTTTAATACATTTTAAACATAAAAGTGTGGGTCAATTATTATTCAACCCCTAGGTTTAATATTTTGTGGAATAACCCTTGTTTGCAATTACAGCTAATAATCGTCTTTTATAAGACCTGATCAGGCCGGCACAGGTCTCTGGAGTTATCTTGGCCCACTCCTCCATGCAGATCTTCTCCAAGTTATCTAGGTTTTTTGGGTGTCTCATGTGGACTTTAATCTTGAGCTCCTTCCACAAGTTTTCAATTGGGTTAAGGTCAGGAGACTGACTAGGCCACTTCAACACCTTGATTTTTTCCCTCTTGAACCAGGCCTTGGTTTTCTTGGCTGTGTGCTTTGGGTCGTTGTCTTGTTGGAAGATGAAATTACGACCCATCTTAAGATCCTTGATGGAGGAGCGGAGGTTCTTGGCCAAAATCTCCAGGTAGGCCGTGCTATCCATCTTCCCATGGATGCGGACCAGATGGCCAGGCCCCTTGGCTGAGAAACAGCCCCACAGCATGATGCTGCCACCACCATGCATGACTGTAGGGATGGTATTCTTGGGGTCGTATGCAGTGCCATTCAGTCTCCAAACGTCACGTGTGTGGTTGGCACCAAAGATCTCGATCTTGGTCTCATCAGACCAAAGAACCTTGAACCAGTCTGTCTCAGAGTCCTCCAAGTGATTATGAGCAAACTGTAGACGAGCCTTGACATGACGCTTTGAAAGTAAAGGTACCTTACGGGCTCGTCTGGAACGGAGACCATTGCGGTGGAGTACGTTACTTATGGTATTGACTGAAACCAATGTCCCCACTGCCATGAGATCTTCCCGGAGCTCCTTCCTTGTTTTCCTTGGGTTAGCCTTGACTCTTCGGACAAGCCTGGCCTCGGCACGGGAGGAAACTTTTAAAGTCGTGAGACGTCGGCACTATGCATGGAAACCCACTCCACTGCGCAGGCGCAGGTGCGCCTTTCTGTACCGACATCTTGTGAGATTTGTGAAGTCTCCCGAGACATTCGCTTATTCAATGCAGCGTAGGGACCCGATCCACTGCGCCGGCCCGAGTGAGGCTGTCACTCTAGCACCGGCCAGAGGAGGGCCGGGAAATTTACCCCTTCCCGACCTAAGACGTTGTACAACGTCATGGGCCGGTAAGGGGGTTGTGATGTGAGCTTCAGCGCGGTGCTCACATCAAACACCCGACATCTCAGCTGATCTCATCAGCTGAGATGTCAGCAGGGTAACAGCACCGATTGGATCCGGAATCCGATCGGCGCTGTTAACCTCTTGGATCCCGCTGTCAATCACTGACAACGGGATCCAAGGCGGCCTGCTATGGAGATCCTGCAATGATATCACGGGATCTCCGGCGCTCATGTGAGAGTCCGGGGTCCTGGCTAGACTGCCAACCACAGCCCTTCCGCAATTCTGGGAGATACTGATGAGCTGCAGCTCATCGGTATCTCCCAGAAGCGATCAACCTGTGCAGCAGGGTGCCTCTCTATGGGGCAGTGTAAAAATAAGAATTAATAAAAAAATTAAGTTTTTAAAAAACTGTGGAAAAAAAAAAATATAAATTCAAATCACACCCCTTTTCCCCCAATCACAATGAAAGTATTAAAAAAAAAATACACATGTTTGGTATCGCCGCGTTCAGAATCGCCCGATCTATCATGGTATTAAATCCGTTAATGGGAGCCCTAAACTCTGTAACAGAAAAAATGGTCCAGACGCTGCAACATTGCTATAAAATGCAATAACGGGCGATCAAAACTGCGCATCCACCCAAAAATGGTATGATTGGAAACGTTAGCTAAAGACACAAAAAATAAACTGTCATACAGCCCCAGATCCCCAAAAATGAGAACGCTAAGGGTTGCAGAACATAGCGCAAAAAGTCAGTTTTTTTTTTCTTTCAAACTTCTGAATTTTTGTTCAGAACCTAGATACCAGGAAAGGTATACATGTTGGGTGTCTACGAACTCGTACCAACCCAAGGCATCACCCCATCATGTTGGTTTTACCATATAGTGAGCATGGCGACTAAAATACCGAAAAGACAAACGTGTTATTGCACTTTTTTTGCAATTTCACTGCATTTACAATTTCTTTGCAATTTCCCTGTACACTATATGGTAAAATAAATTATTGCATATGAAAATACAACTCGTCCCGCAAAAAACAAGCCATCATATGTCTATATTAATGGAAAAATAAAAAAGTTCTGGCTCTTGGAAGCAGGGGAGCAAAAAACGAAAATGAAAAATGAAAAGTCCCAAGGTCATGAAAGGGTCAAAAAGTGCAGAGCGGGTTTAGCAGCCCAGAGGGGAGGTGAGAGCATCATGCCCCAAGTCTAAACAGCAGCCTCCCGGTCTCAGTAGGAGGCCAGCTCTGGGCATAATAAAGTTCATATTTCAGGTATGAGTGGCCAGTCTGGGCACATACAGGGGTTACTAGAACCTAATTTACATCATGTAAATGCTGGTGGGCATAGTTTTAAAATGCTCAAGGGGGTGACAGGTTCCCTTTAACCTGAGTTACAACATTAACCATGGGTATATAGAGAGGAAAAGGAGGGTGCAATAAAGCTCCTCCATAACAAACTTATCTACTGGCGTGCAGAGTAAACCCTAATTGTCCCTTTACACGCGGCCACAGGAAGGTAGAAACCGGCAGGCATCGGACACAATTGTGCCTGTTGCCTTGAAAAGACCACGATGTGGCTGCGTGTAATTCAGGACTTTCCTTCCTGTGTCTTCCCTGAAGGAAGGAAAGTCCTGAATTACACGCCGCCACATCGAGGTCTTTTCAAGGCAACAGGCACAATTGTGTCCGATGCCTGCCGGTTTCTACCTTCCTGTGGCCGCGTGTAAAGGGACCATTAGTGGTATCAGACTAGATCATAAAATCATGTTCCCTTAGTATGGGTGAAAAAAATATATACATACATAATGGAAAACAGAGAGGGAGGGAAAATGTACTTCTGAAATAAACATAATAGAAGCAAATATATATATATATATATATGTCATTGATAATGAACACTAACAGAGACAGAACCTCAATTCACATCCATACAGAATCATTTATATCCTTGTATATTAATTTAAGCCAACAGCAATGCTAATAAAATTTGTTATTTTTATACAATAAATACTAAATAAATATTATTAATGTAAAATGAGGTCTGTTCTTTTATTTAAATAATTTGGTTGTGATGAATTCACTTTCAATACACTTTCCAGTTCAGCAATGATCTTCTCCGATCTCCATCCCTGCATGGCTTATTCACCCTTTTCACTACATGAAAAGTCAGCGATTACAAATCCCTGAATGGACCTGAGAAAAGTGTTTGGATTATTTTCATCAGGATTAGCAGAATCTTGTATGTGCTCTCTCATTCTTTGTTTCACTTTTCTTGTACTGTATCCTATGTAAGT
The DNA here is from genome assembly GCA_033576535.1 of Allobates femoralis. Taxonomy (NCBI): domain Eukaryota; kingdom Metazoa; phylum Chordata; class Amphibia; order Anura; family Aromobatidae; genus Allobates; species Allobates femoralis. Next base: position 318,701,261 of record JARQOC010000006.1, read on the forward strand.
CAAATCACACAAATAGCCTGATACACCACATAATTGGAGTTACAAATCAAATATTGTTTCAGAAAGAATCTTTCTCCATTGATACAATTCTCAAAGGAAATAGTAATCTAAGCAAATTTACAGTATCGACATTTCTGCATACCACATTTGTGAAATCCAGTAACACTGAGGCTGGGTTCACATTGCGGCGGCGTCCGGTCCGGGGCTGTCACCCCTGACAGCCCCGGACCGGCCGCCGCCGCAATGTGAACCCAGCCTAAGCCAAGTTCGGCTATTATTTTATTTGAAACAAACATAGATGGTGACAGTATGTTATTCAATGTTGGAATGCATCTTGCAGAAAAACCAAACCCATTAGATATCATTTCAGTTAATTTCTCATTCAGAAATAAGATCGGTAAAAATCTGGACTCAATTTAGGAATTAATTTGCATACATTCAGGAATGTAAATTGTTAAAAAGTTGATAGACTTATTATACCCTTTTTTGGGTCTATCCTTCAATAATTCTACTCTTGGAATGTTAATCACTCTATTAACCGCATGTCTATGTGTCCAAACTAGATATATGCAGATTTAAGTCTATCACATTTAGATTTTTTTTCCTCTAATTCATATACCGTAGATATTTTTCTGAATAGTTTCTGTTGGCTTTTGTCAATTCACCAACTGGTACACCTCTAATAGTATGCATAGAGTGACATGAACCTGCATTCAGGACAGTATTCCCTTCAATTTCCTTTCGGAAAGAATGTCTGGTAACAGAGTCAGATCCAAAAGTTCCAAACAGGCGCGATCCCATTTATATGTGAATCTGAAGCAACAATCATTTCCATTAAGATAGTAAATAAAGTTTGAAATATTTGCTATTTCCCCTGACCACATGATAATGATATCATCCAGATATCTAGCGTACCCCATAATCAGATTGTGAAATGGATTAACACTGAAGGAAATATATTTCTCCTCCCAAACAGCCACATATAGACACGCAAATGAAGGTGAATGTTTCTCGCTCATGGGGGCCCCAACTGTTTGTAAATAATATTTACATACAAATAAAAAGTAATTATGTGTCAAGAAATTCTAAGACCATAAAAATAAAATTCTTGAAATCAGTACTAGACAGGAAATGCGTGTCCAGAAATTCGGACATGACACTGAACTCCAAATTATGGGTAATGCAAGAATAAAGAAATTTGATGTTACAACTAATCCAAGTAAGGATAGAGCACCAGGTTACAGATTTGACAATGTTCAGAACATGTTTTGTATCCCACAAGTAACCTGGACAAATGGGCAATAAAGGTTGGATTAATGAATCCACCTATTGACACAAGTTTTTATTTAAAGAACTGATGCTCGCCACCATAGGTCTCATGGGAGTCAGGAATCTGTAAAGTTAGGTATTGCTCCTGGAAAACAGCTCTTCCATTAAGCATTTTGGCCCCAAATAATTTTTAATGAGACTGTGGGGAGGGGGAGTGGAAAGGCAGCTCACCGATGTAATGATCCTGTCCAGTCTGGTGTATACTCCGCAAGGATACCGCCTTGGTGCTGGGCCAATCACTAGAAGAAAAATCAGTCCAGCGAAGAGTTCCAGTTTGCAGACTTTAATAAATGATGTAAAAAACATTCATCTTATGAGGAAACAAGTGGGAATCACGCCAACGCGTCTCAACAGGTAGTCATGCGTAAGATTACCTGTCGAAACGCATTGGCGTGATTCCCACTTGTCTCCCCATAAGATGGATGTTTTTTATGTCACTTATTAAAGTCTGCAAACTGGAACGCTTCGCTGGACTGATTTTTCTTCAAATAATGAAGAATTAAATAATGAATATTAAATTTCAAACTTTTTCTCGAACAAAGCTGCGTTTGCTAATTTTTTGGGAAACTGTTTGGATTTCCAATCCTGAACAGAATCTGGAATCTTTGTGCCAAATTTGAAATTGGCAAAAATGTTCAAGGAAAGTTCACTCATCTCTAGTGATAAGGTTTACCTCAGGTTAGCTATACCGATGCGACTGAGCTCTGACCTGAGGTGAACCAGACTGTGACATCACCCACGCTCCCAGCGGTAGCCGAAAATCAGTTAGTCCCACTGTGATAGGACATCACAGAGGATCATGGATGGTTTTTAAGGGAGTAATAAATCTGGAAATGAGGATTGTGATTGTGTTCTTTTTCCAAATAAATATTTTTTCACTGTGTTGTGTATTATTTACAATTTAATTAGTTTCCTGTGTCTAACATTGGCCCAACATTGTGAACCTCAAGCTTAGTGCCAGCTGGCAATACATAGCTGACATTAACCTTTTTATTGCCCAGTTTGCCACCAGTACGAAGGCAACTGGAAGAGTCGGGTACATTGCCATAAAATGGCGCTTCTACAATTGCACCATTTCCTGGGGCATCTGTGTGCTGCAATTCACAGCATGGGGGGCCCAGAACACTTGGGCTTTCCCATGCTAAAGATTCCAGCCCCCCGCTGCCTAGTTGCACCTAGCTGTCAACCAAAAATATAGCAAAGCTCACGTCATTTATTTTTTAATTATTTCAAGAAATAATTTTTAAAAAGGACTTCCCTGTATTTTTTATTACCAACCAGGTAAAACTAGGCAGCTGGGGGCTGGTGGCAGCCTGTACCTGCCTGTTGTACCTGTGCTGGTGAACATAAATTAAGCAGAGCCCCATCAGTGCAAAGTAATGAACATATGCTATCTTATTGTGAATTGCTAGCAGATAAGTGTATAAGAGGTGGCCTCACATGCTGCCGACCCTCTGCAATAATATAGGTTTGCTCACCAAAAAAGAAAGAACTAGAAAAAAAAACAATATCAGTAATGAATAAAAAAATTTAAAAAAAATAATATAAATCTTCTTAAATGACGTTTATGGGACAATGTAAGGCAGCCCATAGTTGTCCTTTTTATCTGTGCTGAGAATCAATTTGGGTACCTTTACAAGCGGCTACATTTCTAGGGTGGCTACAGGTAACTTACTGGTTGCAGTGAAATCATGGAGAGATTATTCCATTTGTACACAGCAACAAGATAGAACCTTGTCTCCATGATTTCACTGCAACCAGTAAGTTACCTGTAGCCACCCTAGAAATGTAGCCGCGTGTAAAGGTACCCTAATACCACGAAGTGCTACGTCATTTTTTTAAATTATTTATTTTTTCATTACTATTATGTTAATCAATCTGCGAAGGGCCCAACAGCCAATCACAGACACTGTCATAGAGAGTGGGAATATTTGATTGGCTGGTGGAGTAACCTGAAACCAGCCCATACATTCTAGCATCTAGAATGTATGAGCAGATTCCAGGTTACTCCAACAGCCAATCACAGATGCCCATTCTCGGTCACAGCATCTGTGATTGGCTGTTGGGTCAGTCACACATATAGTAGTGTAAAAATAAGTCATTTTAAAAAATTCTCAGCACAGATAAAGCAGACAGCTACGAGCTGCCTCCCTCAGCTGCCTGACTTTACCTAGGCTGACAGTCAATATACAGGGAAGCCCAATATTTTTTTCTCACTATTAAAATAAATAATGCATGGTCTCCTACCATATTTTGATCTCAGGGAGACCAGTCCAAGAAAACACTGCGGGCAGCTCTGTGTTTGAGACTCCTAACCGAGGCTCCACAGACTCTATTTGCATATTCATAATTCCCAGGGGGCCATGCGCCTAGGAATTCACTGTGTTGAGCGTTTTAGCCAGCTGACTGCAGTGTTTGCTTGGACTGGTCTCCCTGAGATCAGTGAATGCTTTGTGATGCTGGTCTAGTAGGCCTTGCTTCCACCTATCCAGAATCCTACTCCACACTGATGAGGGGCAACACACTGAAACAGCTGTCTGTGGATGGATACCTGGCCTTGGTATTCCCTTGTCATATCTCTAAGCTTGTAAAAGAGCTGGATATTGACTAAAAGAGCCACTTAACATGGTGGCTATGGTGTTCTCTGCAAGGAGCCACCTCTTGGCTAGGTCCTTCCCTGGAGGGATATCTGGCTGGTCCTGTGTTTGAGACTCCTAACCAAGGCTCCACAGACTCTATTTGCATATTCATATTGACAAGCAGGCTGAGACTATCAGTGATCAATTGAGTTTATAGCTGAGCTTGGGTGACCCCTGACATCATCATGAACATTCCCGAGTTCTCAGCAGTGCAGTGAATATCCCCGGAAGTTCCACTCCGGCCCCCATGGATCCTACTCTAGAATCGATTTTTTTCTGGTGGATGATGGATCTCAGGAGGTGAGCCGGACGGCAGAAGTGGGGGTAATTACATGGTCTGACCATGCCCCAGTGTCATTGGAGGTGGCCCAGGGGAGGGGGGAGGGAGGCCGAGGCAGTGGCGCTTTCGTCCGGACCTCCTCGTGGACCAATATCTGCTGGCAAAAATAGGAGAAGAAATAGATTCCTTCTTTGCAATTAATGATAATGGTGAGGTCACGGATGAGACTCTCTGGGCCTCTCATAAAGCGACTCTGAGGGGCATATTGCTTCAGATTGCAGCGCGACGTAGGAGAGCCAGGGACGCACAGAGACGGGATTGGGTAGACCAGATTCAAAAACTTGAAGCGACTAACAAGAAAAGCCCTTCCCCGACCTTACTGACGCAGATTACGACGCTCCGCACCCAACTTTGATCTCTCTTGCTGAGACAGTATGAAGTGGGTCTCCGCAAGATGAAAACCTCATATTATGCGATGGGAGACAGAGTGGGGCGACTGCTTGCCAGACGACTTAAAAAACGGACGATGCAATCCACCATAACGGCCATAAAGGACTCCACGGGCGGTAGGGTCAGGGACCCTAGACTCATTGTGGAGGTCTTTGCCACGTTTTACTCCTCCCTGTACAATCTGAACCTGGACTCTACGACGCCTCAGCCAACGACTGAATTAATTGATGGGTATCGGGGGGACTTGAAACTCCCCAAGGTTCCACCTGACATGCTTGACGCTTTGAATCGTCCCTTCACACGACAGGAGATAGAAAAAGTTATTTCGTCCCTGAAGGTGGGCAAAACCCCGGGACCTGATGGCTTTATTAATGGTTATTATAAAGGCTTTGCCAAATCTCTGTCCCCTTTCTTATTGCGCCTATTTAATAGTTGGAGAGCAGCGGGGTCTATTCCGTCACCGGCCCTGGAAGCAACGGTTGTTACCATTCCAAAACCTGGTAAGGACCCGGAGAGACCCGAGAGCTACCGCCCGATCTCACTCCTTAATACGGATGTGAAAATTTATTCTAAACTCCTGGCCTTGAGGCTAGCAGAGGTGGTGCCCTTGTTGGTGGGAGCGGATCAGGTGGGGTTTGTGGCTCGTCGTCAGGCGAGGGATGGCACGAGGCGGATGCTAGACCTGATTGAGCTGGTAGAGAGGAGTGGCCTCCCCGGTGCATTCCTGTCCTTGGATGCTGAGAAGGCCTTCGACAGGGTCCACTGGGGATACTTAGAGAGGGTCTTGCGGGGATTTGGGTTTGACGGCCCTATCCTGGCAGCGATTCTGAGTTTGTACTCCAACCCCTCCGCCAGAGTGTTCGCCTCGGGCTACCTCTCGGACCCTTTTAAGATCACAAATGGGACCAGGCAGGGTTGCCCCCTGTCTGCACTGATCTATGCCCTGGCGATAGAGCCGTTGGCCGCGTCTCTCCGCTCGGATCAAATCTTGAAGGGAATACAGGTGGGAGGGGAGAGGCATGTTGTCGGCCTATACGCAGATGACATTATCATCTCCTGCTCCAATCCAGAAGTTTCTCTTCCGTGGGCCCTCACTCTGCTGGAATCGTTCGCACGGATTTCATTTTATAAACCAAATGCTGCCAAGTCACTGATCTATCCGGTAAATATCTCTCAGACTTTGGCGGATGTTCTTAAGCGATCTCTCCCATTCCGATGGTCCCCTGAGGGTATTCTCTATCTGGGAATTACCCTGTGTCCCTCGTCGGCAGTGGTAAAAAGTAACGTGGACCCTCTTTTGAAGGCTGTGGGGAAGGCGATGGATCCCCGGCTGCTTCGACAACTCTCCTGGATCGCCCGAATCCAGTTGTTTAGGATTTCTTGGCTCCCGAGACTTCTTTACCTTTTTAGATGTGTTCCTCTAGTATTTACTACGCGGCTTCTGTCCCAACTTCAAAGGGGGGTGAACTGTTTTATCTGGGCATCGGGACGTCCACGGGTCCTGAGAAAGTTATGTACTGTAAAATGACGAAGGGTGGAATGGGAGACCTGGATGTAGTCTCATACTACAGGGCTTCGCTATTGGAGATTGCGAAGCTATGGTGGACGGACGAGTCACACCTGGGGTGGGCTCGAATTGAGGCTGCCCAGGTTAGAGGGGGGTCCCTCCGGAGTTTATTGGTGGCTGAATCGTTGGGCCCGGTGGAGTCTCATGGTCAGCTGGGTACGATGGCAGTGGTAGTTTGGGTGTGGAGATATGAGCCAAAGGAATGGACGAGGATCCCGGCCGCGGAGGTCCCTCTGGATTCTCTGCATCTGCATATCCCGTCCCTGAGAATAGCTGATTGGTCGGCTCATGGTCTAAAGACCCTAGCTGACTTGGTTGGTCCCGATGGTCTAATCTCTGGTGGATAGTTTATAGTATAGTTGGCACACACTTAAGAAAAAATTGAATCCGTTTTGTAGCAGAAAAATTCTTTATTTGTTTCCGCTTTTTTGCATAAATTGATTACAGCAACCACAACATTTCGACTTTATGGAAAGTCTTCTTCAGGGGGAATAAACAGAGATCTACAAATTTTTGACACAACAAAAGAAATACATTAGAGATACATGTACAGTACATATGTTAGAGGATAAATTCACAAAAGAAAAGACACTCAAAAGAACATACCTAGGAAACACAAAACTCCTAGTTAGATCAGAAAAAAATCGTTCTGGAACCCTGATTCATAAAATAAATGAATCTCAGATTTTGATATGGTTAAATTGATTCTCTGTGGGTCATTCACTAGGCGTAAACTGAGACACATTAAGGAACTTCATATGTCACAATACGACACTAACACAAAATATTCCTCGATTGAGGGTATAATACAGTGTAAACAATGAAACAATATACCAAATTAGATGCTTTTCCTTTAAAGGAGATGAATCAGAGAAATTTCTACAGCTTATGTAGCGAATGATATTTCCTAGTGAAGACAAAAAATCAATAATGACAACAGGAAGAAAAAGAAAAAGAAAGGGCTATTCAGGGTAGAGATAGAGGAGAAAAGGTGAAAGTATTCTTTTACTTGAAGTAAGTGCTATTTAGTGCTTTAGGGTACTTACGACCCTGTATCAGGAAATGTCCTTTAACAGGAGGATACAGTTGTAGTCCTAACAGGAAAAGGAGAAATTCCACTATCAATGGCAAGTGGTGCATAAAACTACTACAATTATTAGATGTGTCGTCCTTGAGATTAGCTACTTCTAATGAGTTGTAAAAATACTGCATAGGGACAGAAGGAAAGAAAACAGGACCGAATCATGCAAAAATGTATATCAAATTATGAATCAGCATACCTCATATGGGAAATCTAGTCAGTAATGCTGCCCTTCATTTGTATTAACCTGGTGGAGACCTGGAAGCCAGAGCTTTATCCCTTCGGCGTTCATACTTCCAATTGTGTCAAATCGCCCATTTTATGGCCACTAGACGTGACAGAATTTGGTGGTCATCCCCAAGACCGTCCCCACTCCGCTCATTGCTGATGGCACAGCACTCTCCCTCTGGTGGCCTTGCAGCTTTGTACGTGGGCCTCCTGGATGAGGAACCATCCTCAAACCTAACATATAGAGCGAGATGGGAAGAGGACCTCGGCTTTACAGCTGATGAGGAGCAATGAGAAGCGGCGACCCATACTGTGCTTGGGGCGACCAAGTGTATCAATCACATAGAACAGTTAAAGAAGCTTCACTTGCGCTGGTACCTTCCTCCTGTATGGGTCGCGGCCTTTGGGGATGGAGCGTCTCCCCTCTGTTGGAGGCTCTGTGGACAGAGGGGTACTTTGGCACATGTGTGGTGGCTGTGTCCGCACATTGCCCAATTTTGGACCCTAGTGGAGGGTCTCATGAGATCCGTCATGGAGGAGTCCGTCCCCCTCTCCCCGCAGATGGCTCTGTTGCACATTGGTTTAGAGGGGCTTCCTCCGGTGACCCGTCTGGTGGCTACCTTTATCCTGATTGCGGCGAAATTTTGTATAGCAGCTGCTTGCAGGTCTTCTTCTCCTTTGGCTATGAGTGACCTTACAGCTAGGTTGAATCTTATGTTCACGTATGAATACTATCTTACTATGGAGTCCGGTCATAGGAGGTATGTGAGCGAGGCGTGGGGTCGCTGGGTCTTGCACCCTCTGGCGATCACTCTGCCTCAGGGGGCCCTACGTTGAGCAAAGGGGACCGGCGGGACCGGAGTGTTCCTCTCTCTCTTTGTCTTTGCTTCTGCTCTGTTTCTCCTTCCTCTCTCCTCCCTCTCGATTGCTCTTGCTGTCCCCTTGCCCCATCTTAGATCCCCCCCCTTCTCCCCTCTCCTCCTTTCTTCTTCTTTCCTCCCCACACCCACCCCCCTTCCCTTGTTAACCTTATTGACTGATTTTCCATATGTTCCAGTCTATGTTCCAGTCTATGTGCTGGATATTTACTTGCGGCAGTCTGTTGCCATTGTACTTGTTTGTTTATGCAAATATATCTTTTCAATAAAAACAGTTATGACAAAAGAATATCCCCGGAAGTTAATGAGCAGCCCTAGAAGTAGATGCGGCCGGGACAGCAGGATGGCAGGACGCATGATGGCGGAACCTGGTAAGTATAATGATAAAGTTTATTAATAATGTGCTTTGTTTGACAGCCCCTGGACCCAAACTGTAACATGGGTTTCCCAGGAAAACCCGTGTTTGGGATCAGTGCACGAACACTAGGTGTTCAGTACAGACCCTGAATTTTACAATTCGGGTTTGCCTATCACTAGTGTCTATGTCTATCCACCCAGAAAATTATAATGGTTGACAAACCAAAAATGTCTTGGTAGATACTTCTCAACCCCTTAGCAACAATTAAATAATTTTTACATAGAAATGGATGGCACTCACCACAAGACTTTTTCATTAGTGCAGGTACTTTATTCCATTACAGCGGAATCCAGGGTTACACAGTGCAGGGAGGTATGTACCCCCACCACTCCCTGCACTGTGTAACCCTGGATTCTGCTGTAATGGAATAAAGTACCTGCACTAATGAAAAAGTCTTGTGGTGAGTGCCATCTATTTCTATGTAAAAGTTTGCATCTACTCTTTGGGATTGAGCAACGCTACTTGGTCTCCATATATTGTACTCTGCGGACATCTTACCCGTGACGCCGCCAGTGCCTGGTAACACTCTCTTTTGCATTTGGCAACAATGAAATAATATTCATGCAATATTTATTTTCTTCAAACTTTATTAACTTGAACATGTATGAAACATTTCAAAATTACATTACATTACAAAAAACAAAGACATATTTTAAAAACTCTTGAACTTGCATATAACAAATTGTCACTAATGATTACACAGTGCTACGAAGGTTTTGTCCCTCAGACAATTTTGAGTGTTCATGATAGATTTTTTCATGCCAATTTCAGAAATGACTTCAGATTTTTCCTATCACGTAAGGTTTTTGAGAAATGATATGAAACATTATAATATTCTGTTATAATTCTAAAAACTCATATATGAACTTTTTGTGAAACAGTATATTCTGAATATTCCACTGAAATAATATAAATTGCTGATATACACATCTGCAAGCACTTATTATGTGAAGTATTTTGAAAGACGGCCACATGCACATGTATGTAGTGTCTCGGACGTCATAATGTACAGGGTGGGCCATTTATATGGATACACCTAAATAAATGGGTATGATTGGTGATATCAACTTCCTGTTTGTGGCACATTAGTATATGGAAGGGGGAAATCTCTTCCAGATGGGTGGCGACCATGGTGGCCATTTTGAAGTTGGACACATCAAACTTATTGAGAATTTCATAAGAAATTAGTAGATCTAATCGATCTAGCCTCTCTGCTACTCAGGTTAGAGTCACAGTCATTCGGATCATGGCGAGACACAGAGTTATGTAAAATAACACAAGCCTTTACCACACGGTTCACATTTTCAGGTTTTTGTTGAATGGAAGGTAAAAGCACAAGTCATTAATCTAAAAGTGCATTCAACATAATGCCTTGCCTTACTTAATCTATAATTGAAGATCGTAGAGCTGGAGTTTAGATTCTGACTTGAGTATGGCTTCATAAGATTTGGGCCCATTGGAAAGCCTCATCCCCATCTAAAACCAATGGCAAGCTTGGGGCTTCTGTTCCTGGAAGTGGTCGTAATGGGGGGATGTTGCTGTGTGGACATTTACCCATGTTACTTTGAACAAAACTCGCCAAAATTTAGCCATGTCAAATATCCATTGTGCCTAGCAGGAGGTTGCAAGCTCCATTGGGAGGCAACACAGGTGTCTGAATACTGGTGCTCAATCCCCTGCAACCTAAGAATGGTGGCGGTTGTGGCATCTGCGACCAGCCATGCTGACAGGGAGGAGATTGGTGGTATTTATAGACACAAGGTTCCAACAGGGCGTGAGTCGCACAGGTCTCTGTGAGGCACAGTGTCAGAACTCAGCCCATTGATAACGCCCAACTGTTAGACAAGGCGGGTCGCTCTTCACCAAATACATGTATCACAAATGGGAGACGTCCCCAGAGGGCTCAGCCTCAACTGCAAAGAGATAAAAAGGTGCAACAAAACACTATAGATAAAGATGTGAGGTGTTAGTAGATATTTTGGCCAAAATAATATAAGCTTGTAACCCACCGTCAAGGGCCCCCACGCCTACGAGTCCTAACCATATGTTTCTTGACCCTATGTTTGTTCAGTGGGTAAACCACCAAACATTCAGTAAAATCACCGAAATCTCGGATCTCGGGCGTTGGTTACAGAGGATGTCACTGCTGGCCAGGGCCCAAGAGCATGCTTTGCGGCTGCTTTTGAAATAGGGTAATTATATACAGGGATTCTGATTGAAGATGTCGTGACACCACCTGCAGATTCTGATGATGACACCAGCACTGCTTCAGACCTCTGGGGATGAAGTTATTGCAGCCAGTTGGTCTTGCTCCCTGCAGGAGGAGCGGAATCCATAGGGCAGTGATGAGGGAGTAGAGCGGGGGTACAGGGAGGTAGCCCTGCAGTTGGCAGCCTCTATAGTCTCTATATGGAAACGGCTCAGGGCAGTAAGGACTGGCACACACACTGGTACTTGTTTTCCATACCTTTACTGATGTTAAACCGACACTGTCCAGGGTACACTTCAGATGGTGTTGGAAGCACTTTGGGATTTCCACAGGGAGTGAGTTATAAAGCCTCCTTTGTTCCTATTCTACTTGTCTTGAAGCCCTGATCTGCATAGAACCTGGCCTGGCCTCCTGTACGTCTTTCCCTCCTGTATTGGGTTGGTGAGAACTTTCGAGCCCCAGGCCCTGGGGTACTCGGGTATCAGGCTCGGTGGGTGCCCTCGTGGGGATGTCACGGGTGGCAGGCCTGATCCCGTGGCCTGTGTGTCACCAGCGCCATCACAGTTCACCGAAGGCTGATAGTAATGCGTCTGAGTTGGCAAAGCTCCCTACAGGTAGAGCTGGTCCTCCGGGGCAGCATTCCTGAAAGGAAGCAGGATGATGGAGAAAACCACACACAGGCAAAGTCACTTACTCCCGGGTACTTTACTGTAAACCTTTTGCAGCGTCATACAAAGTTCACAGTTCAGCATTAGATGTTAAAATAACAGGTATCTCTACGGGTGGCTGCAAGTGGATCCCAGGTGGTATGGTGGGACCCGTGGTGTACCTTAGTTGATGAACCCATGTCCTTTCTTCCCCGCTTAGGAATCTATACCCAATGGCTCTGTGTAGTTAGTATTGGGGGCCCTCTCCCTCGTGGTGAGGAAGCAGGCAGACCGCTCCATCTGGCAGGGTGCTGTGGCAATATACGGACCAGAGCAGCCAGTTGCCAACTGCAGAGATAGACCTTGGCCGGATCCTTGGTGGACTGGAGAATCCAGTGGAGTATGGTCGCTCCACTCTGAGGTTCTCCTTTCTCTCTAGGGCCCAGACTCCGTTCGTCGGCCGCCCTCTTTCAGGATCTCCTCAAGACCCCTTCTCCTTCCCTCCGGATCAGCTTGAAACCGTCCGGGTAACCCTTCCGCCTCGTTCCACACGCTTTCCAACTTTCCTCCTTCTCCGACTGTTCCGACCTTCTCTCTCTCTCACTGACTAAAGAGAGACTATTCAGTCTCCTAGCTGACCATTTCTGCTGAAGACTTCCTTTGTCCCCCTAGAGGTGAAATATATTCCCTCCCGGGTAACCTCCCACCGCTCAGCTAAAGTGGAAGTGCAGGAATGAGCCCCACCCACCAGCCTAGTATCCACTTGCAGCTGGGGAAATTACACCTCTTTTATGGGTGCAATACCTCTCTGTGACACCTGACTACGTGGGGCGCTACAGAACCTTCTCTGGATTGTTGCTATCTCTGGGGACTTCTGCAGGTCCTGGATCTCGGGTTGGTTGCTATTACAGGGGTCCGGGAGACTGAAGTCTCCTTGGGAAACCAGTGTTTTCTGCTGGGCTAGCTGCTCCTTAGCAGATTCGGACTCCAGTGTCCGTGTTGCTTCTTGGGGTGAACTGGTATGGCTCCTCTGCCCCCAATCTGCTCTTGACTTATGTAGCGCAGGTAGCCACAGATCTCTGTAATGCACAGCTGGGTTTCCACAGCAGGTACCTACTATATACAACACCTTCCACCCCGGCACAGTAGGGGGAGCCCAACTTGCTGACCTTAGGCAAGATCCCCTATAAATACTGCTACTGGGGGCGGAGTTAGTTAGAGTGTGTAGACACTAGGAGAGCTGCGAAGACGTCCTGGTGGTTGGTCCTGTGATTAGACCCGAACCAGTGACCCGGAGTGGCCCTCTTGCGTCCTGCCAGCCTAAGTGGGACTGAAGGCTAGGAGCAGAGAACAGAAAGGGAGCAAGGAACTTGAGGAAGTTCATCCCATGAGAAACACCGGATATTGGGGATCCTAACCTGTGGGTTACTATAGGATCACAGAAAACCCTGTTACACCGTGGAGGCTTCGGCTACCTGGTTTCCTACGTGGGTCAAGAGAGGGAGCCAGACACAGCAGGGCGACGCCGCAGTGTTCAGAGAAGGTACCCCGGAGACCGCACAGGAGGAGAGGAAGACTCTACAGTCAGGAAGAGAGAGGAGGCAAGTCTGGCTGCAAGCAGGTTGTGCTTCAGACATTACTACAGAGCAGAGGAGGCCTTATACCCACTTGCTGTGGGGACCCACTGTGCAACCTGTTCACCTGTCAGTGCCCTGGACCATTTTACCTGCCAACCAGTAAAAGGTAACAGACACTTTCCTGTGTGCGTGTTTCCTTCCTCTCCACTCCCAGTATCCTCCATAGACTGTTCCAACACTCCCTATACAATCCCAGCTCCATTCCAACCTTCCCCTTCTCATTACTCTCCCGTGGAGGTCCAGTCCTACGTGGAGGACTATACCATCTCGGCCGCGACACCATCTACCTCCAGCGGACTGTGGCGGTGCTAGTGCAAATCACCAGAAACTACAGGTGACGTCACGACAAAAAAACTTGTACATAATCCCCAGTAAATATCACCCCCTTTTTAAAGATAGGCCCAGGACACGAGATCAGGCGCGGCCGCCATTCCCCGTGACACCGTTAACCCTTTTGCCGCCTGATACCCGAGTACCCCAAAGCCTGGGCGCGACACTTAGTTACTTCCTCGCCTTGCCTTTGACCCTCACTCTCAAGTTCCTGACACTAGCTATGCGGTACTCTGACTCGGGCTTAGCGTGGCTCCAACACCAGACATACTTCCCAGTACTGCTCGGTACTGCACGGACAGACTAACTCCGCCTCCAGCACCGGTATTTATAGGGGATCTTGCCTAAAGCAGCAAGTGGAGCTCCCTATACAGACCTGGGGTAGAAAGAGTTGTGCGTGCTGTTTACCTGTTGTGGAAATCCTTCCATGCCTTAGGTGGTTCTGTGGCTACCTATTACAGCAGGGTGCCACACAGAGGCGTAACGACAACAAGTGCAGGGGTTGTAATCACACCTAGGGCCTGGAGCCTGGGGGGCCCCAAAAGTCCTTTAGGTCTATAGAAAAAGACTATTGCTATTAAAGATTTGAAATAATTGAGGACCCCGTTGGAGCTTTTGCATCAGGACCCATGAGCTTGAAGTTATGCCTCTGAGTTGCTGTAACCTTTCATTGTATCATGAACAAGTTGATAAATTGTAGAAATTCCCAAGTGAAATTGAATATGTAGTGAGGTGAAGTGTTCTCCGGAAACTAGGTACCGGCGGAAAAAATAAAACAGGTTTTTTCTAAAACATAAATCAAACTGAAACGCAATATTCTAAATATACATAAGAAGATATACAGTGCCTACAAGTAGTATTCAACCCCCTGCAGATTTAGCTGGTTGACACATGCGGAATTAACTTGGCATTGTGACATTTGGACTGTAGATCAGCCTGGAAGTGGGAAATGCACTGCAGCCAAAAAGATTTTTTAATTTTTTTTTTGTTTTTGTTAAAGCGTTAAAAGTTAATTCAGAGGGTCATTTATTATTCAACCCCCCAAACCACCAGCATTCTGTTTGGTCCCCCTAAAGTATTAAGAAGTAGTTCAGGCACAAAGAACAATGAGCTTCACATGTGTGGATTAATTATCTCTTTTGCCAGCCTTTTCTGACTATTTAAGACCCTCCCCAAACTTGTGAACAGCACTCATACATGGTCAACATGGGAAAGACAAAGGAGCATTCCAAGGCCATCAGAGACAAGATCGTGGAGGGTCACAAGGCTGGCAAGGGGTACAAAACCCTTTCCAAGGAGTTGGGCCTACCTGTCTCCACTGTTGGGAGCATCATCCGGAAGTGGAAGGCTTATGGAACTACTGTTAGCCTTCCACGGCCTGGACAGCCTTTGAAAGTTTCCTCCCGTGCCGAGGCCAGGCTTGTCCGAAGAGTCAAGGCTAACCCAAGGACAACAAGGAAGGAGCTCCGGGAAGATCTCATGGCAGTGGGGACATTGGTTTCAGTCAATACCATAAGTAACGTACTCCACCGCAATGGTCTCCGTTCCAGACGAGCCCGTAAGGTTCCTTTACTTTCAAAGCGTCATGTCAAGGCTCGTCTACAGTTTGCTCATGATCACTTGGAGGACTCTGAGACAGACTGGTTCAAGGTTCTATGGTCTGATGAGACCAAGATCGACATCTTTGGTGCCAACCACACACGTGACGTTTGGAGACTGGATGGCACTGCATACGACCCCAAGAATACCATCCCTACAGTCAAGCATGGTGGTGGCAGCATCATGCTGTGGGGCTGTTTCTCAGCCAAGGGGCCTGGCCATCTGGTCCGCATCCATGGGAAGATGGATAGCACGGCCTACCTGGAGATTTTGGCCGAGAACCTCCGCTCCTCCATCAAGGATCTTAAGATGGGTCGTAATTTCATCTTCCAACAAGACAACGACCCAAAGCACACAGCCAAGAAAACCAAGGCCTGGTTCAAGAAGGAAAAAATCAAAGTGTTGGAGTGGCCTAGTCAGTCTCCTGACCTTAACCCAATTGAAAACTTGTGGAAGGAGCTCAAGATTAAAGTCCACATGAGACACCCAAAGAACCTAGATAACTTGGAGAAGATCTGCATGGAGGAGTGGGCCAAGATAACTCCAGAGACCTGTGCCGGCCTGATCAGGTCTTATAAAAGACGAATATTAGCTGTAATTGCAAACAAGGGTTATTCCACAAAATATTAAACCTAGGGGTTGAATAATAATTGACCCACACTTTTATGTTTAAAATTTATTAATATTCAACTGAGCAACATAACTTTTTGGTTTGTAAGATTTATGCTTCTGTTAATAAATCCTATTCTCGTTTGCAGTTTGAAGGCTCTAACTTATTGGCATCTTATCAAACCACCTAAATCTGCAGGGGGCTGAATACTACTTGTAGGCACTGTAGATGGTTAACAAAATAACAGCACATTGATGTCTATGTAATCTACAGTACTTAATTAATAGAATGTAATAAACGAGCAGACAAAGGAAAATGTATAATGTGTACAATAAACAGACATTTATCCTCAAGGTCACCACTGATTGTTGTTTCTTCGAAATGTTGTGTCCTAATGCTGAATGTCTTCTTGTATATGTGAAAGAAGAACAGGGAAGGTTTCAATGGCCATTCAAAGATAGCTTTCAAAGCTCTCCGGAAAAGATCACGATTGATAATAGAGGGTGTGAAAAGCTCAATGTATTTCATGATTATAGTTCATTTTATGCACCCAAAATCTCCCTCTGGAAATTGGTTTTCTCTGCTTCCGATGCAATGACGTTAAGTGATATTTTGCAAGAAGAGACGCAATCATGTTGGTGCCTTTACACTCCCTGCAAAATGGCTTTTGCACACACACAAACAATGGTTATTGACGTTTCGGGAAAAGAATATTTTTTAACAAACTTTATTGTTTTTTGCAGTTAACAAACGGATATAGTATTATGGACATCTAAGCTTGTCAAACGTATCAGGTTCCATTAAGTGTATATGTTCCTTATGTTAAAAAAAGTGCAGACTGCTGAACGGGTGCGTTTAACATAGATATCGGACAGACAGCGTTGATGAAGTGTGAAAGCACCCTTATTCACATGTAAAGCTCCATAGAATAAATGAACCTGTAATAATAAATAATATTAATAAAAAGGATATTTTTGCATTTTGTTATATACTTTTGTGGAGAAAGCTGTAATATTACCTATGTCCACTAGAGGGAACACTTAAAACACTTATTGTACTGTACTTTTTAAAGTTAGGTAATTTTTCTACCTATTGAATAAAAGATAACTAAACTTTACTAATAACAATTTCTGTACAGCTTCACAGCTTATGGATGCACTACATACAGTGTATATGTCGATCCCCAGGCTTTGGGATACTTGGGTATCAGGCTCCAAGGGGTTAATGCTATTGTGTCATGGGGAGGGGTGGCCGCGCCTAATCCTGTGTCCTGGAGGATTTCTTTGAAAAGGAGTATATTTACAGGGAATTGTATTTACAAGTTGTCGTGACGCCACCTGTAGTTTCTGGTGAGGTGTCACCAGCGCCGCCACAGTCCGACGGAGGTAGATGGTATCGCGGCTAGTTGGCAAAGTCCTCTACAGGTAGGGCTGGACCTCCAGGGCAGCATAGTGTGAAGGGGCGGCTTGTTGTGGAGCTGTAGGTGGTATGGGGAGTGTTGGAGCAGTCTATGAGGGGCACCGGAAACAGAGAGGAATGACACACGCACACTGCAAAATTCTCTTTTACCTTTTTCCTGGTGGTATGCAGGTAAGGATGTCCCGAGCACTGACAGGTGACCAGGTTGCACAGTGGGTTCCCACAGTAAGTGGGTATAAGGCCTCCTCAGTTCCTTTGTAGTGATTGAAGCCCAGCCTGTGTCGTGCCCAGGCTTTGGGGTACTCGGGTATCAGGCGGCAAAGGGTTAACGGTGTCAACGCCTGATCCCGATGCCGCGTCTGATCCCGTGTCGTGGGCCTATCTTTGAAAAGGGGGTGATATTTACAGTGGATTATGTACAAGCTTTGTTGTCGTGACGCCACCTGCAGTTTCTGGTGATTTGCACCAGCGCTGCCACAGTCCGCCGGAGGTAGATGGAATCGCGGCTAAGATGGTATAGTCCTCCGCAGGCAGGACTGGACCTCCGGGGCAGCAATCCTGTGAAGGAACAAATTCATGCAAAAGAAGATGCAGCAGAGTCAAATTCACTTCACTCCGGGTACTTTACTGAAAACTTTAGCAGCATTTGTCACAGTTCTCAGTTCAGCATTCAGATGTTATCACAGGTAGCTAACGGGTGGCAGTAAGCAGATCCCAGGTGGTATGATGGAACCCTTGGTGTGTGCCTTCTTTCCCGTCTATTCTTTCCTGCTCCCAGTAATTGTATGAAGTTCGGGACTTGGAATCAGCTGGACCTCTATTCTTCTTCTCATCCTTGCTCCCGTCGGATCACCTTCTGCTGGCCGACCGCCGAACCATCAGGCGGTGCCTGGTACCCTCTCTCGGTTGCTTAGGTGCCTGGGGTTGCCTGTAGACTCCCCAGGACTCCGGATTTTCTGTGGTCCTATAGATCCCACAGGTGCGGGCTCTGGGACCCGGTAAGCTGTTGAGGAAAGACATTTTCAAGTCCTTCCTTCCCCAACTGGCTGTCTACTCCTGGGATCTGTCCTTTCTCCCCCTCTGCTGACCTGGAGGCAAAGACCTGAAGCCTCCACCAAAAGACCTCCTTGTTCCCCCTAGAGGTCATTTTATTCCCTACTGGGTACCTCCAACTATGTCATCTAGTGTGGGGTGCTGGTTAATGGTTCCACCCACCATCCTAGAATCTGCTTACAGCTGGAGTATCTGCACCTCTTTTATGGGTGCCGTATCCCACTATGACGCCTGCATGGCGTGGCGCCACGTACCCCCTTGATTGAATATACTCGTCCACGAGTATTAGTACCTGTCTACCGGGAAGTGAAAAACATTTTTATATTCATTGACACCGACAGGTAACTATATACAATTAAGCATTCTTGGTTTTCTTCCCATCTCTGGAAGGTACGTTACACGTTACACATTTATACACAGACATTATTTAACTTGGTCCAACGGGACTGGTACTAACCATGCGACCGCTATTCACTCAGTACACATTATTTAAATAAAACAGGAAACAGGACAGAGTGCAACTGAAAAGTCACTAAGTCTTCAGCCGAAGACGTTCTCAATGTTCTGAAGTTGCAAAAAGGAGAAAAGCAAAAATAAAGGGCATAGTTGTGGAAGGGGCTAGTAACGGGGCAATGTCTCATACAGGAGTCTTATGCTAGTTCAAAGTTAAGTCTCCGTACAGGAGATTCTGATAACAAACCAGCCTAACGGGCCAGGGTATCGTTCGTATGTTACTTTCTCACCTCGATACAAGTCTCGCCTTGGGTGTCCTTTGCGCAAGTAAGATTCCACATCTTGCCAGGACAAAACACGTCATCCAACAGTCCTGGTTCCCGTAAGAATCCCCAACCGTCTTCCTGGTAAACGGAGACAACGGTTCCTGAACAGCGGAGTTCTAGTGGAAGCGGGCACTGGGCTCTGGCTTCCTCTCAGAGTCGCCTTGTTGCTTGTTCGCATTGATACCATTCCTCACGTCGCCTTTGCCTCGCCACTTGGTCTCTTTCATCCATAGCTGGCCGGGAACTATGTAGCGACTGGTACTGTGGGGGTGGCGAGTTGCCGGTTGAGACTCGCGGTGTGGCTCGTGTCTCCGCGGTACTTAATATGGCGGGAACTCCTTGCTGGTGCCACTGCCACACGGTCCACCATGCTGCTTCTGGAGTGCTTCCTCCCAAGGCTCCCTCTGCGTCCTCCGGTTCCTCGTTGGTGTCGTCAAACTCCTCCTTGACCTCAACGTCTGGTGCGGTGGGGGATACCCGCGCTGCCTCCAGCTGGAGACAACTGCTGGCCCGGGATGGTGGTGAGGTCGGGAGCTCTGTCTGAACTCCCGTGTCCCGGGTCTTGGTGGGTGGTGCGACGGGTGGTAGAGAGGCGTGGTACTCTTCAACTGCACGCTCGGCCACCGCCGCCTCCTGCACTTCACGGTCCGCTCTCCTGAAGGACAGTTCAAATGTTCGCTCTGCGCTCCACCGCTGGCACACCCACGTCAGGCCCTCCTCCATCCCTTGGCGGAGCCGTCCGATGGCATCCCGCCAGTAGTCGGCATCCCACTCCAATGTTAAGAGGGATGCCACTGCTGGGTCGCCCTGCGCAGCTCGGGTTTGCTCTTTCAGCTCTCGCACAATGTCTCTCCACTGGGGTGCCGCGATGCTGCCAAGTACAAAGGAGCCTAGTTGTTTCTGTCCTTCTCTTCCGGTTTGTCTTCTTATGAGCGGACACTCCCTGGGAACTTCCTGTGGGCCGCCTCCCTGATTGATGACAATCGGGGCGGCCACACTTTTTAGCGCCTCTGTCTAGGCCCTCCTTCTTCTAGGGGCTGAGGCACGCCCCCGGGCCTGCACATGGTGTTTAGTACATGGCTACTGTGCCATCTTGGGTCCTCCTGCGGTAATGGCGGAACCCATTTTTGGCGCCAAGCAATAGCGGAAAAAGTTTGTTTTAAACACAAGTCCAAGTTCAAGGCGCACAGTACCCGGTGGTACCGGGCACGGGATCCTGTTCGTGATGCCAGGAAATATATGTACTCGGGTATCAGGCGGCAAAGGGTTAACGGTGTCACGGGGAATGGCAGCCGCACCTAATCCCGTGTCCTGGGCCTATCTTTGAAAAGGGGGTGATATTTACAGGGGATTATGTACAAGTTTTGTTGTCGTGACGCCACCTGCAGTTTCTGGTGATTTGCACCAGCGCCGCCACAGTCCGCCGGAGGTAGATGGAATCACGGCCAAGATGGTATAGTCCTCCGCAGGCAGGACTGGAAATCCGGGGCAGCAATCCTGTGAAGGAACAAGTTCATGCAAAAGAAGATGCAGCAGAGTCAAATTTACTTCAGTCCGGATACTTTACTGGAAACTTTAGCAGTATTTGTTACAGTTCTCAGTTCAGCATTCAGATGTTACCACAGATTGCTAACGGGTGGCTACAAGTGGATCCCAGGTGGTATGATGGAACCCTTGGTGTGTGCCTTCTTTCCCGTCTTTTCTTTCCTGCTCCCAGTAATTGTATGAAGTCCGGTGACTTGGAATCAGCCGGACCTCCATTCTTCTTCTCACCCTCGCTCCTGTCGGATCACCTTCTGCTGGCCGACCGCCGAACCATCAAGCGGTGCCTGGTAACCTCTCTGGGTTGCTTAGGTGCCTGGGGTCGCCTGTAGACTAGCCAGGACTACGGATTTTCTGTGATCCTATAGATCCCACAGGTGCGGGCTCCAGGACCCGGTAAACTGTCGAGGAAAGACCTTCTCAAGTCCTTCCTTCCCCAACTGGCTGTCTGCTCCTGGGCTCTGTCCTTTCTCCCCCTCTGCTGACCTGGAGGCAAGGACCTGAAGCCTCCGCCAAAAGACCTCCTTGTTCCCCCCTAGAGGTGATTTTATTCCCTCCTGGGTACCTCCCACTATGTAATCTAGTGTTGGGTGCTGGTTAATGGGTTCCACCCACCATCCTAGAATCTGCTTGCAGCTGCAGTATCTGCACCTCTTTTACGGGTGCAGTACCCCTCTGTGACGCCTGCATGGCGGGGCGCCACACCTGCATGCAGCCAGACTTTGCCTCCTCTCTCTTCCTGACTCTGCTATCTGTCCTCTCTTTCTGTGCGGTCCACAGGTTGCCCTCTCTGATCACTGCGGTAGTACACTGCTGATTCTGGCTCCCTTTCTTCGACCCACAGGGGGACCGGGTGACTGAAGTCTCCATGGTGTGACGGGTGTTTTCTGTGGTCCTGGAGTATCCCACAGGTGCGGATGTGAGCCTGGCCAGCTGAGTTTAATGGTACCATCTGGCCTGCAAGGATATAACACCACTGTAGCACACTCCACATGTACCTGGCCAGGACCCCAATGTCCGTCATTTAACGTGGCGGGATGAAACAATAATCCGACCACCTCTCCTTGCCATGTTGCAAAATTACACAATAACGATCTGCTCTGGTTATTGCAGTTCTGCTGCCTTTGTTATGCCTTTTCCCCTTCTTTGTTGCGTCTTTGGTGCAGATGTGAAGCTGTGTTTTAAGTTTTTTTTAATAGTACATAATAGCTTTGATTCTGCACGTTAAAAAATAAAAGAAACCTCCAGAGAAAAAAACACCAAAACTGCACAGTGTGGATGCACTTATAGACGCACAGTGGGTGGAGTGTCACAAAATGACATCCACTTTGCTTGGAAAGTTAAACAGCAGAATTTCTGTGTAAACAAAAGAGCAGCAGAAAAAACGCGACATATGAACATGGTCTAAATGTCCAAGCAAAGAGGATGTGATTTCATGAAAACTGCTCCCACTTTGAACTGTGTGGAGTGGGTGATTTTTTTTATCTCTGAGGGTACCTTTACACGCCGCTACTGGAGGATGGATACAACCAGCTACACGCTACAAATGTAGCTTGTAGCGGCAAAATACCCCGTAGTAGCGGCGTGTAAAGACGGTGGGAGACACCCGGCAACAGATACATCTGTTTCCGAGCACTGCCCGGAAACAGGTGGCTACACAGGCGATTGTAGCGAGCTGTATAGGCGTGTAAAGATAGGCGTCCTATCAGCGTACGGACGTCTCGTAATCCTCAATTGTGGCACGCCTATGTGTTGTCCCTGTTGCACCAGGTCCGCCCATATTAGCTTGTTGTAGCGGTGTGTAAATGAGGTAAGGTGAGCTACAGAAGGTAACTTGTAGCACCCGGCGGTGTATCCAGAGATAGATGTAATGTAGCGTAGCGCACCTTGTTGCGGCATGTAAAGGTGGTGCGATTACCGTTTGCAACCGTTTGTGCGTGCTCGTGCACATGAAGTAGCTGGTTGTATCCACCCGCCAGTAGCGGCGTGTAAAGGTACCCTTAGTCTGCATGGAGAAGGAAATGATAGGTGTCTATACATCCCATAACTGCAAACACACAAATATCTGTGCACACACATACTTTCAAGGCTGCAATATTATCCAGACCAAGAAAGCAAGAGTGATTTTATTAGACAACACAATAGCACAACACACTAGCGCTGTACATATTGACTGTACAATAAAACGTCACACGAGCGTCGTCATTTGCCTTCTTGGCAACGCCAATGCATATAGCAATAATCCGCGACACATCACACGAGAGTTGTCTATTGTGGTGCGGCGAACAAGGAAGGACATTAAAATAATGACCAATCACACGTCTTCAAGGCGTCCCACAACATTATGTTAACACCTATCTCTGAGATGCGGCTCAAATTTACGCCCACATCGCCAATATGGTGGCTCAGTGTGACATGGAAGTGGCGACCAGCAACTTGATCGCCCCTGGGCCTTGGGCGACGCTCATGCAATTTCCATTCGGGTTGTCGCCCGAGCGTCGCCTAGTGTAAATGAGCGACAGCGACCACAGGCAACACGCAAATGCGTGCACCTGCACGTGCGTCGCCTATGGCATCGCCCGGGAGATTGCCACGTGTGACGGTACCCTAAGGGTACCTTTACACGCTGCTACAACAAGGTGGAAACAACCGGGTGCTTCACGTGCACGAGCACGCACCAACGGTTACAAACGGTACCCGATACTGTCTTTACACACCGCTACAAGGTGCTTTACAGAAGGTTGAATCTATCTCTGGATGCACCGCTGGGTGCCTAAAGTTACCTTCTACAGAGCACCTTACCCCATTTACACGCCACTACAACAAGGTAATACGGGCGGACCTGGTGCAGCAGGGACAACACATAGGCGTGCCAGAATTGTGGATTACGAGACGTTCGTACGCTAATAGGACAAAGCAATAGCATCATGATTGGCCAGCCAGCGCAGGAGGCTGACTAATACATGACGCTCGAGCAATTGTGTAGTGTGACTGGTCAGCTCCTTAAATATGCCGCCCTATGCAGCGACTACCAATCGTAAGCAGGAGCTTCCTCCAATGATCGCTGAAGGGGGTGGTTTCACGGAGGCTGTGTCATGCCCCAGGGAGTTAACTAGGTGACGAAAAAACCTTACCCTACCGTATTTAGACGCCGTTACCATCGAGTTGAAATCAACCTGTTTTAGAGCACTGCTCTGAAACAGGTGCCTCAAGTGACGGGTGGAAACAACCTACTTTACATCCCGCTACCTCTGGTTGATTTGGCGGTGCAAGATACATTTGTCTCATAAACCCGGTTGTTTCCACCCTGTTGTAGCGGCGTGTAAAGGTACCATCAAAGCTTCTTTGTGGAGTCAAAACGCCATTTTTATGCACAGGATCAAAGCTTTTCTATAGTACTGGTAAAGCATTACGAATGTGGATTCACATCTTCCCCAGAAACACATCAAATAGGGAGAAAATGCACAAAATAAACACAGCAAACATGTAATAATTAGACAATATTGTTATTGCATTATATGATGCTGACACCTGCAAAAAATGTGAAGCGATCAAGCAAAAATTGCAGCATTTACATTTTGTGAGCTCAGCAACAGCGTTATATTTTTTTAAAATTTTATTTTTTTATCTGTTTAATAGAGAAAAATAATCAATCACTCAATTTTTATACAGTTTGCCAATTACCAAAAATAATCTGATCGGATCGCTGCGTTGTGCGGGTCGTTATGATTGCAGGGACACCAGATATTTCTGTGTTTTGCTGATTTGTTATGTTTATTACTTTTTAAATAATGCATTAAGATTTCGCCTTCATTGATCACGAGGATGTTTTTATTCTCCATTGATTACTCCGGAGAGGTTCTTGTGGAAGGATGCAAGTCTAGACAGAATATATGTCTGTTTGTATAGTGGTGGCTGATACCAGAGAGGCCTTTCAGATTGTTAGTGTAGCGCCCAGGCTTTGGGGTACTCGGGTGTCAGGTGGCAAGGGTTAACTCTCCGGTTGTCACGGGGGATGGTGGCCTCACCTGACCCGTGTCCTAGGGTATCTTTTGAAAAGGGGGTTTTATATACAGGGGATTATATACAGTTTGTTGTCGTGACGCCACCTGTAGTTTCTGGTGATTTGCACCAGCGCCACCACAGTCCGCCGGAGGTGGATGGTATTGCGGCTAGGATGGTGTAGTCCTCCACAGGTAGGACTGGACCTCCGGGGCAGTGTTCCTGCAAGGAAACAAGTTCATGCAAAGAAAGCAAACTGAGTCCAAAGTCACTCTTCCTCCGGGTACTTTACTGGCAATTGTATTGGTTGCATACAAAAGTTACAGTGCAGTATTCCTGATGGTGTGAGGACAGGTAGATGAATGGGTGGCTGCAGGCAGATCTTAGGTGGTATGATGGACCCTTGGTGTGTGCCATCGTGTCTGAGTCTTTCCTGCTTCCCACTGGTGGTGAAGTCTGGTTCCTTAAAGCCAACCTGACCTCCTTATGTCTCCTTCACTCCCGTCGGATAACCCTCTGCTGGCCGACTGCTGTCAACTCTGTCGTGAGCAACGTAACCTTATGTTTGAACTGTGTCACCAGTAAAGTGTGTGCTGGTTTAAAACGCTGTGGACTTATCTAAAATAATGCTGACTGTGAGGCCTTCCCGAGCACACTGGACAAACTGAAGCTAGCCTGTGACAGGGAAGAACTACTACACTCAGGTGAAAACCCCACACTCACCCCATCACTGGTGTCTGCAGGAGAGGGCCAGGGCTGGTAGAAGATTAAAGTCCTCACCCATGAATTCCAGGCCCGATCCCCGCCCTGGCCTGCTCCTTACACTTTAATAAAGATTAAATGATGAAATGGCAGCTAATAGAGTGCTGATGATCAGTGTTATCAATGTTTTCAACACAGCTTGTTTTTTCTGCGTCCAAAACATACAATACAAGCATGGTGGATTGGATTTATAGAAATCCCAGGCCCACTGTGCTTTTTTTTGTTGCTCCATAAACTGACATGTGGCATGGCTTTCCAAGACTCAGTATGTCAATTTATTCTTGAGGAGATGTTAGTGTTCTGAGCCAGAGCACACAGTGAAAATACACAGAATCCTGATCATGGGCATGAACGGCGTGGTCTTCCGCAAAGGACATTAATTTCCCCAGAAGAGAAAACATGGTGTGGCGCCCCTGCGGCTAGGCGCCACAGGGAAGTATTACACTGTGACTAAAATGTGTTTTCTTTTCTCCTGTAAAGTTGTCAGTTCAGTGTTAAACCTTATGGAGTCTGCAGTTACACCCACTTAGGACCACACCACGTAGTATAGGGGGTCTGCTAATTTAGTAGGTCCCAGGAGGGTAGGGGTGGAGCCTAGGATAGAGGAGAGAGAGAAAAGCTTAGTTTACCTCAGACGGTGCTGGGAAGGCAGGCAGGAAGGTCAGGCCTGACAGCCCAGCTGAGAGGAGGGAGCCCCATCTTTAAGTGGGGGCCCAGGACAGCAGGCTACGGACCAGGACTGGTTGGAGCTGGCTGGTCGCGTTGAGGGAACACCGGCAATGCAGGAAGCCAAGGCGGCCAGGAGTTTAACCCTGACTGCAAACTGATGAGCTGCACGTCCATAGGAACTGGGTTGCTGACAGTGCCACAAGGTACCTCGCCCCTCAGGACCACACTAGATCCAGGACTGCAGGGGTAACGGCCCGAGTACCGACGTCGGGGGAGTGGCTGGTCTCCTCTTAAATCCGGGAAAGGACACCCGTGCCTTACCGTGGGAGATCAATGGACTGGCGGGAGAGCTCTGCGAGGGTTGTAGAAGTAAAGAAGGAAGGAGACCCTGGAAGACAAAGACAGAGAACATCTAGAGAATCCATAGGGGGAACCCTGAGCTGGCAACATTACCCTGCAAATCAAACTATACCGTGTTTCGTTTTACCATCTACCGGTACTAGTAAAGTGGAGTAAAACTTGAACTGGTTTCCGTTATTCTTCCCGCCGGTGCCCGGAGGGCTCAGCATCAGCAGTAGCTCAGCGGAGGGGTAAGAACTGCAACACCATTCAGCACTACAACTCCCCTCATCCACAATTTCTATCACCGCTGCCCTGAGGTAATAGCTCCACCTGTAGGGAGCTGCACCACACTCTGCTGCACCCACCATCACCTCAGCGGCCTGCTTGCAGCACCGGTACCACTTTACTGGGAACTACAGGTGGCATCACAATCCCCTGTAGATAACCCCTTTCCCCATCATCAACATCTCAAATGATCACCAGGGCACGGCACCGGGATCCTGTCCACCCGTGACTCCCTATTCAGCAGACCCGGTGACCGAGTACCCCCTTAGCCCTGGCCGCATCACTGGCAATCCTGATCATGTGCACACACCTTAAGACAGTCAGGAATGGATGTCTGACCTTTGATGATCTTTGCAGACTAGCTGCATACTTCATCCAGTGTGACTGTGTGGCGCCCCACGTAGTCAGGCGTCACAGAGGGGTATTGCACCCGTAAAAGAGGTGTAATTTGCCCAGCTGCAAGTGGACCCTAGGTTGGTGGGTGGGCCCCATTCCTGCACTCCCACATTAGAATAGGATTGGGAGGTTACCCGGGAGGGAGATATATTCACCTCTAGGGGGAACAAAGAGCGGTTAGTCTGAGGAGGAGAGGAGTCGGGACAGTTGGAAAAGAGTGTGGAGCGAGACGGAAGGTTTACCCTGACAGCTCTACGCTGATCCGGAGGAAAGGAGAAAGAGGGTCTTGAGGTGATCCTGAAAGAGGGCGCCCGACGCGAGGAGTCCGGGCCTTAGAGAGAAAGGGGGAACCCCAGTGTGGAGCGAGCATACTCCAGGGGATTCTCCAGTCTACCACGGGAATGCCGGGCCCAAGGATCCAGTCAAGGTCTATCTTTGCAGTCGGCAACCGGCTGCTGTGGTCCGTTAATCGCCACAGCACCCTGAGCGAAGCGGTCTGCCTGCTTCCTCACCACGAGGGAGGGGACCCCCAAGTCTACCTACCCGGAGCCATTGGGTATAGACTTATCCTAGGCGGGGAAAAAAGGACATGGGTTCGTCAACTAAGGTATACCATAGGTCCCACCATACCACCTGGGATCCACTTGCAGCCACCCGTAGAGCTACCTGTTACTTTAACAACTATTGCTGAACTGTGGACTTTGTATTTGCTACTGAACGTTTACAGTAAAGTACCCGGGAGAAAGTGACTTTGCTTGTGTGTGGCTATCTCCATCAACCTGTTTGCTTACAGAAACGCTGCCCCGGAGGACCAGCTCCATATATAGGGAGCTTTGCCATCTCAGCTGCGTTACCATCGATCTCCCGAGGACTGTGGCGGCGCTGGTGACCCATCACCAGGTACTACAGGTGGCATCACATGAAAAACTCTTATCCCCTGTACATACACCCCTTAGTGAAGTGTCACCCAGGCCACGGGCTCAGGCGCTGCCACCCGTGACATCCCCGTGAAAGCACCCACTGAGCTTGATACCCGAGTACCCCAGGGCCTGGGGCACGACAACTGTTCATCAGCCATTGTATCACTCTAAGCAGGAACATAGGTAAGTGGCTTACATAATATTTTATAGTAAAATTATCAAAAAGAAGAGATCTAGTGGAAGAAATTACAAGTCTACTGTCTTCCCCTTAATCTTCACGAGGTTGTCCAGGCTTCTTGTAAAATCTCTGTGTATTTTTAGGCTGCAAAATGCTGACAGTTTGTAATTTACACCCTGTCAGTATTTTGCAGGGTTACCTACATATCATTATTCTATGTGTGTTGAGGCCACTGACCAGAGGCGTGTTTGTTTTGGAGCTTGGGTGTAAACATCACATCTAGTCATTTACACCCACACTCCTACAAGCATGCCCCAGATTCCAGCATGTCTGTCCCCCCAGTCTCCTGCATGCCCAGCCACTCCAGACTCCATTCACCTATGCAAACTGATAGAACTGCATTGCACTGAGTGGTCATCTCCTTCTCTCAAACATTGTGCCAAATATACAGCTCTGAAAAGGAGATGACCGCGGTATGTGCGCTCACCTCTTCCCCCTGTGCCAGCACTGATGCAACCTTACAGCCGCCCAATCCCCTCTGTGCAGTGAGCCATTCATTCTGCTTCACAGATGGGATGGGGTTGGGTCACACCCCAGGGCCGGGGTACTCGGATCCCGGGCATTAGTTATGGATACTGTCAACGGTGGCCGATGCCCAGGCCCGTGACCCTGGTGGATGCTCAGAAGGGGGTTTCATGAAAGAATGAGTTAAAAATAAACTTACATGTTCATGACGCCACCTGCAGTTTCTGGTGATGGCACTAGTGCTGCCAGCAGACCTCTGGGGACGATGGGTAGGCAGCCGCATGATGTCGCTCCCCGCAGGCAGAGCGGAGTCCCCAGTGCACTGAAGTGAAGATATGGTTTCTAACAGGGAGGCGACTCTGCAGGCATAGGAAGTGGTGAAGTCTATATTTGGTGCAGGCTCAGGGTGGTAAGAATTGGCACACACACACACTGGGAGTAGTTTTCATACCTTTTACTGATGTTAAGCAGGCACTGTCCAAGGTTCACTCCAGGTGGTCGGGTAGCACTTCAGGATCTCCACATCAAGTGAATTGTAAGGCTTCCTGGTCCCTGTCTCCTTCCACTGCAGCCTTGACCTGTATGAAACCTGGTATGACCTCCACTGTGTCTCTCACCCATGCTGACTGCACTGAGAATCCTCTATTGGATGCTACTATTCTTTCTTCGGTTCCTGGCTCTAGAGTTGGATGTGCTGCGGGTGACCGGGAGACTGAAATCTCCTCTGTGTACCGGTGTTTTCTGCTGGGCTAAACTCCCTAGGCAGACTCGGACTCCGGTGTCCGGGTTGCTTCATGGGGTGAATCTGTATGGCTCCTCCGCCCCCAGTTGATTTTCTCCTCACCTTGCCTTCGTCCCTCACTCCCGGGATACTCACACTGGCTAAGGCTGATCTCTGGTACGAGCCAAACACGGCTCCGTTCACCAGGTTCTTCACAGTGCTGCCTGCACTGCACAGACTCTCTGACTGACTAAACTGTTTAAAAACTGTCTGGCTGTCTAAAACTGTCTGGCTGTCTGACTAGCTCCACCCCCTGCACCTGTATTTATAGGGGACCTCAACTGATGTCAGCAGTTGACCTGATGGCAGCTGTTAGAGCTCCCCCTACAAACATGGGGTGGCAGGTGTTGCTTGTGTGAGGAGTATCCAATGTGGAAATCCCTACATGCACCAGGGTTCCTGTGGCGCCACAGTGGCTGTGAGATTCTACCATTACAGGTTTCAAACAACATCTTGGTTCTTAGTCATATTGTGACTCAAATTAACAGATTTCAGCATTAAATAGTAATCAAAATGGACATATAATCAGAAACACATGGTGGCAAGGTGAGATTCATGTATGTATAATGACTATAGAAAAAACAAGTGCTCAGAATATTATAAGAATAAAAAACATGAACAAACTATTTTTCACTTTTTTTTATAACACATATGAATACAAATGGATAGTGATAATAACAGGAAATATTGACAGAGCCTCATATAATTTAATAGATCGAAGACAGATTATTTTTGAGGTTAAACCCATTATGTTTGCGAGTGTTCAGATTGAGGATCCACAGTCTTCTCTATGATGTAGAATTTGTTTTTTTATTCCCACCTCTCTTAGGGAAAAAGTTTTTTTCTATAGCTACCACACATAGTTTTGATACATCACCTTGATGAACAGTTAAGAAGGGCTGTGAAACACCAGACAAGCTTCTAGTGGTTTGGTTTTGCACGTCATATATATATATATATATGTAGATACACGTCTCCTCAATGGCCTGGTATTACAACCTACATAATTTAGATTGCATGAGGTCATATATATGACATAGGAGCACTCACAGTTAATAAATGATTTTATTGTCTATGTTTTCTGTACATTTGAAGCTTCAAATGTTTTTACATTTAACATATAAGGACAAAGTCCACATAATTTTGTACCACATTTATGAGAACTTACAGTGTAAAGTCAGTTATTTTTATTTTTATTTATAGAAAAATTATCTTTACTTGCATGGTCACTGGGTGATAATAAGTTCCTTTTAGAAACAAATGAACATCCTTTTTCCAATCCTTTTTTTTTAGGATCTCATCAGTATATAAGACTGGTAGATATTTGTTTATTGTACCCAAAGTCTAATTATATTTAGCACTGTAGTTAGTTCAAAAAACAACTTTTAACGCAAATTCAGAGTCAATTTCTTTTGTTTGATCCAAATCTGGTCATTGAATCAGCAATTTTTTTGCACATTCACACAAAGCTGGTTTGTAACTGTGTTTGTTAAGTCTTTTATTAATGGCCTCACATTGTGAATTATAGAGTTTCAGTAGAGCAATATCTCCTTGTTCATTTTGATTACTATTTAATGCTGACATCTGTTAATTTGAGTCACACCATGAGGAAGAACCAAGATGTTGTTCGAAACGTGTAATTCTTGACTCATGTATTGGGGGGCTACTGCTATGGACAGTAAGAGAAGCGTTGCCACTTTAAGAAGTCCCTGCCTGTGTGGGACCGTAAGAAACACGCTGCCACTTTAAGAGACAGAAACCCCCCAGCTGTGGGATGATGGTATGTCCTGTTTTCCCCCCTTCGGAGAGTGTGTTTTTTGGAACAGCCCGTTTATGTGTAGAGAGGAACAGACTTTCTGTGTAGTTTGGAAAGCACTGCAGTGTTCGTGTGAAATGAAAGTGGGACACAGACAAGCCCGGTATCTAGTGAGAATCTGAAGCAAGGAGAAGATTTGCAGCCCATCGACTCGAGACAGGAGACGTGTGCACCTTCGGATAAGACTGCTGTTGTTGGGGGCCCCCAGGACTGCATCCAAATCCCTGCATCACTGTGAGTTGAATATTGTGCACCTTTCAGGGTTTAGAATAGGCTTCAGTAGATAGAACACGGCAGCCGTGTGGCCTGTGTAGCACGGCCAGAAAGGTTATACGTAGAGTAGCATTGTACCTTGTTGTGAATTTACCTGTGTGCTCTTAACTTGTGATAGTTGGAGAACCGTGCTATTGAGCGGACCAACTAGAGAAAACGAACAGTTTGTTAAATCTCTTTTGCCACTGTTTACCCCTGCTTGAACCTTCCTTCTTCACATCTTTCCCCGCCTGTTAATAAATTCACCCTTGTGGTTTGCACTCCCATCTTGTGTATCGTACATTATTCTGCACCGCGGTGGTCCTCCCAGCCATCGCTTCAAGTGGCGCTGCGAGCAGGGTACGGTCACCAAGATGGAGGCAGCAGACAGCAACGGCGGGAATGCTAATATTAACGGGGGTAATGTGGGCAATGGTGGAACCCCTGCAAGGACACTCCCAATGGGCACTATATTTAGTGTACTCCCAAAGTTTGACGGCAATAACATGGCACTGTGTGACTGGGTGTCCCGACTGCAGAGCACCCTGAAGGTTTATAACATCGGCCCAGAGCTTGAAGTGGACATCGCTTTGACTGCCCTAGAGGGAGAAGCCTGTAGAAACGTCTGTCTACAACCAGAACCCACCCGTAGTACCCTGAAAGAGTTAGTTGGATTCCTGGAAGAAATCTATGGCGAGACTGCTAGTGCGGGGCATCTTCGCGCCAAATTTTTTTCGAGGCTGCAGCGGGAAGAAGGGATCTCTCAGTATGCCACAGCACTACAAGAAGTGTTAGCAGAGGTGCAGAAAAAGGAGGCAGCTGAACTCGGCGGCATAGGCTCCACAGACCGGATACTCCGGGAGCAGTTTATTCTAGGATTACACAGCATATCCTTGAGGCGAGCCCTGTCAGAACGGGTCCGAGCGAACCCGGCTCTTACATTTCGTCAAATCCTGGCAGAAACAGTAGCCCGAAGTAAAGAAGAAAGCTACGCTTCTAGGGTGGTGCGCATCCAAGCCGCCAAGTCCAGCGTGGACCCAAACCGCCAAGAGGTGCTGGTCCAGGTGGTGCAGGATTTACAGAAATCCGTTCTCAATGTACAGGAGAAGCTGACCCAGATGGAGCAAAGAATGAGGGATCTGTCTGTTGCACCCCCCTACCCAGCTGCACCATCCTCCTTTCAACCTGGCCCATCGTACGCACGCAATAATTCCCCGACGCGACCAATAGGAAACTGGAGGGTGCAGGCTTCCTCTCAGCAGCCACCAGAGGCACAAGGTATTCCTCAACGAAGAGAAGACATCCAATGCTGGCGATGTGGAGGTCGGGGGCATATTGCCAGAGGGTGCCGGAATAGCACTCAAGGCCAACAGAAGCCTCCGTTAAACTACCAACCCCCGCAGTAGTGCGGCACTCTGCGGGGGAGGCGAGAAGGGAGGCCGCTCCGTATCATGACGAACATCTGATCGCTGGGTGTCCCATCATACGTGCTGAATTCGAGGGTGTCCCGGTGGATTGCTTGATAGATACCGGGTCACAAGTGACGACGATGCCAGAAGCATACTTCAATCAACATTTCCAGGCACTGGCCAGGCCAGAGAAAGAGACATTGATCCGGGTGATTGCCGCTAATCAGCAACCGATCCCGGTCACAGGGGTTGTGTGGATGAATGTTCGTATCTGTGGGCAAGAAGTGGGGAGAAAAGGGATCTTACTAGTCCCCGAGCCCGTCAAAGGAGATGTACCTGTAATACTGGGGATGAATGTCCTACGTGAATTAGATCAGATTATGTTCACCAAACGGGGACCCGGATACTGGAAGCAGGCTACTACACATAAGCCTACGCAAGAAGCACTTCAGCGACTGATTCGTGTCTGTGGGACGCAGAAGAGTGTGCCATCTCACCAGACGGTAGGGGTCATCAGGGCTCCTGGGAAGGTGCCCATAATCCTGCCTCCCGGAAGAGAAAGTATATTACACCTCCCAGTGGGAACCTATCGCAATCTCGATGGGGTAGAAGTGATTGTGCAGCCTGTAGCAACCGGAAGAGTGGACCAAGAAGTTATGATAGCTCGTACGGTAGCTGTGGTCCAACAAGGACGTGTCCCTATCAGAGCCTTGAATGTGGGCCCCAGTGAGGTCACCTTGCCCCGAGGGACAGATCTGGCCCTGGTATACTTACATAAAGGTGAAGTGGTGAGCCAAAAAGATATATCCCTATCGCCGATAGAAGGTACGGGGTGGACCCTAGCAGTCTCTGCAAGGGCTGAAGAGATGCCCTCCCCAGAGTGGAGTGGAAAGGTCATCCTCGATCAGATGGAAGTGGATGTGAAATCGCTGGGCCCCGAGCGTGTGCAAGCAGTAGAAGCTATGTTGTGGAAGAACCAGGCTGCATTCGCTCGCCACGCTGAAGATTTCGGCTGCACTGAAGCTATCATGCATGAGATACCGACCGGGGAAGCTCGTCCGATTCGAGAACGGTACCGACAGATCCCTCCCAAGATGTACCAAGAGGTGAAGACTTTACTGAAGCAAATGCTGGATGCGGGAGTAGTACAGGGCAGTCAGAGCCCTTGGGCGGCTCCGGTGGTACTCGTCAAGAAAAAGGATGGGACCATCCGGTTCTGTGTAGACTACAGAAAACTCAACGCCTGTACCGTTCGCGACTCGTACCCATTACCACGAATCGAAGAATCCTTGACGGCATTGGGGAAGGCCAAGTACTTCTCCACCTTGGATTTAGCAAGCGGGTACTGGCAAGTACCTGTGGCGGAAAAAGACAAAGCAAAGACCGCGTTCATTCTCCCGATGGGATTGTTTGAATTTAACCGGATGCCTTTCGGACTCTCCAATGCTCCGGGCACGTTCCAACGGCTGATGGAAAAGTGCTTGGGGGACTTAAATTTCGAAGCTACCCTGATCTATCTGGATGACATCATCGTGTTTTCGGCCTCGTTCAAAGAACACCTTGACCGGCTTGGACAGGTACTCGGAAGACTGCAGGCTCATAACCTTAAGGTGAAGCCGAAAAAATGCCACCTCTTCAAGAGAGAGATCGAGTATCTGGGCCACACAGTTTCACAAGATGGAGTCCTGCCCTCTGCAGAAAAGGTGGCGGCCATCCTGAAGTGGCCAGTCCCTCAAACGATGAGAGAACTCAAGGCATTTCTTGGACTCGCCGGGTATTACCGCCGGTTCGTCAAAGACTTTGCAAAGGTGGCGGGTCCTTTAAATGAGCTGCTGAGGGGGACCGCCGGAGTGTCAAAGAACCAGGGCATCCCTTGGGCTCAGAGACAAGAGGAGGCTTTTCAGGCTATGAAGAATGCCCTTACTTCAGCCCCGATCCTAGCCTATGCGGACTTCGACCGACCATTCCTGCTGTACACGGATGGTAGCCTTCATGGACTCGGTGCAGTATTGTCTCAGATACAGAACGGACATGAAAGAGTCATCGGCTACGCCAGTAGGTCCCTGCGGGACAATGAAAGAAACCCCCACAATTATAGCTCCTTTCGACTAGAGCTCCTGGCCCTAGTGTGGGCCATGACAGAGAAATTTGCTGGCTTCCTGACAGGGACCAAGATCCAGGTCCGAACAGACAATAATCCTCTGGCCCACCTTGAGAATACTAAATTGGGAGCCTTGGAACAACGGTGGGTGGCTCGCCTTGCAAAGTTCGACTTTACCATCTGTTATCGTCCCGCTACCGAAAACGCAAATGCGGATGGACTGTCGAGAGTGACGGTGGAGATCCCAGTGGGGGATCTCGATGAACAACTAGAGGAGGAAGAGACACCAGACTTTAGCAAGTTTGGGCCCCCAGTGGTTGCGTCACAATTAAGTAGGGAGGCTTGCACACTGCCCCGGTCCCTGGGAAGAACCAATGAAGAATGGGGACATGCTCAAGCTGCAGACGAAGGGCTACAACAGATGAAACACTGGGTAGCTGAGAAGCAGAAGCCCGACAAGCAAGAAAGGGCTAACCTGGACGCCGAGATGAAGAGCGTCTTACACCAGTGGGATAGACTAGAAGTTCGAGAATCAGTGTTATATCGTAAGAGACAACAGCCAAAAGAAATAGAAGCAAGATGGCAGGTGGTCATCCCCGGAAAAATGGCTCAAGAGGTAGCTAAAGAAGCACACGAGTTTGGCGCTCACTTCGGACCTGCAAAGACCTACCAATGGTTACAGCGGTACGTGTACTGCCCCGGTTGGAGTCTGTGGTAGAAGAGGTTTGCCGGCGATGTCGAGTATGCGACCTCATTAAAAGCACCGAACAGAGGGCACCCGTTCAGACCATACAGACCAAGGAACCGCTAGAAATCTTGATGATTGATTATCTCCTCGTGGGACACTCAGCTCGGGGACTACAATACTGTTTGGTTATGACTGACCATTTCTCCAAGTTCGCTGTAGTCACCCCGACTAGAGATCAGACTGCAGAGTCGGCGGCACGGGCTATCTGCCAAGACTTTATCCGGGTGTATGGATGCCCGAAGCGAATCCACTCCGATCAAGGGGCATGTTTCCAAGGCAAGGTGATGGAGGAACTATATCGTATGTATGGCATTGAGCGATCTCGGACCACACCTTACCACCCCCAAGGCAATGGAGCATGTGAACGCTTCAACCGAACCCTACTTCAGATGCTGCGGACATTGGAGGAGGATAAGAAAGCATGTTGGCCGGATTACCTGGCAGAATTGGTCTGGGCCTACAATAACCGAGTTCACTCCACTACGGGTTACACCCCATATCTGTTGCTCTTTGGAAGAGCTGGGCGAGACATCATCGAGCTGAATTTGGAGCAGCCAGAGGATTTCATGGAACGAACTGTCACGTCGTGGGTGAAAGAACATCGACAACGACTACAAACGATCCATCGGTTGGCCGGTCAACAGCTACAGAAGAAAGAACATACGAGCCCTAAACCAATTCAGGAAATACCGCTGCAACCTGGAGATCGAGTGCTAGTCAGAGAGAAGCGCCCCAAGGGCAAACTGAGTGAGAGATGGGAAGTACAACCCTACAGAGTAATTGGACGGGTATATGCTGATGGCCCAGTCTACAAGGTGCAAGTTGAGAATGGGGCGTCCGGCCCTAGAGTACTACACAGAAATATGCTGCGGCCATGTCGGTCCGAAGCTTCTCCTACGCCAATATCTCCTACATTCTCTACCTCGCTCCCTGAACTCACGTCACCTGTGTGTGAAGTCGACGATGACTGGGGGACAGTCCCCAACACAGTGGGGGACCATCAGCCTTCCAGAAGCGGGGAGCCCATGGATGAGCCCCTACCGCCACGTGAAGAAGAGCCCAGCCAAGATTCCACTGTGGCTCCTGCAGCAAGTGTTCCTCCGGGAGCTAGCCAGGCCTGGCCTGATAGTCAAGATCTTAGAAGGTCTCAGAGGTCTACTGCAGGGGTTCCACCAATCCGATATGTTGAACAATGTACTCAGTCTGCTGTATTGCCATTGTTGTCTCCTCCACAGGTGCTGTGTTCACATTGAACGGCCCGTCATTACACTGTGGACCTGATGTTGTGATGGCCGAGGACGACCATCATTAAGTAGGGAGGCATATTGGGGGGCTACTGCTATGGACAGTAAGAGAAGCGTTGCCACTTTAAGAAGTCCCTGCCTGTGTGGGACCGTAAGAAACACGCTGCCACTTTAAGAGACAGAAACCCCCCCAGCTGTGGGATGATGGTATGTCCTGTTTTCCCCCCTTCGGAGAGTGTGTTTTTTGGAACAGCCCGTTTATGTGTAGAGAGGAACAGACTTTCTGTGTAGTTTGGAAAGCACTGCAGTGTTCGTGTGAAATGAAAGTGGGACACACACAAGCCCGGTATCTAGTGAGAATCTGAAGCAAGGAGAAGATTTGCAGCCCATCGACTCGAGACAGGAGACGTGTGCACCTTCGGATAAGACTGCTGTTGTTGGGGGCCCCCAGGACTGCATCCAAATCCCTGCATCACTGTGAGTTGAATATTGTGCACCTTTCAGGGTTTAGAATAGGCTTCAGTAGATAGAACACGGCAGCCGTGTGGCCTGTGTAGCACGGCCAGAAAGGTTATACGTAGAGTAGCATTGTACCTTGTTGTGAATTTACCTGTGTGCTCTTAACTTGTGATAGTTGGAGAACCGTGCTATTGAGCGGACCAACTAGAGAAAACGAACAGTTTGTTAAATCTCTTTTGCCACTGTTTACCCCTGCTTGAACCTTCCTTCTTCACATCTTTCCCCGCCTGTTAATAAATTCACCCTTGTGGTTTGCACTCCCATCTTGTGTATCGTACATTATTCTGCACCGCGGTGGTCCTCCCAGCCATCGCTTCACATGTCTGGCATTTCTGCTTTTTAATATGTCTAAATAAAATGGACTTTTACCTTTTTCCAAGAAAATTTAAAGGACGTTGTGGGATTTTTTTTTCCTTGTTGCCTTCGTCATTAGCTCTGAGCAGAGCTTTCCTTATATTCGTGCACCACCCTGGAAACCACGTCCTATACTAAGGCTAGGGTCACATTTGAATACAGAATTGCGTTCACCGCATCCAGATCCGGATGCAGTGAACGCAATTATCTTCTGACATTCAGCAATCCAGGAACCGGATTGCTGAATCCGCAATCTGGTAACCCGATTGCTCAGGATGTGTAATCCTGAGCAATCCGGTTACCGGATAGTTTGCTCATCCCTGCTGCCGCAAGGATGAGCAAACTGTTCTGTGTTTAGTTAAACTGTTAATTTGCTTAATAAATGTTTGTATAATGTCTCTAGGGGGTGCCCAGTCCCCCTAGAGACCTTGCACCCACTCAGGTGGGCATATAATGGTCTAATCACCTCTGTACAGCAGCTGCCTCCTGACAGCTGCTGTACAGTTTTATGAATGAAAGCGCCGGGCTCCTCAGAGCGGCGCACATACTATTGCTATTGCTATAGCATGTGCGCCACTGTCTGAGGTCCTGAAGCCACTTACAGTAGATCTTAACATTTATTAAGCAAATTAACAGTTTAACTAAACACAGAGCACTTTGCCGGCGCCGGGATAAGCAAAGTATATGTGGGAACCGCATTGCTCAGGATTACACATCCTGAGCAATCCGGTTCCCGCATTGCAGATAACAAAACCGCTCCGAAAACTGCAACCTGCATGATTTTTCATGCAGGCTGCAAAGCCGGAGACGGAAACCGGATTGCTTGTGAAGCAAACCGGTTTTTATCATAGGCTCCTATGAGGAGCATTTCCTGATCCGGTTTTGAGCTTTTTAAAAGTGAAGTGTGACCCTAGCCTAATTCTGTACAGTGAGCTGAAACTTTTCTCCAACACATAACATGTATATACTGTACTTGACAGCGTAGGAGAAAAAAAGAGCAAAACCCTACAGCTCATCTCCGCCTCTCTTCAACCTTGGTCATCCTCGACCAAGTAACCCATAGGTATACACTCTTTGATAGTATATTTAAAAATTTACAAAAATTATGAATATAACACAGCAATATAATATATTTCACATGCTCTTCATTAAAGACATAAAATACCTTCCAGGAAGGGGCCCTGGAAGCATGTTGACTAATAAACCACAGCTAGAATTCCACGATTGATGTCTTCCGAAGTTTGATATTTCCTTGATTCCAGCAGCATGGTCATTTAATCCTTTCTTCACCGGTGGCTGTATACTTCTTCCCTAGGGACCGCTGCAGCTATTACAGGCTTGGATACTGGTTGTGACTTCTCACAACCCTTAAAGGTGAGCCTCATTCCTTTACACTAGCTAATTTATACCACAGATAAGACCAAATTTGTGCTTTATTTTCCATCCTTCTACTTTCTATAGGGGAACAATGCTCAATGATTGTTGTTCGGATTCCCTTTGAGTCTTGTCATCTCACCCCTCCGATTCGTCCTTTAGTCAAGCATCTTGTACTGCACCGTACCAGCACGGTCTGTTTTGACATTTCCTGCTATGATAGTGCCTCCCCGTAATTGTAGCCCTCCAAGCATACCTCACAGTTCCTCTAGATTATACCAGGGCGTGTTGCGAAAGGGGAATACTAGTTGGTTAATTTAATCTCTGTTAAGCTGCAGTACAATAAAATCTTTCGATTTTGTAAAAAAATTGGATGTCTTGTTGTCTTTGTCTCCCTTCGCCTCTGTTTTCTCCCTCCGCAACTGTAAAATGGTTGGGGCCCGCGTTTCCAACCAGAGTCTTAAAATAAGTCGCTTGTACAAGATCGCTATCATATGCAGTAATGCCTCTTTAGGCTTTGTTAGTCCTAAATCACTCATCTTGTGGAAAATCCACAATTTATTGTTTAGTGGCATTTGATTACCCACCAATTTATTTGTCCACTCTCTCACCACCTCCCAGATTCCATGAAACATGTCTGACCTGATCGTCTCACATTTTGGGCACGATTGTCGTCTATCCTGATGGTTCGTTGAAACTGGCAGATTGAAACCTAATATTGCCCTGTGAATTAGTCGGAAATGTGTGTCCCTCCATTTTTCGTTATGGACATGTTTACATAAATCTCTCCATCCAAACAAAATCAAGTCTCCCATCCCCCTATCCTGTAGTCTAGATTTCCACCCTTTGAACAATTGTTGTGGACCCGATCTCAGTGTCGAATAAATAGTGGAAATGTTTATGTCTGAAATATCTCTTACAATAAGGTCATCTAGGTCTGACTGGTAACGTTCTTTGCTTAAATCACGTAGGTGAGTGAGTAGATGTCGTCGGAGTTGCAAGTACTGTAAAACATGTGACTGGTCAAGTCGCCATGTGGCGAATATTTCTTCCGCCGTCATCCATCTGGGCTCTTGGGGCTGCAAAAGGTCACCCAAGGTGTTAACACCCCTCGCTCTCCAGATTTTGAACAGTGCATTATCTATGCCTTGGCGAAAATCAGGATGATGCCATGGGGTCAGATACTTGGATATCTTCCAAGAAATGCCTAATTTGCACCTTAGTCTTCCAGGCTCCTCTAGTATCTCGGAAAATAATCGAGTTTTTCACTCCCGGGTCTATCGTTTTACTTGATGAGTAGAGAATCGCCACTGGATTACACGGTTTGCACTATTCTACCTCCGGGGCATAGTCCGAGTGTTTGCTAGTGTGTTTGATCCAGTCAATTATATGTCTTGTGATACATGCTAAATTATACCCTCTGAGATTGGGGAATCCCACCTTACCTTCCTCCTTGGAGTACATCAAAGTACGTCCAATTATTCTGCATCTCCTACCCTTCCATAAAAAGTCGGAGAAGGCTCTGTTAAATCTGTTAACATTGATGTGTCATAGGAGAAGGGGCACTGCCTGGAGTGGGTATAGTAGGCAAGGGAAGCTGATCATTTTGATTAAATGATTTCTTCCTAGCAGTGATAATGGCAAATCTCTCCATCTCTTTAGTTCTTGTTTTATTTTAGTGATTAAGAGGGGTAATTCAGTCGATTTATATCTCTCGAATCTTTCCTGAGGTAATAACCAGGTATTTAATCACTTTGCTGGATAGTGGTATGCCATGTAAGCTATCTCGCATCTCCCCTCTTTCTTGGCTGCGTGTGACTCCTTGTTCGAGAAACATAGCTTCACATTTGGCTTTGTTCAATTTGAACCCTGATATCTCACCGAAAGTCTCCAGCTTGTGTAGGAACCCAGGTAGATCTCTTCGTGAGTCTGCCATGTATAGGATAATGTCATCTGCGAAAAAGCTAGAACGTATTTCTCTACTGCCCACCTGTATCCCCTGGAAGCTGCGACCCTCATTGATAAACCTGGAGAGTGGTTCTATGGTTATATCAAACAAGAGTGGTGAAAGGGGGCAGCCTTGCCAATTGGATCATGTCAGATAGAAAGCCCGGCGTGTGTACTCTTGCTTTGGGGTTATTATAAATTGATGTCAAGAATTTCCAAAACGCACCCTGTAATCCGAATCTGTCTAATACCAGCTCCAGTCACTATCAATAGATTTTTCTGCGTCAAGCATGACTACAGATGGTGCTCCTCTCATTTTTTCCCCTCTCGGTCTGACTGCTTCTAGTATCATCATAGATCTATGTATGTCACCCACTACTGACTTCCCTTTTATGAAACTTGCTTCACTAGCCTGCCCGCCATGATCTTCACTATAATTTTTAGGTCTTCGTTGATCAAGGAGATAGGACGGAAATTAATGGGATCATCTGTTGGTTTGTCACCCTTGGTAAAGCAGGCAAGGGAACCCATAGGGTGGACAGGCCCCCATGACAGGAGGGGAGGTAGGGAGTGAATGGGGGATTCATGGATTGGTGTAATAAATGGCATAAAAGGATTGGTGGTCAGGGCAGGAAGGGGGAGAGTCGTGGGGGGGACATGGGTCAGTGAAAGGGAAGCACATTTCACTTGGCTTCCGGTGCTGACAGAAGGAGTTTTTCTGTCAGCTTGTTCCTGTTCCAATGGCGGACCTGGCGGTTTTGAGAGAGTTATTGGAAGCGGCCACTGCGGTGCATGGGGCGCAGGCAGTACAGGCCTTCGTTCAGGCTGCCTGCACGACCCCATCGGCACCGGCCTCCTCCACACCCGAAGCGCGCGGCCGGCGTTCGCGGCCGCCGGAGCGCTACTCACCGGATGCGGGTGGCGCGAGGCGGGTCCATTCGGGGAGCCCCGGTGGGGACCCTCAACGGCGGAGCACGCGTACTCCAGGCTTGGAGCCGTCTCCGGCCGTTAGGAGGAATCCGCGGCGAGGGAGCGCCGGACCGGAAGTGGGCGGTCCCGGCCTACCGCGTACTTCCGGCCGGCAATCCAGGAGTGGAGGACCAGCTATTGCGGCGGCTCCCGGCTTGAATAGGCCAGGGAGCGGCGCCGGGCGGCCGTCAACGACATCGGGAGCCTCCAGCAGTCGGCAGGGGGCAGAGCGGCCTTCCAGGAGGAAGGGGCCAGTAGCGGCGAGTATCATCAGGGAGAATCTGCATGAGGACAGGGGCCTGGGGGCCGCAGACGGGAGGAGACGGAGGACGGGATCCACAGAGAGGGAACTGAGGAGGCTGCGACGCGAGACGGTGGCCCCGGGTGGTGTGGTGGGTGGCACCAGGGATGGAGCGGCGAGGGAAGTACGGCCCAGGAGGGCTGGTGCGGATCCCTCCAGTACTACGGGAGGGGGATCCCGGCGTGATCAGGCATTACACCCCTCTGGCAGTCGGCCGCAGGGGTCTGGAGCAGGAGGATCTTCCAGCAGGAAGAGGCAGCGGGGGAACTCGGTGGCTGGGCACGGCCAGGGTTCCCGGGACAGGGCTTCGGATAAGAGGCAACGGCCCGTCGGGGTGGCTGTGTCTACGGTGGGTGTGGGGGGTGGCGTTGGGCGGCGTAGGGATGATGATACGGCCTCCCTGACCGGTGCGGACGAGGCGTCCTGTCGGGAGGATGGCGAAGAGTCCGAAGGATCTTCTGTGGACGGAGGACCGGAGGAGGACGTCGTTGCGGCTGCTCCTCAGCAGTCTGGTGAGACATTGGGGAATGTGATTTTACCTGTGGCGGGGGAGGTTTATGGGGAGAGTTCACAGCCATTGAGGGAGGGTTTGCAGGGGAGTTCTGGGGAATTGCAGGGGTTTGGCCAGTTAGTGGGTTTTTTGCGCAATTTGATGGCGGCTTTAAGTCCGAGTGCGTTGCCGGGGTCGCCGGTTGGGGCATGGGTGGGGCCGGCCGGGGCGGGTGCGGTCGGGACAGCAGTTGTGCCGGTCATGGGGGGTGCTGCGCCGGCTGTGCTGGAGGTTGCG
This sequence comes from Allobates femoralis, assembly GCA_033576535.1. Classification (NCBI taxonomy): domain Eukaryota; kingdom Metazoa; phylum Chordata; class Amphibia; order Anura; family Aromobatidae; genus Allobates; species Allobates femoralis. The sequence goes on from JARQOC010000006.1 coordinate 318,744,637, forward strand.
AGTGGGGCGGCCGGGTTGGTGGCTGAGAGGCAGACTGAGAAGGAGCCCGAGAAGGAACAGGAGGCGGGGAAGGAGAAGGAGAAGGAGGACGAGGTGGTCAGAATCAGCGATAAGGCGAAGAGCGAGGTTTATGTGTGTTTTGAGGGTCTTTTGGGGGCGCACCTTAAGAAGGAAGTTCGAGAAAAAATTTGGAACAAGGAGTATGTGGAGATTTTTTCATTGCTCCCTCTTGCTAAATTTAATTTGGATAAGGTGCGGCCGAGTAATTCCAAAAATGAGAAGGATGACGAGGAGAAGCGGCGTTATCGGCTCATCCCGCGGACGTTTGCAAATTGGCTGCAGGCGTTCGCGATTTTGGCAAGTGTAGTGGGGGAAAAGGAGCCGGAACATTGCTCCGCCTTATTTGGTTACATGGACTCTATCGGGGAGGCGTACAGGGAACATGGGGGCTCGGCATGGCTGCGTTACGACGAGGAGTTTAGGCAGAGAATGGCGGTGCGGCCGGATATTCAGTGGGGCCATAAGGATATTTCATTGTGGCTGCGGCTGATGACGGTTCCGGTTCAGCCCTTTCGAGGGACGGCCGGGGGTGCGGGCTTCGGTTCGGGCTCCCCGGCAAATGCCCGAGGGGGGGGGCGCTGTTGGCAGTTCAATGAGGGCCAGTGCAGATTTGGTTCGTCTTGCCGTTTTAAACATGAGTGTTCCGGCTGTGGGGGTTCCCATAGCCGGTCCCGTTGCTTTAAAAAAGGGGGAGGAAAAGGGGGTGACAGTGCTGGTCAAAGGGAGGACTCCGGTGAAGGTCGACGCGATGGAGCAGTTCCTAAATAGATATCCCGATACGACGGCGGCTGAGTTATTACGTTCAGGGTTTCGTTTTGGTTTTCACATCCCGTCCGATGCGACGGCTAGTGGGGTGTTTCCAGGCAATCTGCGCTCGGCTAAGGAACAGTCGGGGGTAATTGGGGACAAGCTGCGGACGGAGGTGGGGTTAGGGCGCATGGCGGGCCCCTTTTTGGAGCCGCCTTGCAAAATGCTGATTGTTTCTCCGCTGGGGGTCGTGCCGAAGAAGGAGCCGGGTCGGTTTAGATTGATTCACCATTTGTCATTCCCGGCTGGGAATTCAGTTAATGATGGAATTCCTCCGTATTTGTCTTCAGTTTGTTATGTTTCTTTTGATAAGGCGGTGGATTTGGTGAGAAAAGCTGGTCCGGGGGCGCTGATGGCGAAGTCGGATGTGGAGGCGGCGTTTCGCTTATTGCCGGTGCACCCGGAGAGCCAGCGTTTGTTAGGTTGTATGTGGGATGGGTGTTTTTTATGTAGATCGCTGTTTACCCATGGGGTGCTCGATTTCCTGTTCTTATTTTGAGGTTTTTAGTTCATTTGTGGAATGGGTTGTCAGGGATGTGTCGGGTATGGATTCCATAATCCATTATCTCGATGATTTTTTTTTCTGTGTGGGACCTGCTGGTTCCCCGATTTGTGCAAGTTTATTGTTCGCGTTGCAAGGGGTGGCTAATCGTTTTGGTATTCCGTTGGCTCCGGATAAAACGGAGGGCCCGGCTACAGTGATGCGTTTTTTGGGAATCTAATTGGATTCTGTGATAGGTGAATGTCGGTTGCCAGAGGAAAAGGTTTTGGACTTGCGGAGGTCCGTGGCTGAATTGGGCCTGGCGAGGAAGGTTCGGCTAAAAGTTGTCCAGTCGCTACTTGGCAAGCTGAACTTTGCATGTAGGATTTTACCGATGGGTCGAGTGTTTGCACGACGGTTGGCGGCAGCCACGTCCGGTACTACTTGTCCGTAGCATTTTGTCAGGATTACGAGGGAGATCAAGGAAGATCTGAAGGTCTGGGATACGTTTTTGCAGGCGTATAACGGGCGTAATTTTTGGTTGAAAGAGATGGTGCCCAATAGCGAGTTGCAACTCTTTACGGATGCGTCAGGCTCATTGGGTTTTGGTGCTTTCTTTCAAGGCAGTTGGTGTGCGGGCGCGTGGCCACGGCAGTGGCATGTTGAGGGCTTGGTACGGAATTTGGCGTTATTGGAACTGTTTCCCATCGTGATGGCAGTTGAATTGTGGGGGACAGTATTGGCTGGACGAAAGGTTTGTTTTTATTGTGACAATATGGCGGTAGTGCACGCGATCAATTCATTGTCCGCAAAATCTCCGCCGGTAGTAGCGTATCTGCGGCATCTGGTGTTATTGTGTTTACAGCAGAACATTCAGATTGTGGCCAAAACATGTGTCTGGAGTTTCTAATTCTGTGGCTGATGCGCTTTCTCGCTTTCAGCTTCGCAGGTTTCGGGAGCTGGTGCCATGGGCAGAAGAGGAGGGTCTGCAGTGTCCGGATGGCTTATGGACCTGGTAATGTGATCGTGGGTGGTTTGATTTGCAGGTCTTTAGCTGAATCGACGTGGGCACGGTATACTGCGGTGTGGCGTGAATGGGAGGTTTTCGTGGGAGTATTTGGAGCTGGTATTGACAGGGCATGGCTGCAGGCAGTATTGGCGTTCATTAGCAATGATTTTGTGTTGGGAAAATCGGCATCTGCGGTGTCAATGCGGCTGGCAGCTATAGCGTTTTGGTTTAAGTTATTGGGAAAAAACAGATGTGACGAAGGATTTTAGGGTTCGGCAGGCGTTAAAAGGCTTTAAGCAGGGAGCGCGGTTGAGAGACAGCCGGCGACCAGTTTCGGTTGAATTGTTAGATAGAATGGTAGGGTGTTTGGAAGGAATTTGTGTATCGGAATATGAGAAGGTTATGTTCTCAGCTGCGTTTGTGTTGGCGTTTTTTGGGGCATTTCGTTTGGGGGAATTGGTTAGCCCTTCTAAGATCAGGGCAGGAGGTTTGATGTTTGGGGATGTTGTCGTGTGGCCTGACAGGGTGGAGTGTTGGCTGCGGCATTCCAAGACGGATCAGGCGGGAAGGGGAAGGCTGGTTGTGGTTTACGCCCTGGGGAGTAGTCAGCTGTGTCCGGTGCGTATTGTGAGGGAATTTTTGTCAGTGAGGGGGGGATGCAGGGGTCCTTTCTTGCTGCATGCGGATGGTTCATTTTTGTCGAGGTTCCAGTTTCGGGCGGTGTTGAGAACTTGCTTGGTCACAGTGGGTGAACAGCCTAGTGAATACGGGACTCATTCATTTCGAATCGGGGCGGCCACGGAAGCGTCTCGGTGGGGTTTGGGAGACGAGATGGTTCGGCGCAATGGTCGGTGGGAATCGTCTCGTTTTCGGCTGTATGTTCGGCCCCATTTGCTCACTCGGCAACGGCTGTAAGGTTTGAACACAGGTTGCCAAAAAAGGGGGGGAAACGAACAGGGGATTAACGAGGGCCGGGATATGTTTCACGGCGGGTGAGCCTTTTGTTTTCAGTCGGAGGTTTGCACTTACTTGTTTGTGTTTGCTTACACAGGTCCCTGTCTGATCTGGATTATGGGTCACTCTTACGTCTATTGGGGGGCTCGGAGAGCGGATGTTCGTCCGGATGGCCGTCAGCTGGGGCTGGATCGTTCGGCCGCAGAAGTTAAATGGTTGGGGCTCAAGGGTATGACGTGGGGAAGAGTGTTGCCCGAGTTTGAGTATTTTTGTGGTGTGAATCGACCTCCGGATGTGTTGGTGTTGCATGTTGGGGGTAATGATCTGGGAGTGCGTGCGTCCCGAGAGTTAATTAGGGATATAAGGTGTGATTTGTTGCGGTTATGGTGTGCGTATCCAGGCTTGATTGTGGTGTGGTCAGATATAGTCCCGCGTGGCAGTTGGTGCTTTGCGAGATCTGTCGATAAGATCAATAAGGCACGTGTGAAGGTGAATAAGGTAGTGGGGGCGTTTGTAGCAAGGAATGGAGGAGTGGTTGTACAGCACAAGGATTTGCAGTCCTCGTCGAGGCAATATTTGAAGGCAGATTTGGTGCACCTGACTGACATAGGGATGGACATGTGGATGTTGGGTTTGCGTGATGGAGTGGAACAAGCAGTTGGTGTGTGGCGGGTCCAGGTCAAGTAAGGGGTCACTTGTCCTGTCCTATGGCGGGGGTAGGTCTGGTCCAGAGGCAAGAAAAGTACATTTGAAAAAGGGGTGAAGTCACTTGGAGGTTACAGTGGCTACGGAAAATGGTACTTGGCAAGTACGGGATACCAAAAGCTGGGGTATTTGGTTATTGGTAACCAGTACCTCGTCCCTGGGGCCGGTGGGTGTAGCGGCCAGGGATAGTAATAAGAATAATAATGAATAGCCAGTGCCAGGGGGAAAGAACCAGTACCTCGTCCCTGGGGCCGGTGGGGGTAGCGGCCAGGGATAATCATTGGAGGCTTCTGGACCGGGCCTATCCAGGAATGATTGAGGAGTGCCTATTGTTTAAAGTTGGAACGCCCGTTGGAAGGCGAACCAGTTGAGTTTATTTAGTATGTAAACAATAGGCAATAAAAAGGCTGCTGTGGCCAATTATTAACCAAGTCATGGCAGTAGTTGTGTCATTATTGGGGCACGAAGGAAAAAGGGGGTTGGGGGGTGGTTAAAAAGGTTGGTAAAGAACGACCGAATAATCCTCCATCACCTGTCAAGCAGGCAAGGGAACCCATAGGGTGGACAGGCCCCCATGACAGGAGGGGAGGTAGGGAGTGAATGGGGGATTCATGGATTGGTGTAATAAATGGCATAAAAGGATTGGTGGTCAGGGCAGGAAGGGGGGGAGTCATGGGGGGGACATGGGTCAGTGAAAGGGAAGCACATTTCACTTGGCTTCCGGTGCTGACAGAAGGAGTTTCCCGCCCGCCCTCCCTAGTTGGTGCTGCTTGGGTGAGTTGAAATGTGCTCGTTTGTGACTTTGCAAGTGGATGTGGTTGTGTGGTATATCTTGTCACGGCAGCTGGGGTAGGTCTGGTCCAGAGGCAAGAAAAGTACATTTGAAAAAGGGGTGAAGTCACTTGGAGGTTACAGTGGCTACGGAAAATGGTACTTGGCAAGTACGGGATACAAAAAGCTGGGGTATTTGGTTATTGGTAACCAGTACCTCGTCCCTGGGGCCGGTGGGTGTAGCGGCCAGGGATAGTAATAAGAATAATAATGAATAGCCAGTGCCAGGGGGAAAGAACCAGTACCTCGTCCCTGGGGCCGGTGGGGGTAGCGGCCAGGGATAATCATTGGAGGCTTCTGGACCGGGCCTATCCAGGAATGATTGAGGAGTGCCTATTGTTTAAAGTTGGAACGCCCGTTGGAAGGCGAACCAGTTGAGTTTATTTAGTATGTAAACAATAGGCAATAAAAAGGCTGCTGTGGCCAATTATTAACCAAGTCATGGCAGTAGTTGTGTCATTATTGGGGCACGAAGGAAAAAGGGGGTTGGGGGGTGGTTAAAAAGGTTGGTAAAGAACGACCGAATAATCCTCCATCACCTGTCATGAGTTTTATATAGTGCTCATATTCATGTGATCGGGAACAGCTTTTCCCTTCAGAAAATGATTATATAGTTCTTTCAGGTGGGGGACGACCTGATCCTTCAAGATTTTATAGAGGTTGGCTCCAAAGCCATCCGATCCTGGTGCTTTGTGGATACTTAGGTCCTCAATGATTTTGGAAATTTCCCCTTCAGTTATTTTGCTGTTGAAGTCATCTAAATCGTCTCCTGAAATCACCGAGAGATTTATTTCTCTCATCCAATTCTCCCCTAATTGTAGGTCAGTCTGTCTAGGTTTATAGAGGTTGGCGTTGAATTTACCTAGAATGTTGTTGATCTCCTGAGGATTAGTCGTTAGTGGATTGCCTGTTTTTTTGAGGGCCGTCACCTGAGTTGCTGAGCCCCTGTCTCTTGCCAAATTGGCCAACATGCGACCTGCACTTGTATAGTTCAGCATCTCTTAGTGTTTTCCCGATAAGTTCTCTCTTTCTGGCCCAGGTATCGAAAGCCAGCTTAACCTCTTACCATGTTTTTTTATTTGTAGCCGAGGATTGGTCTTGGAAATCTATGTGTGCTTGTCTGTGTGGCTCACTTTTAAATAGTGTGCGTTCATTCTTTTTTTCAATGTGATAGTGTGTGGGATAATTTTGCCCCGGAGCACAGCTTTAGCCGTCTCCCAAAAGAGAGAATGATCAGACATCGGATGTTCATTAAGTTCTGAGTATTCCATCCACCATTCTTTCATTAATTTGCCGAAGTTCTTGTCTCATAGTAGAAAATGAGGGAATCTCCAAATAATATCTGTGCCCTTTGGGTCTGTATCACGTAGTGTCAGGGTGATTGGACTATGGTCAGAAATTACTAGGTCTTCTATTTCCGATTCCTCCACTTTTTGTATCAACCCTTCGCTCACCAGGAACAGATCAATACAGGACCACGTTCCATAAGGGTGAGAGTAATGGGTATATTGTCGTTCTAGCAGATGGTGTATCTTCCACATGTCCCTAACTGCAAGGCTTATGGCAAAGTCTCATAGCGGTGACATTCTTTCCCCAAAGTCTGATCTCCATCCTCCTCCCCCATGTCTCAACCTATCTTCTGGGTATGTCATGACCTCATTCATGTCTCCCCCAATTATCAAATTGTTTTCTCCAGCTGACATAAAGGAAGTGTGTAGGGCTTGAAAGAATATCCCTTTGCTAGGTTTAGGGCGTATATGTTATCGATATTCAATATGCCGCATGGGGTTTCCAGGATCAGGTGCGCTTGTCGACCTTGATCATCATGCTGGTAGGATACTAGCTTGTGTGGGAGCGATTTGTTCATGAGGGTTATTACACCTGCATGTCTTCCCACTGCCCCTGAGCCATACACTCCCACAGCCCATAGCCTGTGCATGCGGACCATGTCTTGACGGGATAAGTGCATCTCTTGAAGCATTACTATGTCGCCCCGTAATCTTTTGAGAGGTCTAAGTACTGAGGTCCATTTTTCCGGTGTTCTGAAGCCCTTTATATTCCACGATATTAACTTAACCATGTGAGGCAGTGAATTGTCTTAATATATCATGGTTAGTCTGGAAGGTCAGTGATAAGTGAGACATCCATTGATCGTTGTAGGTAACGTAGTGAGGTGTGGCGCCCCGCCAAGCAGGCGTCACAGAGGGGTACTGCACCCGTAAAAGAAGTGCAGATGCTCCAGCTGTAGGTGGACCCTAGGATGGTGGGTGGGACCCATTCCAGCACTCCCACATTAGTTTACATGGTGGGAGGTTACCCGGGAGGGAATAAAATCACCTTTAGAGGGAAAAAGAAAGTCTTTGCTGCTAGGTCTCTCGGCTGAGGGACCAGGAAGAGAGATGGAGGAGGAGGAGAGGGTCTAAGGAGAAAGGAGCTTTTCAGGAGAGCAGCCGGTCTGGGAAAGAGGAGACAGCCAGATAGGTTCTCCCAGACAGCTTACCGGGTACCGGTACTCGCACCTGTGGGATAATTTAGGACCACAGAGAATCCGGAATCCCATGGCGTCTTCAGGTCTCCTGGGCACCAGAGCAGTCCGCAAAAAGGGTACTAGGCACTGCCAAAGGAACGGCCAGCCAGTAGATCGTTACCCGATGGCATCAAAGGCGAGAGAGGACAGGAGAACCGGCTGGATTTTACATAACCAGGCTTCACACCAAACTGGAAAGCAGGGAAGAACAGACATGGGTAAGTTAAACAAGGCACACCAAGGGTTCCACCATACCACCTGGGATCCACTTGCAGCAACCCGTTAGCTACCTGTTCTTGTAACATCTAAGTGCTAAACTGTGACTTGTAACTACTACTGCTGCACTAAAGTACCTGGAGGAAAAGTGACTTTGCCTCTGCCTGTGTTTCCTTCGCATGAACTTGTTCGCCATACAGGAACGCTGCCCCGGAGGTCCAGCCCTACCTGTAGAGGACTTTGCCAACTTGTCTCATTACCATCTACCTCCAGCAGACTGTGGCGGCGCTGGTGACACATCACCAGAAACTACAGGTGGCGTCACGACATCTTGTATATAGCACCCCCTGTAAATATACCCCTTTTCAAAGAAGTCCCCCAGGACACGGGATCAGGCGCGGCCACCACTCCCCGTGACACAGTTAACCCCTTGGAGCCTTATACCCGAGTACCCCACAGCCTGGGGTTCGACAGAAGCATAGATCTTGACCCAAATATAATAATTATGTCATGTTTTTTTGCTAATGAGCAAGAAGGAAAAGAACAACATATATAAAACCCCAACATGAGTATCAACTGTAAAAAACCTTCCCTCAACTATCTCTCCCTTTCCCCCCCTTCCCCTGCAACACACAGTCATTTATTTCCATTTTTTCCAGCGTGGGCACCCACTTTCTTTCCACCAGCCTGCCTTCGGTATCATTGCTATTTGCTATTTTGCTGGCTAGGGTAAGAGTGTCTGGGTGCTATATCATAACCTGTGCAACGTATGTACATCAACTTGCTGGTGTGAGTTCTGATTAATCAGTTCAGCATTATCTCCCCAGGTAACTCATTCTCTCAAGCCTGTTACCTCTTGAGATCGGTGAATATGTAGCCAGAAAGAGAGGGAAAAAAAAGGGGGGGAGGATGCGAAAAGCAGAAAAGTAGCTCACGTCTCTTCAAAAGCACAAAACTGTTCCAATATCAACTGGGAGATACAATTGTCCTCTGTCTTCATGTCCAGAGGATGGTGTCAGTGTTTTTGACTCGCCCAGGGCAGGGTGCCCAGGGCTCGAGCTTGGTTACGGTCTGGGATGTCACGGGTGGCTGCCCCAGGCTGTAGCCCTGGGGGTCAGTGAAAAGGGGATTATGTACAGGGATTATTTACAAAGTTGTCTTTGTGATGCCACCTTCTGTGTCTGGTGGGGGATCACCAGCACCGCTACAGTCCTCTGGAGGTCGGTGGAATTGCGGCTGTGATGGAATAGTCCCCGCAGGCAGGACTGGGACCTCCAGGGCAGAGTGGTGAGGATAGGCAGGATGTAGCAAAGCCGGGAATGTTATAGGGAAAGTCTATAGGATGGGACACGGTGGGTGATAGGAAAGAATACACAAACGCAGCCAAAGTCTCTTTACCTTTTACTGATGGTTTCCAGGCAGAAGTCCCAAGCACTGACGGGTAACTGGGCTGCACAGTGGGCTCCCACAGCAAGTGCGTATAAGGCCTCCTCCTCTGTGTGTGTGGTGAAGCACAGTCTGTTAAATCTGGACTTGCCTCCACTCTCTTCTTCTTTAACTCTCTCTCTCTCCTGTGCGGTCTCCGGGACAACCTTTTCTCTGAACTGCAGCGCCCTGTTAGTCCTGGCTCCCTCTCTGTGACTCTCGCAGGAGACCAGGTAACTGAAGCTTCTTCAGTGCAAAGGGGTTTCCAGTGGGACGTGGAGTTATCAACTGTTGCGGATCCCCAATATCCGGCTTCTCTTCTGGGGTGAACTTTGCGATCTCAGCTGCTTACTCCCCTTTCTCTATTTCTTCCTCCAGGCTCCCTGCCTTCAGTTCCACTTAGGTTGGTGGGATCTGACTCACCGTTGCCGGATTCTCACGTCTCAGGCGATGCTTCACTTGTCACGGTTCCGCACCTGAGGCTGTGGGGCCCGGTGGTCAAGTAATAAGGGGATTAAAGGATTGGGATAAGTTTTGATTGTCGTGACGCCACCTGTGGGAGTCCAGTGATGGCACCGGCGCTGCTTTGGCCTCCGGGGGATGTGCGGCAGCTGGATGGGATGCTCCCCACAGGATGAGCAGGAGTCCTCGGGGCCAGGAGCTGTACTGGATGGAATACGGCAGCTCGGTTGTTTGATGTGCAAGGTTAATAACAGTTCTGGAAGAAATGCACTGACACAATGCTCCTCTGTAATGGGTCTTTACTGTAAGTTCGGTGCGGTACACGGTATACAGTTTGTCAGGTAACGGACCGGGTGGTCCCAGTGATGAACAGCCTCAGTCCAGAGCTCCACCGTGTTCCTCTTTTACTACCTGTCCTATCCTACTGCCGTTGCTGCCTTAGTGCACCAGTTCAGGGTACTGGGGAAAACTTCTATTGGAATCTTTAGTCGGGACGCGAACAGCTGTGAAGGTACTGTGTCCCCTGGTAGGTACTCTGCTGGTAAGACTGCTAGGTTGCGGCTGTAGTAAGGCGCTCCTAAGAAGCTGCTCCATCACTCCGGTTTCTGCAGAACAGCGGTGTACGACTGTTTGCCTCGGACCCGGTGTCCGGTGAGATTGGGCATGGGTGTCGTTTAACCCGTTGCTTATTTGCTTTGTTACCCGTTTTCCGGTCTGGGTCACCGGTTGATGGTGCCCTGCCGGGTAAGTTGCCTTCTCAGGGCTGCACGGCACTGTGCAGATGCCTGTTCCTTCTCTGCTTCCTCCATTCTCCTCTCTCCTCCTAACTTCTCTCCCACACTACACCTTACACTCCTCCCACCAGGACCCGATTGGCCCTCTACCTCTGAGTGGTGCATGTGGTGTGTGGAGCTCTGGATTTTACCATTTCATCACTGAGACGGAAGATATTACATCTTCAGTCAGGGATGCAATACCTTCCTGTGACGCACTCGTTGCGGGGCGCCACACTCCCCCTTGGGAAATTACAATTGTCCCCAAGTGTCACGGAACCCAAACAGTACAGAGGAATTTTTATATTTTTGCAAACATAAAAGAAAATAAAACACTTTTATTATTAACATTCACGCTGGCTTAATTTTTCTTCCCATCCGGGAGGCACATTGACTTAGACCGTTTCAAACATTTTTATTTAACGGAACTAGTTTAACTATTGCGGACCCGGCGGCAGTGTCACCATCTTTTAACAAGGTCCAGGTTTACCGCCGGGCTGCTTACTAGCACACAATTTAATGGGGAAGCGTCTTTATGAAAAGCCTTTCCAAAGCTTCAAAACAAAGTTATTCAAACAGTTGTTTTTGTGCGATTGGCTCACACTTGCGGACCCGGAGGGCAAACCATCCCCGGGGCCCGGCATGGCACCCATAAGAGATTACCTCTCCCCGATACAAGTCTCGGTCAGGGTGACCCTTTGGGAGATGGGACTCGACATCCTGCGGGAGATGAATATTTCCTCATACACCCCTTCCCCCTCCCGGGCAAAACCCCACCCGTTGTCCAGATTGAAAGTGGTGACCGTACCTCTTTTTCGCAGTTCGTTCGGTAATGGCGGTTGGCAATGGGCCTCAGCTCGGACCCGTAGGTTTTCTTGCTCCTGTATCCACCACTCGGCTCTGCGTCGCTGGCGTTCGGCGTCATCTGAACAACGGGTCATTGGGAGATAATCCCTCTGGATCGCGGAGTTGTTTGGGATCTGGTCTTGGCGGCAACTTTGTACACGGATGGTACGGTCGAGGGCAGATGCCGCGGCGGCACCAGACCACTCAACCCGAGCTGCTTGTAGCTGCTCGGCGGGAACTTCTGCCTCATCCTCCTCCTCGGAACCGGTGTGTATCGAGTCCTCAGGTTCACTGGAACTCTCGTCGTCTTCCTTCTCTACGGCTTCGACGACCACATCAGGCTCCTCGGCAGGTTGGGATTCTCGGTCGGGGTCAACCAGTGTATCGGGTTCTGGAACCACGTGGTCCTCTGTCTCGTCCTGCGGGGCTTCTAGGCTGCCCGCCTCTTCTGCTTCTGCCTTCTCCCCACCGTTGGCGGTGCTGCGTCTCCTCCGGTGACCAGGTAGGCCTCAGTTGGTTCGGAGCCGGTCTCCGGTTCTGGAGTGGGGCAGGTGGTTAGTCTCTGTTGTACAGCCCGGTGTAATTAGCTGGCTAAGCTTGCACTCCAGCTCCTGATGGTCCACTCTGTGGTCTCCATCAACCGCACCCGTAGATCCTGGAGCGCGGTCTCCCAACACTCGGGGTCCCCGTCGATGGTGAGGACGGGACCCGGTCCGGGGTTGCCGATGGCGGCTCAAGATTTCCTCCTCCACCTCTCTCATCAGCTCGTGGAGCCTCGGGGTAGCCATTTTGCTTTTTGCAGGAACCGCACCCGTAGCAACTGGTACTCGTTCCTGGAGCGGAGCTTGCTGTGAAGACCCTGCCACACCTGCTTTCTTTTCGTCTTGCAGTCCATGGGTGGGCTGAAGTCTTTGGCCCGCCCCCTTGGTTGTTTCCAGCAATCGGGGCGGAGAAGGATTTTGGCGCCTCTGCCATGGCCCTCCCACGACGAGGGGCGGAGGCATGCCCCTGGGCCAGCACATAGTCTTTCACATGGCGGGACCCGCCATTTTGGCCCAGTAGAAAGGGCGGGAAAAGTTCTTTTTGGCCGATTAAAGTTCTGCAAGGCGCACAATACCCGTTGGAAACAGGCCTGTTCGTATCCTGTTCATGATCGCCAAAATCTGACTCACCGTTGCCGGATTCTCACGACTCAGGCGATGCTTCACTTGTCACGGTTCCGCGCCTGAGGCTGTGGGGCCCGGTGGTCAAATAAAAAGGGGATTAAAGGATTGGGACAAGTCTTGATTGTCGTGACGCCACCTGTGGGAGTCCGGTGATGGCACCGGCGCTACTTGGGTCTCCGGGGTATGTGCGGCAGCTGGATGGGAAGCTCCCCACAGGATGAGCAGGAGTCCCCGGGGCCAGGAGCTGTACTGGATGGAATACAGCAGCTCGGTTGTTTGATGAGCAAGGTTAATAACAGTTCTGGAAGAAATGCACTGACACAATGCTCCTCTGTAATGGGTCTTTACTGTAAGTTCGGTGCGGTACACGGTATACAGTTTGTCAGGTAACGGATCGGGTGGTCCCAGTGATGAACAGCCTCAGTCCAGAGCTCCACAGTGTTCCTCTTTTACTACCTGTCCTATCTTACTGCCGCTGCTGCCTTAGTGCACCAGTTCAGGGTACTGGGGGAAACGTCTATTGGAATCCTTAGCCGGGACGCGAACAGCTGTGAAGGTACGGTGTCCCCCTGGTAGGTACTCTGCTGGTAAGACTGCTAGGTTGCGGCTGTAGTAAGGCGCTCCAAAGAAGCTGCTCCGTCACTCCGGTTTCTGCAGAACAGCGGTGTACGACTATTTGCCTCGGACCCAGTGTCCGGTGAGATTGGGCATGGGTGTCGTTTAACTCGTTGCTTATTTGCTTTGCTGCCCGTTTTCCGGTCTGGGTCACCGGTTGATGGTGCCCTGCCGGGTAAGTTGCCTTCTCAGGGCTGCACGGCACTGTGCAGATGCCTGTTCCTTCTCTGCTTCCTCCGTTCTCCTCTCTCCTTCTAACTTCTCCCCCACACTACACCTTACACTCCTCCCACCAGGACCCGATTGGCCCTCTACCTCTGAGTGGTGCATGTGGTGTGTGGAGCTCTGGATTTAACCATTTCATCACTGAGACGGAAGATATTACATCTTCAGTCAGGGATGCAATGCCTTCCTGTGACGCACTCATTGCGGGGCGCCACAGATCTCCTAGTCTGTGTCTCTGGCCTGGGCCTACTCGTGGCACCAGCACCAGACTTCTCCTGCAGCTCTTCTAGCGTCTGCTACACTCTGCCTAATTCCGCCCCTAGCAGCAGTATTTATAGGGGATCCTGCCTAAGTGCAGCAGGTTGAGCTCCCCCTACTGCGCCGGGGTGGAAGGTGTTGTTTGTAGTACTTCCTACTGTGGAAACCCAGCTTTGCAGCAGAGAGATATGTGGTTACCTGCGTTGGCAGGGCACCACATTTTGGTGCCAGAGAAAAATCCAGTGGTTAGCAAACAACTAGTCACGAGTATAAAACAGTCTTTGAATCTTCGTCTCAGCGATTAATTCTGGTATCCTCCCTGACAGACAGACCAATCGTCGGCAAATTTGGATGAGCAGGGTGTACGTCAGACTTTAACAGGTTATCCTGCTGACACGGGGGGAAGGATCTTGCAGAGGAGGTTGTGAACGCTTTTCTGGGATCATTCCAAAATATTAAAGTGCCATCCATATTTCTGGTTTTAAGAGTGGCCGTATATAGGAGTTAGAATTGTATATTGTGTTTGAAAAGGAGGCTACAGACTTCACTGAAAGCCTTGCACTTTTTTGTAACTTCAGCGGAGAAGTCCCCGAAAAGGACCAACCTGTAGCCCTGAAGCAAGAGTAGTTATTGCCTGGCTCTGAATAGGCGTAGGCGCCTCTCCTTATCTTTAAAGTCCAAATATCTGGTTATAACCTGTCTGGATCTCGGAGAGTTCTGGTCTTCTCTTCGTGGAGGATTTGAATCTGTAAGTGGTCATCCACCAGGTGGGCCCACCCTGTGTGCGTTGTCAACCCAGCATTTTGTGGCACCCCACTGGTTGGTGCGCCACGAAGGGGTACTGCACCCAGACCAACGTGTGTGGTATTCCAGTGGCCAGTGGATGAGGAGGTTTTCATGTGGCTTTCAGTATGCATTCACACACTCTAGAGCAGGGGACTACAGGATTAAATCTTCTGCTAGGAGACCCAGTTCCAGTGGGAAACACACAGTAAAAAAATGGGAAAGGAAACGGTGTTCACCAGTCCGCGCTGCCAGGATCCACTTATTCCAGGGAAGAAACTCACGATCAGATGTGATGTGATCAAAACTTTTTATTGCATCCAACGCGTTTCAACGCCTTTCCTGGCGTCTTCCTGAGGAAGACGCCAGGAAAGGTGTTGAAATGCGTTGGATGCAATAAAAAGTTTTGATCACATCACATCTGATCGTGAGTTTCTTCCCTGGAATAAGTGGATCCTGGCAGCGCGGACTGGTGAACACCGTTTCCTTTCCCATTTTTTTACTGTGTGATTCCACGTGCAAGTGGTCGGTGGGAGTCCAGCAGCAGCCATCCGGATAAAACACTACATGTCTGCATACCAGTTGTGGGTCGCACAACTGAAATAGGTGAGTGGTTCCTTTATACCACCGGATTGTCAGTGTCTAAGTGATAAGGCACTATTGCGCCTCTTGTTCCCCTTCCCCCTTTTTCTTTCAGTTCCAGTGGGAGGAGTTTCAGGGTAGAGCAGTGTGAGAGCGGAAAGAAGTTAGATCAGAATGTCTGTGGAGAGAGACAGAGGAGGACCCTTCAGGGGACGTACAGGGAGGGCACCCAGAAAGAGCGGTGACCCACACAAGAAAAGGGGAGCCTAAGGGTGTGTGCTAACACCCGGAGTCAGACGTTCTACCTACTGGTCTGGGAGGATCCCAGTCCACAGAACAGAGTACCGGCTCCGGGAGCAGTGCAGGCAAGCCTAACTCTGAGCCGCCAATACCGGTCAGACCAAGAAGTCTTCAGCCTCCCGGTCACCTGTAACAGTACCCAAACAAGGAGCCAGGTCTCGCGGAAAATACCCAGAGGAGAGGCAATCCGGAGAAGGTTCCTACACGAGCGTAGAGTTACAGAGGAGAGAGCAGGAGGTCAGGTCGGGCTCCACACAGGCCAGACTTCAATACTTGGAAGGACAGAGGGCGAAGCCAAGAGAAAAAACTTGAGAGCCACAGCCGAACACCCATTCATTGGTCACTACCCAGGCCAGCTACCCGTGACAATAGACCTGTTGTTGAACTTGAAAGTGACCAGTAAATCCGTACAGAGTCTCAGCTACGTGTGGTGTGTTGTTCTTTCTGTGCGGGAGCAGACAGCTTCTCACCTGCAGAGCCGCCTTCCAGTTACTACAGCATCACTGCCCTGGGAACACTCTGCTCTACCTGCAGGGAGCAACACAAACTGGCTACAATAACACCATCCCCAGAGGTCTGAAGTAGTGCTGGTGTTATCATCAGAAACTGCAGGTGACATCACGAACAATACACTTTTATTATTTTCATTTCAACACTTTTCAGCGACCACCAGGGCCATGGACCCGAGCATCGACCACCGGTGACAGGATCCCGCAGCAATGCCCAGGATCCTAATCCCTGGGTGAGTCGATTTCTCCTTTACTCCCAGGGCTTTTGGCAGTTCAAGCTCACAGATGTCATTTAACTGTTGATAGGTAATGGTCTCTGGCAAACCCACAATACAGAGGTTGTTCCTCCGTGACCTGTTCTCAAGGTCTTCCATTCTATGCCTCATACAGGCAAATTGTTTATGTGATGCCTCCAGCTCCTGTTCCATTCTGACCATTCTGTCCTCCATATCCAATGCCCTTTGCTCCAGGGCAGGTAGTCGAGCCTGCTGGCATGTTGAGCTGATACTGCTTGTACTACTTCTAAGGCATCCCTGACCACCTCCCTCACTGCATCTTTAATGTCGCCAGTGGGGAATGCTGCCACTTCCCTGGCCAGATATCTGCGATCCCCAGAGAGCGCAGTTTCGTTGTCAGTGCTCCTTGTTGTGACCAAGTCTGGTCAGTGGTCTCCCCCTTGGGCTGCACCTGATCCCCCCGCTTCCCCGCGATCTGACCTGAGTTGTTTCTGCATCTCCATCGGCCCATTTTCTTTCTCAAGCTCTGCGTCGCCACCATCTTATGGTGTCACGCGGCACGTCTATGGTCTTCTTCCTCTTGGCCGCCTGCGCTCCGGAGCGAGCGATCCTCTGTGTCCTGCGGTGCAGCAAGGTTAGTGGTCCCTGCGTTTACTACTGGGATGATTAAGTCGGTCTGTGGCAAGGCGGTGTGCGGAACTTCCTCACCCCACTGCAGCCACACTGGCGCTGACACCGGAAGTCTGTATTTTTCACTTTATTAGATGCACCGGATTATAAGACGCACCCCAAATTTGATGAAGGAAAGAGAAAAAATATTATTTTGAATGTTAAATGGGGTCCATCTTATAATGACAGTGTTCGTCTTACAATCAGTATATATGTCCCCCATCCTGGTATATATATCACCCATTCTGAGATATAGCCCCCCCCTTTACTGAAAATGCCCCCAATATCCTAGATATGGCCACTCATCCTAGTACATAGCCCCCTTATCCTGGTTCATACCTCCCTATCCTGGATATGCCCCCCCCCCCCCATCCTGGTACATTTCCCCCTGTCCTGTTACATAACCTCCCCATGCAGCATATAGCCCCTCATCCTGAATATGCCCCCCATCCTGGATATGGACCCCCACCATGGATATGCCCCCCATCCTGGATAAGACCCCACTGTCCTTGTATACAGCCTTCCTTACCCCCTTGCCCTGGATATGGTTCCCCCATCAAGATATATTATCCCCACACACAAAAAAAAAAAAACAATGTAACTCGCCCTCCGTAGCTCCCTGCTGAGCGATATCTTTTCGTGTGTCCGGGCATCGGATCATGTGACCGGGGCACCAATGACATCACGGTGCTGTGCCAGTCACAGACACAGGTAATAAAAATAGAAAAGCGGTGCAATGTGAAGCTCTTATGGGCAGGGATGGTTGTGCGGGGGCTTTAGCCACTCACCTTTTGGGGTTATGCAACTCTGCTGTGACGAGGGTCCTGTCCCAGGACCACTGCGTGCTCTCGCAGTGGGCGGCGGTGTGTCTCACGTCACTTCCGGGTCCCAGTCACGTGATCGGACTGTGCGGTGATGTCACATCCTCAAGCTAGATTCTCAGTCTCCTGGGTGATGCCAGGTCCTTTCCAGGTAGTTAATGAATGCCTAGAACTGCTCCTGCCGCTAGTCCCTCACAGAGGGAACAGGGATCATGGAAGAAAGTTGAGGCACTCTAATTAGGAGCGCTAAGGCAGTTGGGCAAAAATTGAGAGGAAAAATTGGAAAAGTGGTTAACAAACCATTATTGGCCCTCTCCATCTGATGAAGACATTCACTGTCGAAACATGTTGTGGGATGTAGAGGACAAATAAAGGTTTGTGAACCACTTTTCCAATTTTTCCTCTCAATTTTTGCCCAACTGCCTTAATGCTCTGAATTTGACCGCCTCAACTTTCTTCCAAGTCACAGAGACAGGAAGACACCATTGAGCTGGGAGCTACGAGGTTGAGTTACATCTTTTTTTTGTGTGTGTGTGTGTGCAGGAGCCGAGGGCAATTTACTGTGACAGGGGGGCCATATTCAGATTGGGGGGTGAGTACAGACTCATATAATATCAGCACTGAGAGATGATGGACAGGGGATGCAGTGAATATTATATGAGCATAATGAGCGGCCTAACATGACCACAGGCTGCCTCTGCAGCCTGCTCCAACCTCCTCCAGCCCCTAGACACCACTCCACAACAAAAGTGTGTGGCGCCCCTGCGGACTGATCGCCACAGTAACATTGCACCTACTCCACAGGTGTCGTGTTACTGCTCACAGGTGAGAGGGGTTGCCAAGCCAAGACACATTCACTTACACCCAACATCATCCAACTCCAAGCCTGGAGATTTGGGCGGACCCTATGCAGGAGGGCCCCATCTGCAGATTGGAGGAGGGAGTAGGTTGAGGGGGTAGGAAGAGGAAAGGAAAGAAGAAGAAGGGAGGAGAGTGTCCAGAGAGGATGCAGGGATGAGCAGAGAGGAGGCCTGCAGGACAGAGGAGTCTACGGAACACGGGAGTGGGGAAACCACCCATGTGCCCCCGAATCTGGCCCAGCCCGAGTTGGGCAGAGAGACAGGTCACAGAGTGGACCAGCCTCGCAAGCTTTAGCTAGTAAAATCAGAGGCTGCTGGTTTGCATGGTCAGCAGCCACAACCGTGGACATTCCTCAAGACGGTGGCCATATAGGGCCAGGGGACATCTTGAAGTCTCCTGACAGGGCCCGTGGCCACTAGATTTGGACCCTGTCACATGAAGACGCAGAGAGGAGAGGAGCCAGCATGGGGATACGGCTAGGAAAGGCTCATGAAAGGTGTCTTGGCGAGGTGGCCCCATATAATCTGAGAGCTGGCCAGGCTGTTCCATGGAGGAGTACAGCACCCGGCTGGGTAGACTTGAGTGATCACCAAGTAATGGTAAAGAACTACAACCTTGGTCTCCTCCAGTTATTCCCTGGGCCTTCTTGCACCACTACACAGATACCATCCCCTCTCCATAGACTTTTACTACTAACCCTGAGTGCCACGCTCTAACTGTGGGGAGTGACACCATCCAGGCTGCCATTCCACTGGCCCCAGAGGTCCTATAGCAGTGCTGGTCACCCTGACCAGAATAAGCATAAGTGGCATCACAAACTTCTTCCACTGTAAAAATACACCCCTTTTCTGCACGCCCAGGGCCACGGAGCCGGGTCACAGCCCAAGCAACTACCGAGTACACCTGAACCTGGTGGGTGTCGCAAGTGCGTTTTATAATCTAAAAAATACGGTATCTAATGAGCCTGTGCAGCAAAGGTCATTGTTAACTCCTCAGTAACTGAACCAAATTTTTCTATTCTGACCACTGTCACTTTATGTGGCAATAACTCTGGAATGCTTTAACACATCCCAGTGATTGTGAGATTATGTGTTCACTAGATGGTGGCCCGATTCTAACGCATCCGGTATTCTAGAATATGTATGTAGTTGACATACTGTGACTGACAGAACTTGTTCAGTCAACGTGAGTGAACTACATACAGTATATAGCAGCGCTATGGTATATGGTGGTATATTACAGTACATGTATAGCAGCACTATAGTATATGGTGGTACATTACATTATATGTATAGCAGCACTATAGTATATGGTGGTACATTACATTATATGTATAGCAGCACTATAGTATATGGTGGTACATTACATTATATGTATAGCAGCACTATAGTACATGGCGGTACATTACAATACATGTATAGCAGCGCTATGGTATATGGCGGTACATTACAGTACATGTATAGCAACGCTATGGTATATGGTGGTACATTACAGTACATGCATAGCAGTGCTAAGGAATATGGCAGTACATTACATCACATGTATAGCAGAACTATAGTATATGGCGGTACATTACAGCACATGTATAGCAGCACTATAGTACATGGCGGTACATTACAGTACATGTAGAGCAGCGCTATGGTATATGGCGGTACATTACAGCACATGTATAGCAGCACTATAGTACATGGCGGTACATTACAGTACATGTAGAGCAGCGCTATGGTATATGGCGGTACATTACAGTATAATGTATAGCAGCGCTATGGTATATGGCGGTACATTACAGTATAATGTATAGCAGCGCTATGGTATATGGCGGTACATTACAGCACATGTATAGCAGCACTATAGTATGTGGCGGTACATTATAGCACATGTATAGCAGCGCTATAGTATGTGGCGGTACATTACAGTACATGTATAGCAGCACTATAGTATATGGTGGTACATTACAGCACATGTATACCAGCACTATAATATATGGCGGTACATTACAGCACACGTATAGCAGCGCTATGGTATATGGTGGTACATTACAGCACATGTATAGCAGCACTATAGTATATGGCAGTACATTACAGCACATGTATAGCAGCGCTATGGTATAAGGCGGTACATTACAGTACATGAATAGCAACGCTATTGTATATGGCGGTACATTACAGCACATGTATAGAAACGCTATGGTATATGGCGGTACATTACAGTACATGTATAGCAATGCTATAGTATATGGCGGTACATTATAGTACATGTATAGCAGCGCTATGGTATATGGCGGTACATTACAGCACATGTATAACAGCACTGTAGTATATGGCAGTACATTACAGTACATGTATAGCAGCGCTATGGTATATGGCGGTACATTACAGCACATGTACAGCAGCACTATAGTATATGGCGGTACATTACAGTGCATGTATAGCAGCACTATAGTATATGGCAGTACATTATAGTAGATGTATAGCAGCACTATGGTATATGGCGGTAGATTACAGCACATGTATAGCAGCGCTATTATATATGGCGATACATTACAGCACATGTATAGCAGTACTATAATATATGGCGGTATATTACAGTACATGTATAGCAGTACCATAGTATATGACGGTACATTATAGTACATGTATAGCAGCATTAAAGTATATGGCGGTACATTACAGCACATGTATAGCAGCACTATAGTATATGGTGGTACATTACAGCACATATATAGCAGCGCTATGGTATATGGTGGTACATTACAGTACATGTATAGCAACGCTAGAGTATATGGCGGTAAATTACAGCACATGTATAAGAGCGCTATAGTATATGGCGGTACATTACAGTACATGCAGAGCAACGCTATAGTATATGGCGGTACATTATAGTACATGTTTAACAGCGTTATGGTATATGGCGGTACATTACAGCACATGTATAGCAGCACTATAGTATATGTCGGTACATTACAGAACATGTACAGCAGCAGTATAGTATGTGTCGGTACATTACAGCACATGTATAGCAGCGCTATAGTATATGGTGGTAGATTACAGTACATGTATAGCAGCACTATAGTATATCGCGGTACATTATAGCACATGTATATAGCAGCGCTATGGTATATGGCGGTACATTACAGCACATGTATAGCAACATTATTATATATGGCGGTACATTATAGTACATGTATAGCAGCGCTATGGTATATGGCGGTACATTACAGCACATGTATTGCAGCGCTATTGTATATGACGGTACATTACAGCACATGTATAGCAGCACTATAGTATATGGCGGTACATTACAGTACATGTATAGCAGCACTATAGTATATGACGGTACATGATAGCACATGTATAGCAGCACTATAGTATATGACGGTACATGATAGCACATGTATAGCAGCGCTATAGTATATGGCGGTACATTACAGTACATGTATAGCAGCACTATAGTGTATGGCAGTACATTACAGCACATGTATAGCAGCACTATAGTATATATGGCGGTACATTACAGTACATGTATAGCAGCGCTATGGTATATGACGGTACATTACAGCACATGTATAGCAGCACTATAGTATACAGCGGTACATTATAGTACACGTATAGCAGCGCTATGGTATATGGCGGTACATTACAGCACATGTATAGCAGCACTAGAGTATATGGCGGTACATTACAGTACATGTATAGCAGCACTATAGTATATGGTGGTACATTACAGTACATGTATAGCAGCGTTATGGTATATGGCAGTACATTACAGTACATGTATAGCAGGGCTATGGTATATGGCGGTACATTACAGTACATGTATAGCAGCACTATAGTATATGGTGGTACATTACAGCACATATATAGCAGCGCTATGGTATATGGTGGTACATTACAGTACATGTATAGCAACGCTAGAGTATATGGCGGTAAATTACAGCACATGTATAGGAACGCTATGGTATATGGCGGTACATTACAGTACATGCAGAGCAACGCTATAGTATATGGCGGTACATTATAGTACATGTTTAACAGCGTTATGGTATATGGCGGTACATTACAGCACATGTATAGCAGCACTATAGTATATGTCTGTACATTACAGAACATGTACAGCAGCAGTATAGTATGTGTCGGTACATTACAGCACATGTATAGCAGCGCTATAGTATATGGTGGTAGATTACAGTACATGTATAGCAGCACTATAGTATATCGCGGTACATTATAGCACATGTATAGCAGCGCCATGGTATATGGCGGTACATTACAGCACATGTATAGCAACATTATTATATATGGCGGTACATTATAGTACATGTATAGCAGCGCTATGGTATATGGCGGTACATTACAGCACATGTATTGCAGCGCTATTGTATATGACGGTACATTACAGCACATGTATAGCAGCACTATAGTATATGGCAGTACATTACAGTACATGTATAGCAGCACTATAGTATATGACGGTACATGATAGCACATGTATAGCAGCACTATAGTATATGACGGTACATGATAGCACATGTATAGCAGCGCTATAGTATATGGCGGTACATTACAGTACATGTATAGCAGCACTATAGTATATGGCAGTACATTACAGCACATGTATAGCAGCACTATAGTATATGGCGGTACATTACAGTACATGTATAGCAGCGCTATGGTATATGACGGTACATTACAGCACATGTATAGCAGCACTATAGTATACAGCGGTACATTATAGTACACGTATAGCAGCGCTATGGTATATGGCGGTACATTACAGCACATGTATAGCAGCACTAGAGTATATGGCGGTACATTACAGTACATGTATAGCAGCACTATAGTATATGGTGGTACATTACAGTACATGTATAGCAGCGCTATGGTATATGGCGGTACATTACAGTACATGTATAGCAGGGCTATGGTATATGGCGGTACATTACAGTACATGTATAGCAGCACTATATTATATGGCCATACATTGCAGCACATGTATAGCAGCGCTATAGTATATGGCGGTGCATTACAGTACATGTATAGCAGCGCTAAAGTATATGGAAGTACATTACAGCACATGTATAGCAGCGCCATGGTATATGGCCGTACATTAGATGTATTGCAGCGCTACAGTATATGGCGGTACATTACAGCACATGTATAGCAGCGCTATAGTATATGGCCGTACATTACAGTACATGTATAGCAGCGCTACGGTATATGCCGGTACATTACAGCACATGTATAGCAGCACTATAATATATGGCCGTACATTACTGTACATGTATATTAGCGCTATGGTATATGGCGGTACATTATAGTACTTGTATAGCAGCACTATGGTATCTGGCGATACTCTGCGTGGCCCCCCCACTCCTCCTAGCCCCAGCTCCTCCACATTAAAAGTAAAAATAAAAAAATCCTCAGTCCGCCGGCTCGCTCCACCTCCATCTTCTAGGTTCTACAAGCTTTTAGGACCTGTCGTTGCCTGGGAAACCAATCAGCTGATCGGATGGAGGCGGGGGGCATGATGGAGCGAGCGGGGCAGGATGGATGGGGGGGGGGTGCAGGATGGATGCGGGGGGCAATATGAATGCGAGGGAAACAGGATGGAGCCGGGGGAGCAGGATGGAGGCAGGGCAGCAGGATAGAGCTGGCAGGGCATGGAGCCAGGGGGGCAGGATGGAGGCAGGGGGGGGCAGGATAGAGACGGCAGGGCATAGAGCTAGGGAGGCAGGATGGAGCCAGGGGGCCGGATGGTGGCGGGGGGCAGGATGGCAGAATGGTGGCGAGGGGTAGGATGGAGCGAGAGGGGCAGGATGGAGCATTGGGAGCAGGATGGATACCGGGGGGCAGGGTGGATGCGGGGGGGGCAAGATGGATGCAGGGGGGTAGGATGGATGCTGGGGGGGCAGGATGGATATGCGAGGGGGCAGGATGAAGCGTGCGGCGCAGGATGGAGTGAGAGGGCCAGGATGGAGTGAGGAAAGGGATGGAGCGAGCGGGGCAGGAAAGAGCAAGCGGGGCAGGAAGGAGCGAGCAGGGCAGGAAGGAGCGAGCAGGGCAGGAAGGAGCGAGTGGGGCAGGAAGGAGCGAGTGGGGCAGGATGGAGTGTGCGGAGCAGGAAGGAGCGAGTGGGGCAGGAAGGAGCAAGCGGGGCAGGACAGAGCGAGCGGGGCAGGACGGAGCGAGCGGGGCAGGAAGGAGTGAGCGGGGCAGGAAGGAGCAAACGGGGCAGGACAGAGTGAGCAAGGCAGGACGGAGCGAGCGGGGCAGGAAGGAGCGAGTGGGCAGGATGGCTGCGGGGGGGAAGGATGACTGCGGGGGGGGCAGGATGGTGCCGGGGGGGGCAGGATGGCTGCGGAGGTGGGCAGGATGACTGTGGGGGCAGGATAGAGCCAAGGGGGGCAGGATGGAGCCGGGAAGGGGGACAGGATGGAGCCAGGGGGGAAGGGCAGGATGGAGCTGGGGGGGCAGGATGTAGCCAGAAAGGGGTAGGATGGAGCCAGCGAGGGGGCAGGATGGAGCCGGTGGGGTTGCGGGGGTGGGCAGGATGGCTGCGGTGGGAGCAGGATGTTGCCGGGGGGGCAGGATGGCTGCGGAGGTGGGCAGGATGACTGCGGGGGCAGGATGGCGGCGGGGGGGCAGAATGGCTGTGGGAGGGGCAGGATGGCTCCGGGGGGCAGGATGGATCCAGGCGGGGCAGGATGGCTGTGGGGGGGCAGGATGGCTGCGGGGTGGGGCAGGATCCCCCTCACCTCCTCTGTTCTCAACCACAGCGTTGCACTGTGTACAGCGACATATGACAGGGCGGGCTGTGTGATGTCACATCAGCCCACCCTGTCACATGACAGCTGTACAACAGGGAGAAAACGGGTGAGGCGTGGAGGGAGGCAGGGAGGCGAGGAGGGAGGCAGCGGGTACCGGTGTCGGGGGTCACTGCGGCCGTACATGTAGCCTGGCGACAGCGACGCTATGTGTCGCAGTCGCCAGGTTACAGCTACTGTATAAACTTCTAATTTTGAATGCTTTTTGCATACACGGCGCTCATTGGTTGCCGCAATTTTGGCATCAGACAGACACGATTAGGAGATTATATACACTGTGTTCCAAATTTTTATGCAAATTGGTTTTAAGTGTCATAGGGTTTTTTTTTGTTTTTTTTCAATGAAACCCATTGATGGTATTGTGTCTCAGGGTTCTTTGGATCACTGAAATCAATTTCAGATACCTGTGATAATTAGTTTGACAGGTGAGCCCAATAAAAGGAAAACTGGGTGTTCCACAATATTATGCAGGTCACAGTTTTTAAGTAACATGAGAAAGAAAAAAGATCTCTCTGCTGCCGAAAAGCAACAAATAGTGCAAGGCCTTAGACAATGTATGAAAACATTAGATATTTCATGAAAACATAAGCGTGATCATCGTACTGTGAAGAGAATTGTGGCTGATTCTGAGCAGAGACATGTTCATGCAGATAAAGGCAGAATGAGGAAGGTTTCTGCCAGGCAAGTTCATCGGATTAAGAGAGCAGCTGATAAAAAGCCATTACAAACCAGCAAACAGATATTTGAAGCTACTAGTGCCTCTGGAGTTCCTCGAACTTCAAGGTGTAGGAACCTTCAAAGGCTTGCTGTGGTGCATAAACCTGCTATTCGGCCACCCCTAAACAGTGCTCACAAGCAGAAATGGTTGCAGTGGGCACAGACATACATGAAGACTAATTTTCAAACAGTCTTGTTTACTGATGAGTGCTGAGCAACACTGGATGGTCCAGATTGATGGAGTAGTGGATGGTTGATGGATGGCCACCATGTCCCAACAAGGCTGCAACATCAGCAAGGAGGTAGAGTTGTCATATTTTGGGCTGGAATCATGGGGAAACAGATGGTAGGCCCCTTTAAGGTTCCTGAAGGGGTGAAAATGACCTCTGCAAAGTTTATAGAGTTTCTGACTGAGAACTTTCTTCCATGGTTCAAAAAGCAGAAACGTGCCTTCAAGAGCAAAATCCTCTTTATGCATGACAATGCACCATCTCATGTTGGAAAGCATGAGCTGCTAAGCATCTCATGCTACCTCTGAGTCATTGGCTGCTATAGGCATAAAAGGAGATAAACCCATGGTGTGGCCACCATCTTCCCCTGACCTCAACCCTATAGAGAAGCTTTGGAGTATAATCAAGCACTATCAGAGTGGGAGGCAGGTCACATCAAAACAGCAGCTCTGGGAGGCTATTCTGACATCATGCAAAGAAATACAAGCAGAAACTCTCAAGTTCAATGGATGCAAGACTTGTGAAGGTGATATCAAAGAAAGGTTCCTATGTTACCATGTAACTTGGCCTGTTAGGATGTTTTGGAGTTAAATAGCTTTTTATTTCAGTGAATGTGACCTCCTAATGCTGCAAATTCAACAAATGAGCATTTTCAGTTCTTTAAAACATATCAAATGTTTAGAAACTCTACTGTGCCTAATAATTTGGAACAGTGCATTTAGAGTTTTTTTTTAATTTTGAAGTTTATACTGTTATCATTGTGAAGTTTCTTCAATAAAATTTGGTATATAGTCGAATGGGTGCTGACTTTTAATACACTGACTGTCATTTGCACCGACCATTTAGGAAAATCAGAGAAAAATAACATTTGCATAATAATTTGGAACACAGTGTAGTAGATGACACATTATACTTTATATCTATGGTAAATTTAATGCAGGTAGTCACACCACACAAAATAGTTAATAAATAATATTTACCTTATGTCTGCTTTACATTACTACCATCTGTAAAATATTATTTTATGTTGTTATGATTAGAAGCTTTAAAAATGTAGCATCATCTTCCCATTTTTTCAAGAACAGTTACAAAGTATATCTCTTAGGCTAGGGTCACACATAGAAATCCGTTTTTGGAAGTGATTTCCATGACCAATCCGTTTTTTTTTTGGTGCTTTTTGAGCCTCCTGCACCTCTGAACGTTTTTGGACTTAGTCATTTTTTCATGTTTTTTTCATTAAAAATGCACATGCGTTAACGCATGTGTTAACGCAGGTGCCTATATGTGCCATGCGTTAAATAATTTGGACTTAGAAAAAAAAAATGACAAAAATGAAGCCAAAAACGGACCAAGGACTTATGTGTGACCCTAGCCCTACAGACCTATTCAGCTTTGTAGTGACTTTGGGGGACCTATATATTGGATACACACCGTTTTAAAAACAGCGCTCCTCAACACAGGGCTGGCTCCAGGTTTTCGTGGGCCCCAGGCAAAAGAATCTCAGTGGGCTCCTTTAACACATATCATGATTCATGATGCACTGATGTGGCGCCCCTGCAACCAGGTGGCCACAAGAGGGAAGTGCAGCCAGGTAAGCAGGGTTGACAACACACCCACACCGCACAAGCACCGACCATATGCCTAGGACTCTAGGATGGGCAAGGGGTGGCAGGGTGTAGCACAGTGGGTGGAGAGTAGGCAGGACACTGACAAAGTTGGAGGTGTGACTCAAACAAAACCCAGGAGCACAACACACAGGGTTAAGACAGAACAGGAGCTGCAGAGGCGCAATAGAGAACAGAAAGGAAGACCAGAGTAGAGTAGAACAGAGAACAGCAGAGCAGAAACAGAAAGACACTTCACAGACAATTTCGGGCTCCCTGGAGGTGCAGAATCCTGTGAGGCACAGACCCCTGTGAGGCACAGAGCCTGGAAGCGAAGGGAAGGGGAAAGACTGGGAAGAGACCCCACAGCTAAGGACGGTGGGAGGACCAGGGCCTGGCAGCCTGAGACCCGAGCTGCGCGGAGGAACCCTTAGCACAGTGATTGAAAGAAGGAGCCTGGTGTGCCCAAAGTCAGCAACCTGGGAAACTGGAGGGCTAGGCCAACACCAGAGAACCGGCTCTGATGAAGTGACCGGGGATTCTATACCCTAATCACAAGACACACCAGTGGGTGGCAGTGACTATATGTGCTGCAGCCTAACTTACCACTACGGCAGAGGAACACAGTTGTCACAATAGGACTGGTAACCCTGACTTTAAGGGAAAATTCTTCACCCGTGAGTCCGAGACAGCCAGACCAAACCAGTGAGTGAGGTACTACGTGAAAGTTGAGAGAAGGGCCTGAAAGGACTTTGAGGGATCAACACAGAAAAGCTACCTGAGCTGCACAGTGTGGGTAACCCGGAGCAGTGCCGAAGTGTAAAGTGTTAACTGGAAAGAACTGTTAAACTGTACTGAAAGAACTGTGACCCGTTGTAACTGCTACTTGAGACTGAGTAAAGTACCCTGCGAGCTCATCTGTGTGTGGAAATTGGATTACTTTCACTCCTGCAAGAAGCTGCTTTTGTTTTCAGCACCTCGTCCAGCACTGAGACAACCTGGATACTGGCTATAGAAGCTGCAGCAGCACAGTAAGTGACTTGTACCCAGCACAGCCCCTCACTACATCCATCCCAACTACTCCTGCCCTGGGGACCCTCAGCCCTACCCGAGGAGGGCTTACCATCCACACTGCCCCACTAGTCACCGTCCCCAGCAGGAATACGGCAGCGATGGTTCTACTAACCAAATACCCCGGGAGGCGTCACGACAAATCATCCCCTGTAAATATCCCCTTTTTGGACTGATCCCAGGCCACGGGATCGGGTCACGACTACCGTGATACCCCAGAGACAGCACCGGCCCGGTTCCCGAGTACCCCATAGCCTGGGGGTGCATCAGTTTTCTGGCATTACAAACAGGATACCGTGCCCATTAAGCCTGCCTACTGTGTGCATAAGACTTTGCAAATATGACCCCCATAATGGTGGCCCTAAAAGACTGACGCCATGTGCATGGTGCGGGGCGTGCAAGTGCCCCTTAGCGTGGGTTGAGCCAGCCAGGAGTGGGAAAAGAAGTCCCCGCCCCTGCCATCCTTTGCTCCAGGGGAGCGCAATGCCAATCAACTTGAAGTAGCCCCACCTGGGGGCGGGTGAACCGATGACGCGGCAAGAATTGGCGACGCCACAGGAAGGGAAGAACATAATGCACTACAAGGACTGCAGCAGCCATCTTATGTAGACATCCTGATGGACATGCTACAGTACCCAGAGATGGACACTCGTAGAAGAGTCTTAAGATTGCTCCCTAAGGGCCCACAGTGGGAAGCATTGGTGGAGGAACCCGGGAGGGAGAATGAGAGAGTTCCCCAGCGAGGATGCGGCACTGGGACGGGTGGTTGCGGAGCAGATTCCCGGTCTGCGGTACCCTCAGCCCTACCAGAGAAGAACTTACCATCCACGCTGCCCCAAGTCACCGTCCCCAGCAGGAATACGGCAGCGGTGTTCTACTAACCACATATCCCGGGTGGCGTCACAACAAATCATCCCCTGTAAATATCCCCTTTTTGGACTGATCCCAGGCCACGTGATACCCTAGAGACAGCACCGGCCCGGTTCCCGAGTACCCCATAGCCTGGGGGTGCATCACTGATATGGCAGAGAAATGTTGGTATAGTATTGTGGCACCCCTGCTACTAGGGTTGCCACAAGAGGGAACTGCAGCCAGGTAGATAGGAGACGAGTGCTACACACACACCTTCACAGCACATACACACCCACTAGAGCACAACACCCAACCCGGAGCCCGGGACTCTTGGCGGGCAAGGGGTGGTGGGGTTTAGAGGAAAGTGGGTGGGAAGGTAGGTCAGGTGGTAGACCAGTACAAAAGGGGAAAACAAGGAGGAGTCAGACAGAAGGCCTAAGTAGGCTGAGCTGTAAAGATCGAGTAGGCCAGAGTGAGCCGAGAGGTAAAGATCAAGCAGAAAGTGACACTTTTCCCAGAGGGATAGGGCTCCCTGGAGATGCAGAATCCACAAAGACACAGATCCATGGAGAGAAAGCTCATCCATAGCCCGCAGCCCAAGGGAGAGTGAGGACAGAGACCGGACTGGTACCACCGGATCCGAGGAGTATGGCAGCGTTGACCGACTACAGGTGGGAAAGGTTTCCCTTGTATCTGACAGCCACACGGGTAGGAAGGAGCCGGTGATCCCTTGCAAGACAGGGACACCTAAGCTAGGCTGAGACCAGAGTGTTGGCTCTGAGGGGGATTGCAGTTAAACACCAGCTCCCCAGACAAACCGGCGGGGGACACTGATTCCAAGTGAGTGTTCCTATTACACGGATTGGAGGCTCAGCAACATTATAGGACCCAGCTTGCTGCCCACTCACATAGGGGGAAGCCACACAAAAGGGACCGAGTTGCCGTCATACAATCCACAAGGAAGAGCAGGAAAGAATAAGCCAGAAAGGTTATCGAGAAAGAGTAAAGGGTCTCAGGAAGACAACCTGGCTGCAGTGGGTTCAGAGTGTCCGGAGTTACCTGTGTAAAGTGACTGTGTTAAGAACTGAACTGTTGGTACTGTTTGAACTGAAGAACGTGTCAGTTAAACCCGGTGAACCCTGCTCCAGTCTCCCGTGTATGATTCCAGGTATATAGAACTTTATTACAACCTTTACACCCTGTCAGAAGCAGCCCGACCCGCGGCGGGCTCATCCACCTTGCTGCAGAATCCATCCATCCTCCTGACAGAAGTGCACTGCAGCGGTGGTCCCCTCACTGACCACAACCCGTGGGTGGCATCACGACAACAAACTCCCTTGTAAATACCCCTTTTACTTGTGAGATCCCGGGACACGGTCCGAACCGAGTACCCCGTCCCAGTGGGCTCCGCAGTATAATGCCAAAGGACAGGTTTCACTTTTGACATTACATGAGTGCTATCTATTGTAATTTCTACAATACCATACAGTAGTGGGGATTTTTGTAAGTCAACCCCTTATATGCCTTAATGTGACCTACCCCCACCCCTCCCTCAGTTCCCAGTCAGCATTTTATTCTTAGCTGAATTTCCTGCACACTGCAACATGTCCTCTTCTGGCTGGCTGCACGGATGTCACACGGACAACACACTGATGTTATCCATGTGACAAGGTGTGACACCTTTGGAGTAAAGGCAAGTCACCAAAATAAATTCATTTTTATACTTACCATTCTTATGTGATGCTGCCTGTGTCGCTTGCTTCCAGGTCCCTGCTTATTAAGTTCATGAATGCACTGCAGTGACTCCAAAAGTGGAACCGGAAGCAAGTGAGACAGGCAGCATTAGGTACTTGAGCTCTGTGCTGTGGAGGGCGCTGAGAGCCTGGGGGGTAGAGCGATGCTGCGCTCACCCCAGAAGAGAACTACCCCTTATAGGGCAGAGACAGGAACAACTAGAGAGGACAGACAAAAGGGCACTGATCGTGGCTTGACTACACTGACCCGGTTCTAGAGACAACGCTGAACCAGAGGTTGGCAAGGGATGTACCCGGCAGCCATGTTCAAAGAACTGAGTAAAAGTAACAGAACTCCAGCTGTGGTGTGTGAGACTTTCATTAGCGGCAACCACCGGCCACAGAGGCTGTACCAGACATCGGGGTACTGATGTCCCAGTGAACAGCTACCAAGGTGTGAACCGACTCCTCCATCCCGCTGCCCTGGGGACCGAGATCCACCTGCGGGGAGATGAACCATTCAAGCTGCCGGTCACCATCCCCAGAGGTACTGAAGCAGCAGCGGCAGCCCTGGCCACATACCATAGGTGGCATCACAAATACCCCTAATCCCCTCAGACTTTTCTGTCATCCACCCCCGTTTATTAAAATGACACCGCCAGGGTCACGGGATCGGGTCTTGGCCCCCATCTGTCCCCGTGAAAAGAAGCGAAAGAGGTGAAGGAGAACCGCCCGGTTCCCGAGTCTTCCTCGTCCCTGGAGTGGGCATGTCACATGTGCTATCTGGATGTCACAAATATAGCATACGGAGAGCACACAAATGACATATAGATTAGATGAAATATATACAGATGGATAAAACACACCTTCGCACACGTGAGGTTTTAGTACAGACGTGTGAAAGGGGCCTTTCAAACAAACTAGTAACAACCCATGCTCATGGTTAAAAACTAGTGTTTTTTGTGGAACAAACAGGATGTATATCCTACCTCGTTAATGGATCATGGATGGATGATCATGGGAACTGTCTCAGTCAGCGGCTGCGCCAATCATGGGGTGACAGCCATGATGCCCGCAGTCGCCTGCAGTCATTGGGGTACAATGACACTACGATGTGGACCGACCACTGGCTTCAAGCAGCTGCAGCATAGAATGATGATGTTAACAAAATGTAAAGAAGTTATCAGAGAGAGAGATCATCATTTTTTCTTATAGTTACTATAAACTCAGTCAGAGCAGAATTAAGCAAATTCAGACTGCAAACTGTAGGCGGTGCTGAGTGTGTTCCACTGTGGAATGCAGGCAGCCTACTAGGCTACATTCACACAGTGCGCTATTGCTCCGTTAGTGTACAGTTTCTTATGGATCCAATAATTGCAATGGAATGCA
>JARQOC010000006.1:318777276-318843650 GCA_033576535.1 Allobates femoralis
CACCCAGTCACCTACTTGAGTAAGAGGTTCACCCAACCAGAGAGGAACTATAGCATAGTGGAGAAGAAGTGCCTGGATATAAAATGGGCCTTGTAGTCCCTACGTTATTACCTACTGAGGTGACAGTTTCACCTGGTGACAGACCACTCCCCATTGATTTGGATGAGAAATGAGGTGGTTTCTCTCCTTACAGAACTGCAACTTTACTATGGAACTTCAGGCGGGGGGGTTGCAAGGAAATGCAGATGCCCTGTCAAGAGGCCCTCGTATGATGGCAACCCCACAAGATAGAACAGATGGGGGGTATGTGAGACAGCGACCAGTGTTATATATGAAAGTCGCTATGTGTCTTCCAGGATGTGTTCTGAAACCGTCTAAGACCCGATGGAGTGTGTTGTATTCATAATGGGTGCTGTGAGTAAAACACAAATGTAAAGGAATGTGAACTGGGTCATGTTATGTAACTTAGCTTTAGGAAAACCAGAGAAAAGGGCCTTTATTTTGAAGAATCTGTAGAAATGGAAGTGGGATGAAATCTATCTCCACACCGGGTCTTCTAAAAAGCCTATGGCCACGAAAGTGCATTTAATCCTGCAGAGAAGCAGGACAGGGTGTGTCTCAGTCAGAGGCAAATAGTGCTGCAGTAGCATGCCCTATGTGAGCAGGCTGTGTGAAGCCAAACACAGCAGTAAGCTGTGCGGAATTGGACTTGTCAAGTGGACCAACCTTTAAGGAACCAAAAGTGATACCGTGCGGTATCTCAACGCAGCAGAATAAAATATTGATGGTCTCATTTAAAGGGAAATCTGTCAGCAGTTTTTTGTTACTTAATTTGAAAGTAGCATTATTTAGGGCAAGAGAGCCTGATTCCAGTGATGTGTCACTGTTTACACTATGTGCTGTAGTTTCGATACAGTATTTTAGCATCAGAAGGTTATCCATGCAGGACTAGGTGTTGTATGCCAAGCAGTTCAGCTAGTCTGTATAACGCCCATACCATCAGCTTGTTGAAAATGAAAATAGTTCTCAGATAACTGGCAATCAGGTGTGAGTGCAAGGTTATTTTATCAAACCTGCACCAAATAGTCTAGTAAATAATGCATTGCTAGAATCAGATTTTCTACAACTATGCCATGCTGCTCTCAGATTACATAGCAACAACCCACTGAAAGATTCCTTTTAAGGAAGGGCTATGAATGTAGAATCCTTAAAATACCTTTAGCATCTTCAATCTCCTTTTTATTGCCTAAACTTGTGTAAATGTATATGTAGTGTAGTGCAAATGTGGTAATATACATATTGCTTTCCATCTTCCTTGGAGTCCAGCGCCGTTCTAGTCCTTTTCTGGGGCATTATACGTCTACCTTGAATTTCTGTATCACACTGGGCTCTACGGATAAGCTACAAGTTGTTGATAAAATGTAATCCTACGGAGCTTTGTTCTGATGCTCCATAGACCTGTAAGAGGGTCAAGGGGTTAACTTTTTCCACCATTTAGGAAAGATGGGGGCATGTATTATGTGTCCTTATATATAGTCATGTGTATATGTGTTGAATTGTGTGTATGCTGCTCTCTACTGGCCAAAGTCAAGGCTGCTCCCCAGTCCCCTTTAGATTATGATAGTTATTTGGAACAGTTAATCATATAAATTGGGGTGGGGCTTCTACTATATAATTGCCGTAGGTACGTTTGTGTCGGACCCCGGTACGCCGTGGCTTTGTCACTATGTGACGTCACCACGGCGAAGCATTGGCCGCGTAGCGGCCAATGCGAGTCGCTGGCCTGCGCGAGCAATGGCCGCGAGGCCATTGCTCGCACAGCCATAGGGCAGTGTACACAGTGCAGGCGGCCAGCACCGGCCACAATGCGGCCCCCGAGGACAGGAAGGGGTTAAGGTGACTGTGTGCAGAGTCACTCACCTGAGCTGCGGCCGACCCTTCCTCCACCGCCGCCTCAGACACCGGGCACCGGGCGGCACAGGGCGGCATGGGGCACACACACGCGGCCGGGCGACCCTTCCTCCACCGCCGCCTCAGACACCGGGCACAGGGCGGCACAGGGCGGCATGGGGCACACACACACGGCCGGCACTGTGCTCACACCCCGGGCACACACACACGGCCGGCACTGTGCTCACACCCCGGGCACTCACACCAGTGATATCAGGGCACAGACATGACCTGCGGTAATCCCCATAAGGATTACCGCAACCGCGCCGCAAGTGCAAGCTGCGGCGCGGTTGCGGTAATCCCAATACAAAGTATAGGGGGACTTGCGGCAAGTGCGGTTTTGCCGCACCTGCCGCAAGTCTCCCTATACTTTGTATGGGGATTACCGCAACCGCGCCGCAGATGCGGTTTTTTAATAAAATAATAAATAATAAAATAAATAAATAAAATAATAAATAATACAATAAATAAAATACATAAATAAAATAAAATCTTAATACAAATAAATTCAATTAAAATAAAAAATAATAAATAAATTTAATAATAATAAAAATTGTAAAAAAAAAAAAAATAAATAAATAATAAAATACAAAATAACAATAACAAAAAAAAAAAAAAATATATAAATTAAGATATTAATTACATTAACTAATTAAAATATAATAAAATAAATGTAATTAAAATAAAAAATTAATATACAAAATAATATCATTAATAATATATTAATCTACTATATAATTGCCGTAGGCAAAATCGTGTCGGCCCCCGAAATCGCCGTGGCTTTGTCACTTTGTGACGTCACCACGGCGAAGCATTGGCCGCGCGAGCAATGGCCGCGAGGCCATTGCGAGTCGCTAGCTTTGTGCGAGCAATGGCCGCGAAGCGGCCATTGCGAGTCGCTGGCCGAAAATAGAACCAGAGGCTCAGCCACAAAGCTAGCGATTTACCGCTCAGGTAGCGAGTCACTGCCTGAGCGGTAAATCGCTAGCTTTGTGCCGAAAATAGAACCAGAGGCTCGGCCACAAAGCTAGCGATTTACCGCTCAGGTAGCGAGTCGCTGCCTGAGAGGTAAATCGCTAGCTTTGTGGCCGAGCCTCTGGTTCTATTTTCGGCCACAAAGTTAGGGATTTACCGCTCAGCCCCCCAATAAGTATTGGACCCCTCAAAAAAAGTATTGGACCCCCCAAAAAGTATTGGACCCCCCCAAAAAGTATTGGACCCCCCCCCAAAAAGTATTGGACCCCCCCCCCCCAAAAGTATTGGACCCCCCAAAAAAGTATTGGACCCCCCCAAAAAAGTATTGGACCCCCCCCAAAAAGTACTCAGACCAGCTATAACTATTATAAGCAAATTTATGCACGTTCTAGAATCCCGATGCATTTGCATCGGGCTCACAGCTAGTGGTCTATAAAAGGAGTTTGGGGTGCGGTTTTAGCCAGTTTTAGTCTTACCGGGGGCACTTCACAACTGAATTTTTGTACTGAGAAGCTGACTCGGGCAACTGATGCAACACCAGGACTGCTTCACAGCTAAGGCCCTACCTCACCAACCACGACTGTCTGTGTCCCATACTGCCTGCACCTCAACGCTTGGCATAGTCGGCAGGATCATCTAAAGTGTCCAGAAGAAAAAGGCTCTGTCCACAGGGTGAACTCTAAGTGGAGTGCAGCCACCCGAGTGCAGTTAAAGAGACTAAAAAAGTGTGCATCCTAGCCATAGAGCCTGTGCTGGCCCAGGACCCCCCTCTACTTGCAGAAATGATCTCGATTGGGTTGCCTAGCTAATCCATGGGATAGCAGGAGTGGGAGCCACAGGTGTATGCCCAGCTTATCGTCCCTGGTGGGGGCACTGCCACCACCCCATATATATGGACAAATCAGGCATATGCACCTTGAGCACAGGTATGCCTTAATTTGCAAAGAAGACACCTGACATAAGATATACCTGAATGCTGTCCTGTTGATCGTGGGCCCTGCCCTGATCTTGGGCGACCGGGTCAGGTTTGTAAAAAAGGATGACCAATGGGATTGGTTCGTGGTGGTGTCCCAGTGGGCAGAAACTGAAGATGTAGTACCTAGGTCTACCGCTCAGCTTCAATTAGAAGCAGAGACTCTTGTAGTCTCTTTCCCAATCTGGGATATGCCATGTCTTTAGAGGCCAAGCGGGGATTTACTGGTCAGTGGATCCCTCACTTTGGCAGAGCCCCAATTGGACCTTCTGGTGGGCTTTCAGGTCCAATTGATGGTACAGGCGGTGCAGGGGACTCACTCGGCCATCTATATCAGGATGAGTGAACCACAGTAAACTCTGCAGACATTGCAGAAGTATGAAAAGAGATTTGTTTATTTGGACACCGGAAACACCAATTGTTAAGGTGAGGCAGTTTTGAAACCTCTGAGCAGTGTCTGGAGTCTGTACAGAAGGCCTCTGGAAGTTACGATACCGGCTGTGCAGCTAACAGGACGGCAGCAATTCTTTGACGTTTTGTTTCACTCTTTTCTTCTTTAGCACATTTTCCTCTCTTGGATTGTGGAGGGATGGACACTGAAGGGAGTTACCACTTCCTAAGGTTTGTTGCTGCTATACTGCCGTGCCCTTTGTCTTGCCCTTGTAAACTTCCCCATTTGTCTTATGGACTGTGCCCCTTGCCCCAATGAACTGTCTTTTCACCCTTGTCCCTTGGTAACAGCTATGGCAAGCCCTGGAGTTCAAGTCCACAGAGAGATGAGGAGAGAAACTTGGGGGTTATAGGACCCCTGGATTGTCTGCAATGTTTAAAGACACACCCAAGGAATAGACTCATATGGATCTGAGCTCTTTGTACTTGTTCGCAATGTTTAAGGACGTACCCAATGAATAGACTCATATGGATCTGAGCTCTTTGCACTTGTTTGTAACGTTAAAGTAATGTGCCTGGAAGAAAAGTCTCAAACATTAATTGAGATCCCCCATATTGTTTTACGCTTTTTTTTAAGGTTTTTGTATTTTTCTTCAAAAGCAGAAAAAATGTCAAATGTATTTTATGGTTGTGTAATGCAGCAAATTTGTTTAAAGAAAGGGGTACTAGGTTGAGGACAACCAAGGTTAGTGAGAGAAGGAAATGTTAGAGAGTCAAGGAGTTAACTTTCTTCCTCCCTTTAGGAAGGATGGGGACATTTATTATGTGTCCTTGTATATAATCAATGTGTCAAATTGTGTGTGTGTGTGTGTTTGTGTGGCATTCTAGTGGCCAAGGTCAAGGCTGCTCCCCAGTCCCCTTTAGATTATGATAGTTATTGAGGAGAGTTAATCATATTCCTTGCAGTGGAGTTTGGTCTATAAAATTGGTTTGTGGTGCAATTTTAGCCTGGAGAGTCCAATGTAGAAGAAGTCCATCAGGAAATGATTACCCCAATAATTCTACTGGACCCTTCGGGTCATAACGTGATTTAAACCAAGGATCCGGAACTATGGGTGCAGAATACACAGTGAGTGTGCTCTCTCAGTGTTGGTGCTCGTCTCCTGCCCTGACAGATGCCCAGATAGCAGCTACATCTACCCCAAGGTGTTTGATGGGTCTTTGGTGAGGTTTCGGGTTGG
Source organism: Allobates femoralis (assembly GCA_033576535.1). Lineage (NCBI taxonomy): Eukaryota > Metazoa > Chordata > Amphibia > Anura > Aromobatidae > Allobates > Allobates femoralis. Next base: position 318,782,806 of record JARQOC010000006.1, read on the forward strand.
CAGGCTGACACTGTGGAAGTGGTGAGAGTACTTTGTCTGGCAGTGTCCTATTGGAGCTCTGGCTGTGTCCCTGCAAGTGGAGTAGAGCTGGAGCTGTAATAGACTATGAATTCATGGTGGGTCACCGTGATGTCAGGTGTTAGGAGGTACCTGGATGAGGGGAGAAGCCTGCAACAAATTATGCAACTGTGAACAAGGCTAGGGTCACACTTGCGTCAGCCCTTACAGCTGACGCAAGCGCTAAAAATGTAGACATTTTCCCTGCAGTGCATAGCGTTAACGCTATGCGCTGCCAGAGAATGCTGCCTCATAGAAACCCTTTGTTTACCTTAGCAGCGGCCACACAGGGAGTGCGCTTTATCACAGCGCACAGGAAAACGCTGTCTTTTTGCGTAGAGCAATGACACAACAGAACACAATATATAGGTGAAAAGGTGTATATTATAATACATGGTGAAAGGGTCTATATTATAATACATGGTAATAAAGGAGAAAGAGCAGAGGAAAGCTTAAAGTCCATGAACACACAGCGTAGATATTGAATGAATCCTAAAAAATGTCTGTTGAAAAAACCTCAGAGAAAAATCAGTAGAGCAGTCTACAAAGCGCAGTTTACACTTGAAGATGCTGTAAAAGGAAAGTCTATGGCAAGTCCAAACACAAAGAAATTTAAGCAGGTCTATATAAAACATTAAATCAACCAGGGATGCCTGGGAAAGGAAGTCTTAGAAAGTCCAGAACCAGATGCAGAGCAAATTATCAGAGTCTAGAAGTCCAAAACAGTCTTGTGCTCTGCATCTATTTGAACTCGACAGAGCACTTAATAAAGCAACCAGCTTACTTGTCAGCAAAGGCAGGTTAGGCAAGTGGCACAGCAGAGGGAATAGCACGAGCAGCCAGAGGCAGAAGGAAAGCTGGCAACAGGAGTAGGTATCCGAATCTCTGAAACGCAGCAATCAGGAGATTCAGACAGGATTTTCAGGAGTAGGCAGAGAACTTGAGAAGCCACCAGGAACAGGACACCAAGCAGAATACACTAGCACTGACTAGAGGCTGGGGTGGTGTTTATAAAGGGCACATGAAGCAAAGGATGCCATCTTGGAAGAGGGGAAGAATCCCCAAAAGGTAATCAAACTATTCAGAGTCCTGACATTAGGACTCGCTCACAACAGCATATTTTTGGTCTGTGTACAATCAGAAAACCTATCAGTTCACACTGAAACCAATGTAATTCTATGGGACCAAGCACATGTCCCATTTTGGTCGGAGAAACAAAATCACGAGTTTGATCCAATTATCAGATTGCACACAGACATGCAAGTCAATGGGCCCATTGATAACAATGGACAGCAATCGGAAGACATCTGAGTGACGTTAGCGTTTCATGGACTGACATAATAGAGAAGATGGAGAATTTTTTTCTCCATCTCCTCCTAATCAGAGAGAATCACACTATGCACTCTGAACAAACTCTGAACAAAATTTGATCACAATGTGATTTGCACAATTGTCCCAATTCTCTCGGATGAGGCAATATATGGCACATTAACTTTAAGTCATACATGTTTCCACAGTAAAGCTGTAATGTATGCAGACAATGAGCTTTTGTAGCAATTACGTATTTCTTCACTATACAACAGCATATCTTAGTTAAAAGTCCAGTGAATTGCATACACTAGTATAACGACTTAAAAAGCACCAAGAAATATAATATAGAATGTAATTCCACCTACAAACCAGTAAATGCAATATGGTAATGTACACTATGCCTCAAGGTGCTAAAACTTAAAATGATACAATTAAGTCTCGCAGCAGGCTGTAAAGGGCCTTTCTAGTACGCATGACTGGTGCTGTCACCTAGTGGCTGATATGAACGCTGCAATATTTATTATTCCATTTTTATGATGTAGAAACACATGAATAAAAAAATAAAAAAATACATACCGTAAATAAATTAATAAGTATAAATATGCCTTCATGAAATAAAAATATGGTACTGTGCGTTGTGCCTTTATCTTCTTTAGGAAAGGTGTCTTTACGGGTCAGTAAAACTTTAACTAAAGCCTAGTGCTGTCACTTCTTTCTTCTAATGTAGGACTGCACGGCACTAAAATATTTAGAGAACAATACTATGATAGATTTCCTGTGAGGCAAGGTCACCATACAGTACAGAAAAACAGAGAGCCGGGAGATACACTGTGACAAGAAAATAGAGAGAAGGGCAAAGGACGAAGGGAGTGAGAACATGAAATGTGTAAACAAGACCATGGAGCAAGAAGGTGGGATGAGAATGGATCTGAAAGAGTGACAGTGACAGATAGAAACCTGAAGATGAAGAGAGAAGCCAGGAGAGTGAAAAAGATGATGTGTGGATTGGATGCAGTGTCCTGTTGTCAGGACAAAATGTGCTGATAAATGCCTGTCTGGGACAGGGAGATGTGACATGCATCCTGTATAGTCACCACGGCTATTGGAGTGACCTTCAGAACCTCTGCAGACCTTGTCCCAGATAGCCAAGTCTAGAGTTACTACTCGTCATCATACATAGAACATTGGAACAGCACAAGGATAGAATTAATAGAGAAACATAAAGTATAATAAAACAAGATTAATAGTAACAATGATTACACATAATAAGAAAGTGCATAAATATAACCAATAAGTTTCATGTTAGGTTCATGGAACTAAAAAAAAGTTAGGCTAGGGCCACACTTAGCCCAACACTTACGTTAACTGGATCCAGTAACTGCAGAGGGAAGTGTGCAGGAACGCACAGCGTTAACGTCGGGGGCACCGGAGATCTTACAGGCGGTGTCGCAGCTGGAGTGTCTTAAAACCCCAGCAGCGATGCTGTAACATGGCTCCCATCACCTGGGAGATCGCCGTCCCCCGTTTACATGGGGCGATGTGTACACAGAGCACTGATGTGAAACCAGGCGACCACTCAGAGGCGATATGTAGCGCCAACATCGCCCCTTTACATTAGGCGACGCAGGGGCGATATTGGCGTCGATAGGCCGCGCTAAGAAATCGGCGGTGCCGTCGCCAGGTGTGACGGTACCCTTAAGGTACCTTTACACGCGGCAACTTTTCTAGGAATTTCACTGTCAACTTACTGGTTGCAGTGAAATCATGGAGACATTGTTCCATTTGTACACAGCAACAAGATGCAACAGTGTCCATGATTTCACTGCAACCAGTAAGTTGCCAGTGAAATTCCTTGAAAAGTTGCTGCTGTAAAGGTACCCTGAGAGACATGAGCAGAGACACATATGTAATACAAACTGATGTGAGCCAAGAGTGCCATGATGCATGATGTATGAGTTAGGAGGCCGTCACACGCTACAATATCGAGAGCGATATTGTAAGCGATCACGTGCACGCGCGATCGCTAACAATATCGTTCACATCGTTGGTGAGCTGTCACACAGACAGACTCACCAGCGATGTGGGCCAGCGAGATCGCTGGTAACTATGGTACACATCGGGTTACTAGGCGCCGCGCGGCGCTTAGTAACCCGACGTTTACCATAGATACCATCTCCCAGCATAGGCTCTGCCGCTGGGAGATCGTTCATCGTGGTGTCACACACCACGATGAAGCAGATTGTTCAAGCATTTATCGCTTGATATGACCTCCGGCTCTCATATCTGCGATCTCACGATCAAGCGATATTACATTGTAAAATCGCTTGATCACACGCAGCGATGCACAAATGATATCGCTTAAGCGATCAAACAGCAGACCGCTTAAGCGATATCGTTCTAGAAATTGATGCGTGTGACGGCCGCCTTAGTGGAATCAGTAGAAATTGGTAAGAAAAAAAAAATCGGCGATATTGCAAAAAAATTGTTTAAACATACAAATAATTAATTTAATCAGTTTAGGTGGTACGGTAAAACAACACCAGATTTAGGAAGTTACTATGCTAGAGGGCCTCTCTATGCTTAAGGCCTTAGCATATATCTAGTGCTGATATTAATAAATCTAAGTCATTGTCTGTAAAAATACATCTTTTTATAAAAGTTGAAAGAATCTCATGTTTGTTGTCATCTAAAGGCCTTGCGACATGTTCGTGGCACTGTTTGCTCTTGGACAGCCTTCCTTTTTCCATTAGTCACTATTCAATCTGTGCTTCCCACTTGCCTCTGTGTCCTCCACACATTATGTCATTGTACATGTGAAATGCAGTCTGCATGATATTTTTGTAAGTAAAAATTAATAAACTGCTTTTAGAGGATGTGTATTTTTGTAAACCTGTAGTAGCATATCCAGTGCGGTAACTAGAGTTCGATGGGTTCTGCTGCAAAATTTGAACGTAGGCCTCACCTGCATGTTGATCTGATGTGTGGATCCTTGTAACATTCTAGATCCTACGAAACATACTGTACAGTATTTGTTCTCTCCCAATGTAATAATGTAGCCCCATCCCCAGCCTTTCCTGTAGTAATGTCCGCATCTTAGATACCGGTCTCTAATAATGTTCTTAACCTGGCTTTTGATTGTAATGTCCTCTATCCTGGCTACTTTCTGTAATAATTTCCTCCGTCCTAGGCTGCTTCCTGTAATAACTTCCCACTTCCTAGACCCTTTATTTAATAATGTCCCCCCATCCTCACCCCTTCCTGTAGTAAAGTCCATATCTTAGACCCCTTTCTGTAATAATGCAATAATGTGCCCATCCTAGTTTCTGACTGTAATATCCTCCATGCTGGCTACTTTCTGTAATAATGCCCTCTATCCTGGACTGCTTCCTGTAATAATTTCTCACATCCCAGACCCTTTATTTAATAAGGTCCTCTATTATGCGTCCCTTTATGTATTAATGTCTCCCCGTCCTGGGCTCCTCCATATAATAATGTCACCCATCCTGGCCCCTTTAAATAATAATGTTCTCCATCTAGTATAATCTCCCAGATCCTGGCCACTTTATTTCGCATTGTCCTCCATACTGTATATTGACCTCCAAACTAACCAGTGGCGTAACTTCAGACCCTGGGGCCCTGATGCGAAAGCTCCAATGGGGCCCCCAATTATTGCAAATCTTTAATAGTATTAGTCTTTTTTGATGGGCCAAAGGGACTTTTGGGGCCCCCCTAGGCTCCGGGGCCCGGGTGCGATCGCAACCCCTGCACCTGTTGTAGTCACGCCCCTGAAACTAACCCATTTCTATAATAATGTTCTCCATCCTGGCCCTATTATTAATTACTAATGTCATCCATATTGGGCCCCTTCCAGTAATAATGGCCCCAATCCTGGCCCCTTAATTTAATAATGTCTTCTAACTGTACCCCTTCTAGGACTAATGTCCTCCCTTGTGAAATTATTTGCCAAAACATTTAAAATATAAACCAATGATTCTTATTATCTTCCAAGCTTCTACAATGTGCAGCGTTCTCTTCCATAGTGGGTGCAGAAGCTGAAAGCTGACTTTAGTGTGCCCACCTTAGTTGGTTCATGACATCCCTGCCATGGGCTGCCCATGCTGTGTCTATGAAATGAGAGGCAATCCCCTCAATGTTTGCATTATTTGAGCTAATTTTATTAATGTTGTCTCCTATGGTAAGCAATCCATAGTTGTTTGGTTTGATATGTGTCTACAGTAGTTTGGCAGTGCATGCCAGTTATAGTAGCTTGAAATGATAAGCCATCTATGGCAATCTAGAATAATATATCTATGACAGTAAATACCTAGAGCAATATGCACTATGATGAAGATCTCGATATGAATAGTTTATCTCCTTTATTACATCTTACATTCCTAGTTTAGATGATGTTTAAAAATAGAAAATAAATACAATGTTTCCTTGCATATCATAATTTTAAAATTCCACAGACAGCTAAATTAGCCAGGAAAAGCCACATATTTTTCCTGCAGAGGCAGAGAAGTGTAACGGCCATTTAAATTTTTATCTAATAATAATGTAGAGCAAGCGATTATGATAAACTTTCAAATATACTTTATTAATGAAATCTAGAAGAAATCATTTCAAAATCTCTTCACAAGATGTCTCCATTAGACTGTGTCTGTAGCTCATTCTCAGTGAGATTCGTCTTCAGCTTCTCACACAGACTGAATGTGGTCACATAACTGCAACGGCCACAAGGGGCTGGGGTACTCGACCAGCCGGACGTAGTCATGGGAGGTCACGGTGGGGGTCCCGGCGGTCGTGGCCCAGGCCAAGTTGATGAAGGAGGTATTTACAGGGGATTATAATGTCTTTTACGTGACGCCACCTGATCAAGGATGACCAGCGCTGCTTAGATAAGTTTCCAGGGGATAGATGAAGTGGCAGCCGGGATGGTGACACTCACCACAGGCGGAGCGGGCCCCTGGGATTTAGTGTAAGAGTCTTTGGGTAATGTTGGTGGTGGTAGTTATGGTGTGGGAGGCGACAAGGAGGGTGTGGGAAATGAGCAGGAAGAGACAAAGGGTGCAGTTCTTTTACCTTTACTGACAGTTCATAGCAGTTCCAGTTCAGCCGGGGCACTGTGCACATCGGGTCAGCAATCCAGTCAACTCCCAGTCAGTTCGGGTTACTCCACCGAGACACTCTTTTATACACTGTGTTCCAAATTATTATGCAAATTGGTTTCAAGTGTCATAGGGTTTTATTTTTATTTTTTTCAATGAAACCCATTGATCGTACTGTGTCTCAGGGTTCTTTTGATCATTGAAATCAATCTCAGATATCTGTGATAATTAGTTTGTCAGGTGAGCCCAATAAAAGGAAAACACAATATTATGCAAGCCACAGTTTTCAAGTAACATGGGAAAGAAAAAGGATGTCTCTGCTGCCGAAAAGCAACAAATAGTGCAATGCCTTGGACATGGGATGAAAACATTTGATATTGCACGAAAACCTAAGCATGATCATCGTATTGTGAAGAGATTTGTGGCTGATTCTGAGCACAGATGTGTTCGTGCAGATAAAGGCAGAATGAGGAAGGTTTCTGCCAGGCAAGTTCATCAGATTAAGAGAGCAGCTGCTAAAAAGGCCTTACAAACCAACAAACAGATATTTGAAGCTGCTGGTGCTTCTGGAGTCCCTCGAACCTCAAGTTGTAGGATCCTTCAAAGGCTTGCTGTGGTGCATAAACCTACTATTCGGCCACCCTTAAACAGTGCTCACAAGCAGAAACAGTTGCAATGGGTCCAGATATACATGAAGACTAATTTTCAAACAATCTTGTTTACTGATGAGTGCCGAGCAACCCTGGATGGTCCAGATGAATAGAGTAGTGGATGGTTGGTGGATGCCACCATGTCCCAACAAGACTGCGACATCAGCAAGGAGGTGAAGGAGTCATGTTTTGGGCTGGAATCATTGGGAAACAGCTGATAGGCCCCTTTAAGGTACCTGAAGGTGTGAAAATGACCTCTGCAACGTATATAGAGTTTATAACTGAGAACTTTCTTCCATGGTACAAAAAGCAAAAACGTGCCTTTAGGAGCAAAATCATTCTCATGCATGTCAATGCACCATCTCATGCTACAAAGAATACCTCTGTGCCATTGCCTGCTATGGACATAAAAGGAGATAAACTCATGGTGTGGCCACCATCTTCCCCTGCCCTCAACCCTATAGACAACCTTAGGAGTATAATCAAGCAAAAGATCTATGAGGGTGGGAGGCAGTTCACATCAAAACAGCAGCTCTGGGAGGCTATTCTGACATCATGCAAAGAAATACAAGCAGAAACTCTCCAGAAACTCACAATATCAATGGATGCTAGAATTGTGAAGGTTATATCAAAGTAGGGTTCCTATGTTAACACGTAACTTGGCCTGTTAGGATGTTTTGGAGTTAAATAGCTTTTTATTTCAGTGAATGTGACCTGATAATGCTGCAAATTCAACAAATGAGCATTTTCAGTTCTTTCAAACATATCAAATGTTTACAAACTCTACTGTGGGTAATAATTTGGAACAGTGCTTTTAGAGGTTTTTTTTAATTTTGAAAATTATACTGTTATCATAGAGATTTTTTCAATAAAATTTGATGTATACTCTAACAGTTGATGACTTTTATTACACTGACTGTCATTTGCACCAACCATTTAGAAAAATCAGAGAAAAAAAATATTTGCATAATAATTTGGAACACAGTGTATGCCTTTCCAGGTTGCCCTTGGCTGTGCTGGTTTTCACACCTACTCCTGCCCTGCGCCTTCATTCTACAGGATACCAAACAGGTGGCTGTGAGCCCTGTCGAGCAACGATCAACACGTTCTCTGGCTCTAGGTCTAGCCATTGTCCTGTGGATTGTTCATGGTAGTTGGATACTGCCCATAAAGTTTAGTAGTCTTCGGTTTCCTGACTCAAACTTGCAGTGTTGTTTCCTGATTGTGGCCGGTCCTCTCTTGCAACCAGTTGTTCCAGCAATGACCAATATGGCGGTTGTAGATTCGGGGTCCCTCTGGCCAGGGATCGTTGCGATCTACCAACTTGTCCTACTCCTTCCCCTGGCGCTAGCCTCCCCTAGAACTCCATCTCTCTTGGTGGTCCTCCTTGTTCCTCTCACTCCTCCAGACTCTCAGACTAACTAATTCCTATTCCTGCTCTGTTTTCTTTTTCCTAACTTTCTCCTCCCACTGCCTTCTTAAACTATTCCCTCCACCAGCCAGTGTTGCGGTCTGCTCAATCGGAGTTTCTTCCGCCCTTCATCTCCTGGCCTGGAGTTAGGATGGGTGTTGGGTTGAAGGTGTGTGGGTCTCGGTATTGTGTCACATCTTACCTGGGAGTGGGATACCACACCTATGGATTAGGCGCAGTACCTCTGAGTTTACCAGAACAGAGGGGCGCCACATAACCATATAAGGGAGGGGGCGGGGCCTGCACAACAAGTCTAACAAGGCTACAGCTGGTCTGTATTATCAGGTTGCCTCATCCAGGGACAGTGTGTGAGCTCAGGCTGGCAGCACCCAGTCCAGTGTGATCTTATCTGATCTATTCACATCTGCCCTGCTCCTTGCAATCAGCTGATAACACAGAGCAGGGCCAATGTGAATGGATAGGAGTCAGATAAGACCTCACAGAAGCTGTGGGCTGACAGCCTGAGGTCACACTATCCCTGCATGAGGTCAATTGATACACTGATAAGCCGTGAATGCTGTTTAGGCCCTGCCCCCGATCCAGCATATTCCTGGTTTAGAAATAACCTAGGGGGACATCTTCCGAAAGATTTTCTTCCCAGATTTCACTTATGAAGTATATTTCAAAGTTTATTATAATCACTTGCACTACATTATTATTGAATAAAAATGTAAACAGCGGTTACGCTTTAACACAATTCTACCTAAACTGAAGCAGGCCTACACTGCGGTTCCATAGGGACCACTGAATATGATATCCATGGGTCCTAATAGGTCATGTAGACAAGGTTTGTCTTTAGGAGAAAAACAATACATGAAACTTACTCTAAAACTAAAATGATATCAGCCAGATTCTGTTCCAGGGAAGACTGCCAAGATGAGAGACTATGATCTTCTGCAATAATGTGTGGTTGATTTATTAAGAAAGCAAGAAATCATGGACTATTGTGGCAATTATGTTGGATATGCTGTTGTTGCTGCTGTCTTCTATGTATTATTGATTCTAAGTTTCAAAAATGAAAGATGAGGTGGTTAAATATATAGTCAGTATTATCTTACCATATCCTGTTAATCACTGGCTCTTCCATCCATTTATCAAACCTTTTACAGTCTGAGCTCACTGCAGGCAGATACAGAATTATTGGTGGTGTAATGTTGCCATCTGGTGGTAACAAATGCTATGATGCCACCAAACCATTTAAATTAAAATCACACCATTTTCAATTAATGTATTTTCAAGACATCTCCCATACTCCCTACACACCAAGCCAATTATTTACTTTGCTGTGATAATGCCAATCACTTTCTAAAACTTCTCAAGTGTGTCTAGTACAAATTAAAGGAGTATGAATCACAATTTAAAGATAATCCATTTATGATTCAAAATATTTTCACGAGACATGTCAACGCCAAAACACATTCAACCATTTCATTTCTGTGCAAATAAATGAAACTTCTGCTTTTCAAATTCTGCAGTCAGGAGATCACTGGACATTATATAGATCCCAGCACTGTGTGATCCTGTCCTGATAATCTACAGTCAGGAGATCACTGGACATTATATAGATCCCAGCAGTGTCTGATCCTGTCCTGATAATCTACAGTCAGGAGATCACTGGACATTATATAGATCCCAGCATTGTCTGATCCTGACCTGATAATCTACAGTCAGGAGATCACTGGACATTATATAGATCCCAGCAGTGTGTGATCCTGTCCTGATAATCTACAGTCAGGAGATCACTGGACATTATATAGATCCCAGCTGTGTCTGATCCTGTCCTGATAATCTACAGTCAGGAGATCACTGGACATTATATAGATCCCAGCTGTGTCTGATCCTGTCCTGATAATCTACAGTCAGGAGATCACTGGACATTATATTGATCCCAGCACTGTCTGATCCTGTCCTGATAATCTACAGTCAGGAGATCACTGGACATTATATAGATCCCAGCACTGTCTGATCCTGTCCTGATAATCTACAGTCAGAAGATCACTGGACATTATATAGATCCCAGCAGTGTGTGATCCTGTCCTGATAATCTATAGTCAAGAGATCACTGAACATTATATAGATCCCAGCACTGTCTGATCCTGTCCTGATAATATACAGTCAGGAGATCACTGGACATTATATAGATCCTAGCAGTGTGTGATCCTGTCCTGATAATCTACAATCAGGAGATCACTGGACATTATATAGATCCCAGCACTGTCTGATCCTGTCCTGATAATCTACAGTCAGGAGATCACTGGACATTATATAGATCCCAGCAGTGTCTGATCCTGTCCTGATAATCTACAGTCAGGAGATCACTGGATATTATATAGATCCCAGCACTGTCTGATCCTGTCCTGATAATCTACAGTCAGGAGATCACTGGACATTATATAGATCCAAGCATTGTCTGATCCTGACCTAATAATCTACAGTCAGGAGATCACTGGACATTATATAGATCTCTGCACTGTCTGATCCTGTCCTGATAATCTACAGTCAGGAGATCACTGGACATTATATAGATCCAAGCATTGTCTGATCCTGTCCTGATAGTCTACAGTCAGGAGATCACTGGACATTATATAGATCCCAGCAGTGTCTGTGATCCTGTCCTGATAATCTACAATCAGGAGATCACTGGACATTATATAGATCCCAGCAGTGTCTGATCTTGTCCTGATAATCTACAGTCAGAAGATCACTGGACATTATATAGATCCCAGCAGTGTCTGATCCTGTCCTGATAGTCTACAGTCAGGAGATCACTGGACATTATATAGATCCCAGCACTGTCTGATCCTGTCCTGATAATCTACAGTCAGGAGATCACTGGACATTATATAGATCCCAGCAGTGTCTGATCCTGTCCTGATAGTCTACAGTCAGGAGATCACTGGACATTATATAGATCCCAGCACTGTCTGATCCTGTCCTGCCAATCTACAGTCCATAGTATGGGTCCACTTATTTACTCTAAACACAACGATATAGCTAACAATATCATTGCAACATCATTGTTTTTGTGATGTTGCAGCGACCTCGTAGCGAAGTCGCTGTGTGTGACAGGTACCAATGACTCACCGTGGCCGGGACTCCGGTTTAGACAGGCGATGCTTCCTTCCTCCTTGTCATGGGTGGACCGCGCCTGCCGGTAGTGGGGACCGGTGTAGTGCAGATCAAAAGTGTTTGAAGACGTCTTGGTGGAACAGATTAAAGGGGTTTTTAATTTATTCGTGACGCCACCTATGAGTAGTTCGGTAAGGGCTACCGACGCTGCGGAACCTCCGGGGGATGGACAGCAGCAAGATGTTACGCTCCCCACAGGCTGAGCGGTGATCCCCGGAGGCTGGAGCTGCTCAAGATGTTGTGCGGCAGCTGCGGTTACCTTGTAGTGCGGACGGACAGTTCATAAGGAAGCACGGACACAGAAAGTCTCTGCAACGGGTCTTTACTGTAACCAGCAGGCAGTACATGGCATACAGTGGTTGGGTAGTAGACCAGGTGGACTCAGCAGTGATGGTGTCCCTTAGAAATCCGCAGTGTTCCTCCATTCTAACTAATTGGTTGCCAGTGTCGCCCAGGAATACCAGGTCGGGTACGGGGAGGCTGCTTCAATGCCCTATCCATGATGTACGTTCTGGATGTTTTGGGGAGCCTTGGATCCCTCGGTGGGTACACCGCTGGTTAGACGACTGGAAGTTGGCTGGTGGTGGGGTGCTCCTGTGAAGCTGCTCCTCCACGCGTCTGGTTCGCGTAGCAGAGGTGAACTGCTGCCAGCTTCAGTACCAGTGAACCGGCTGTGAGTTGTGGGCACGGGAGTCTTTTGGGAACCCGTGTGAATAATGCCCAATCCCGGTTGGTAAGGCCTCAGGTGCTGACACCCGACCGGTGACGGCCCGGGGGCTGCACGGGGTGCGGAGCCCCCGCTCCTCTCCAAGTTCAAGTTCTCTGTTCTAGGCTCTAGTGTAGTCTCTACTCTCTAGACTATTGTGTGTGTTCTACTACACTTCCCTAACACTCCACCCACCAGGACCTAGGATTGGCCCTCTGTTCTAGGTGATGCATGCAGGGTTGGATTTCTAAATTAACCAGGTCACTGCTGTGTCAGAGAATATTGCGGCTGCTTTTATGGCTGCAATACCCTCTTGTGACGCACTCGTTGCGGGGCGCCACACCAACAATCAACTATCAGCTCTCTGATCGTTGGTTTAAGGTCAGAACCATAAATCTGTCGTTGGTTATCCGCTGGTCAGCATGCATCTGTGTGTGTGACAGGGGCCAAACGACCAGCGATAAGCGGAGCAGGCTGGTAACCATGGTAAACAACAGGTATCTAGGCATCGTACAGCGCCTAGTTACCCGATGTATACCCTGTTTACCAGCTTTCTCCGCTTACAGGCTGGTATTCAAGGTACACAGCGGGTAACTAGGAGCTGCGCACTGCCTAGATACCCGCTGTTTACCATGGTTACCAGCCTGCTACGCTTATCGCAGCCTGGCAGCGGGAGCTAGACATCGTGGAAAGAATATTTTATTCTTTTCCACAATGTCGCTGGTCCACTGGTTGCTGGTGAGTCTGCCTGTGTGACAGCTCACCAGCGATCAGATACCGATTAGCTAGCGATGTCCCAGCGATCTGATCGTTGGTCGGATCGCTGGGATATCGTAGTGTGTAACAGGGCCTTTAGGCTAGGGTCACATTAGGATTTGCCACGCTGCCCGGGAGGTCGCGCTAAAAACTTAGTGTTTTGCAGCATAAACGCGGTGCTACCGCCATGGTAGCGCCGCGTTTACGCTGCCTATAGTAACCTATGGAGGCCCCGCCCCTAACGTGGCTCCGACATTGTCATCAGAGGGAAATCTCGCGGTCTTTCCATACGCGAGAAAAGATGTTGATAACAATGTATTTTCTCGCATTAGGAAATACCGCAAGATTTCCATCTGATGACAATGTCAGAGCCACGTTAGGGGGGGACCTCCATAGGTTAGTATGGGCAGTGTAAACACAGGCGCTAACATGGCGGTAGCACCACGTTTATGCTCCCGCAACCTATGTTTTCAGCGCAATTTCCAAGATAGCGCTGAAAACAGTAATGTGACCCTAGCTTAAGGCTGGATACACACTGGCATGTAAAAAAACTGTCCGATTGACGTATCCGAGAGTCGTACGAGTGTCGTGCGATTTTTGGTCAGTGTGGCTTCAAGTGTGCTGTCTATGTGCAATCCGTTTTTTTTCTCAGCAGCTATTTTCTGTATAGTCATTTACAGGAACATTTTTTACAGTTGTCCGAGCTACAGAATGATAATGTATGAGCGAAAAATCACATCCGACTCGGATGGTCCGTGTGCGGTCAGTATAAGGTCCGTGAATTTTGTCGGACCCATAGGCTTGCATTGGCGAGTCTCGTGCATGAACCGCATACTGTCGCAGCATGTTGCGACTGCTTTCTCGTCTGTCTCGACGAGAAAAAATGCCCGACACTTGCAAATGTGCTCTCGGACATTGAGTAACATTGGACCGACTGCAATGCGAGAAAAACTTGCATTGTAGTTGTCCGCCTTTCATGCCAGTGTGTCCATACCCCAAGCCTCCTCATCCAAAAATGATATCCTTAGATCCCTACAGCCAATCACTGGCTGCAATGGTGACACTGCTCTTATCAGCGGTTTACCGCAGCATTCATATCTCTGTCCAACCAGAATAGTTGCACAGAATGACTTTGTACAACTTAATGTGGCTATATAGATATGCAGACAGTAGATGATTAGATTTTATTGTACATCTCATGCTTTACCATTCTTTTAAAGGAAAACGTAGATATTACATGGTTTCAGTTGTGTCTGGTGTTCATCTCTCAAACCCTTCAACATAAAAGGACACAGCTTGCAAACTTGGCCAAGGTAACGGGGTTTGAGAATTTTAATAGCTTTATAGCAGACAATGTAAAAGGGGTTGTCTACTACTAGGACAAACTCTTCTCATTCCTATGTTTGACCCCACTAAAATAAAAAAGGTTATACTTATCTCCAATGCCAGCGCTGTTCCAGCAGTGCCAGCGATTGCATTCCTGAGGCTTATATGAGGCTGTTATTTCACATAAGCCCCATACCCAATCATCGTGTGGGGCTTAAAAATAAGAGGTATAGTTCAGACATATAATTAATTAACAGGAAGTGTGTGGCTTGTCACAGCTTTCACTTCCTGTTGATTATTCATATGTCTGAAGGCAGGGAGAGAGAAGCCGGCAGTGAATGGGCATGGGGCTCGCGTAACATTACCTTATGTTAGCCCTGGAAACACGAGTGCCGAAACCAGAAGAACTGCACCAACATTTGAGGTGAATATAATATTTTTTGTTTAATGAGGCGAAAAATGAGGAATGATGAATGAGAAAGGATTGTCCTAGTATGGACAACTCCATTAAATCCACCACTGCTCCAGCAACACAGCTACTGGTTTTTGTTGACTGTGTTGCAGCAATGATGTGTCATACATCCATTGACTCAAGCAGCCAATCACTGAGCCAGCAATGCATGTACAACTAGGGGTGAACCTCTCTGCTGTCTAAGGTAAACTGCAAAACATTGCCCCCCCAAATACAAGGATGTCAATGTCATAATACACATATACAATATCCATACAGAGGAATCCTGCATAAGGATCATTAATTGCAATCGCAGGCTTGGCATAAGCATATAGACACACATATATGGCTGGCAGAGCTGTGGTCCAATAGGCACATGTGGCGCCCCTGCGGACCAGTCGCCACTAGATGGTGCAGCAGCTGGGATTGGTAAGTCGGTCTCCCCACACAAACACCCAACACACTCCTGATCCTAAGTCTAAGTACTCTATGCCCCGCAACGGAATAGCGAGAGGAGCCAGGTGGTGGGTGGAAAGTTAGAGAGGAACCCAGGTAGGGGAGTTAATAGAAGGACACAGTCAGACGAACACAAAACCACCCTTAGTTCAGAGGAGCAAGAGTAAGGGAACAATAAGAGATACCCCAGACCAGTCAAGTCCAGTCAGAAGGAGAGGCGAGACCATCATACAGGACTGAGAGGACCCTGACCCAGCGGCCTGTGCCACTATGGGGCTTGCCCGGGTCCAAGGCTGTAGACCATGGTGAAAGACAGAAGGAGTCTAGGTGTGCCCGGATTAGCGGGGAAACTGAGGACTGAGCCGGAATCAGAGTGCCGGCTCTGCTGAAGTGGCCAAGACGATGTATGTGCCAACCACGAACCCCGGCGGGGTGTGGGGTCTTTATGTCCCAAGACCCAACCTCCGATGCAGTGAAGAGAAGGCCGTCGTACTAGGGCTAAGGGACACGGAAAGTCACCCACTGAAAGCCTGTGACCGCTGGATAGTAGCTAACATGCGGACAGACTGAGAAAGGCCCAAAAGAGACACAAAAGGGGGAGACGCAGACAAACAATCCCAGCTGCTTAGACCACACCGGAGCCGCTGTTGAACTGTTGTGAGCTGTATCATCTGTTGGGAAAAGAGAGCAAAGCTCGGTTAAAGCACTTTGCTGTCTGAGAGTGAACTTTTTGTGCGCCTGAGAGGAGATAGACTGACTTGGGAACCTGGCAGCTGGAGGCTGCCTGTGACTGTGAACACTGCACCCCAACACTACAATGGATTTCATGGTTTCCCTGGGGGCCAGTCCTAACCGTGGAGGGCCCAACATCCACGCTGATACTCTCATCATCCCCAGAGGTCCGACTACAGCGACGGCTCATAGCCACACACAACGGGTGGCGTCACGTTAATTCACAATTATTTTCCCCTTCCCATTTTTATAGACCACCCAAGGCCACGGAGCCGGGTCTCAACCCCCATGGCAACCCCAGCTGGAACAGCCACCCAGTTCCGAGTACCCCACATCCCTGGTCATAGACACAGTCCTGCATCCTTATACCACACACACAGGAGGCAGCACTGATTGCCAAACTATTATCTCTGGCTCACGCCTACAAAAGTCTGGGCAGCTCCAATGTGGCCGCTGCCTGGCGCTAACTAGTCAGACATGTCCACCATACAGCACCGTCAACGCACCACATGCAATGACCTGAAGTCTGAGCATCTCACTCACAGAGTCCAAAAAGGCTGCAACAAGCTGCCACTGCACTAAACTAGTAAAATAATGTGGCACCCCAGAGTTCAGATGCCACTATGTCATTATCTCCCCCAGGGGGTAGTTTCATACCTGAGAGCAACAGAGGGTATACACACCAGGCAAAACCAAAGCACACAATACCGTTCTGCCTCCAAGCCTGAAGGAGTGGTCTTAAGCCTGGGTTCAGGGTAGCCTTCCCTATAAATTCTGGTCTGGGGTGGAGTTAGTCAGTTCAGTTCCTAGGAGGACTGAGGAAGACATCCTGTGGACTGGAGCAGTGCTAAGCTCATCCCAAGACAGCTATACTTAGCTTAAGTGACCCATAGGCAAGGGTCTGTGGAGGTAGAAGAGAACCTGGGGAGTACAGAGGTGTCAAACTCACTCCAAAGGAGTAAGCGCTAAGAAACGAACGCTGGAGTCCGAGGCTGTACAGGGCCTATTGCCCCGGCAGTCAATACTGGAGGGTGGGGGATTCCAAGTCTCCATCCACACCAAGGTGCCCGGAGGCACAGCAGCTACGAAAAGGACTCAAGCTGCCTGTCATATGGCACATTGCAGGAGAGAGAGAGGGCAGCAGCTCAGCTTTAAGCAGCAGCAGGGACCAGCTAGGAAAGCAGGGAGGCCTCAGAACTTGCTAGGTGAAGAGAACCCCGAGTTGCTCCCAGGTTGCCGGGTTCCAGCAATATCATATGTTATTGTGCCAGTATCACCAGTAAAGGACTTGAGAAACCAACAAACCTTGAGTCTGTCAGTTACTTCGCACCCTCCATCCTGCACCCTACACCCTTTCAACATCCACTGCCCACTGCCCTGAGGATCCGCTCCACCCGTGGGGAGCCACTACATCCTAGCTGCCCATCCATCGTTCCCAGAGGTTCTGCAGCACACATAGCCACAAACTACGGGTGGCGTCACGAATAATCCTTTTTATAATTCCCCCAAGAACTCTTTGTAGCTGAACCCAGGGTCACGGAGCCGGGTCTCGACCCCTGTGACTCCCCAGAAGCTCCGCTGCCCAGTTCCGAGTACCCTACGGCCCTGGGGCATGTCAGTAGCACGTCTCCTCCAACTGACCATGCTTCCTTCTCCCAAAATGTTTAGTCAATCACAAGTGCCACACACAGGGCTATTTAGAGATAATAGCAAGGGCCTTGCAATTGGGTTAATTAAGGGATGTGGAAGCAGGAAGGGGGACGAGCGCCACCAACCAACCGTCAATCAGGAGAAACATAGCCATAATGCGTGGGCGACATTAGACATGTTGTCTAAGCTATCGTTAGTTAGTCCTGCAGCAGAGATGTATGTGAAAGGGACAATGCATCCTGAACCAGGGGCATACATATAAATCATGGGGCCCCATAGGAGAAGGTCTTATTGGGTGCCCCCCAAAAATATATATATATATTTGGCTGGGTCACATAAGAACTAGGGATGAGCGAGTCTACTCGCTAGGACTCGTTACTCGACGATTCTTAAGGGACTCGCTGGACTCAGTAATCGGCGAGTCTTTTAGCGAATACTCGCTCAGTAACGAGTCCAATGCCAGTAAATGGCAATCCTAGTTTTGTCAGAGTTTACTTTCTCTCACTCGCTAGACTCGCTAGACTCGCTCTATCACATCACTATATAGCTTGAATCTCCCCAAACAGCAGCGAGTCTGAGCGAGTCTACGAGTCCGATTCCTAGCGAGTCTGCGATTCCGAGTCCTGTATTCTCTATTCGGGACTCGCGAATCCAGAATCTTTTATGTTACTAGTCAGCATTGCGTGTTAGGTCAGAAAACTTGTGAAGAAGGACAAGCATGTTAGCCAATCATAGTCAGTAATGCCACAGCATTCTTGGTTGTGGCATTACTATGATTGGCTGCTGTCCATCGTGATGTATGACAGGCAAGGCAGTATATAAGGCTTGCCCCCGCCATTTTGGGCACATTCCTGAGAAGAGCTGACCTAGTGCAGGGAGACTTGGAGCAGATCTAGGGACAGTTAGGCAGTGTAGGAGTCACATCTAACCCAAAAGTTCTTTTCAGAACTAACAGGACGCAGTGTAGGAGTCAAGATTCCTCACACATAACCCAAAAGTTCTTTTCAGAACTACCAGGACGGAGGATTGCTGTACAGGACTGTAAGGAAGGGAGATAGGAGCAGCCTTACAGTGAATACAGCACCATCCTCAGAGCTTAGTTCACCCAGCTTTCCGCAGAGCTGTAATCCTAAGCTTTTTCTTATTTTTGGCACTAGTCTACCAAATAATTTTGGTGCCATATTTCCACAAAAAATTTCCTGTGCCAGTGCGTTGCTGTACGGTGTCCTGCCTGCAGCTCGCACGGTACTTGTAACATTGCACGCAGCCAGCACCGCAGCCTAATAGTGCCTGGTTCTGCGTACTAAACAATTTTTTCCTGTGCCAGTGCGTTGCTGTACGGTGTCCTGCCTGCAGCTCGCACGGTACTTGTAACATTGCACGCAGCCAGCACCGCAGCCTAATAGTGCCTGGTTCTGCGTACTAAACAATTTTTTCCTGTGCCAGTGCGTTGCTGTACGGTGTCCTGCCTGCAGCTCGCACGGTACTTGTAACATTTTACGCAGCCAGCATTGCAGTCTAACAGTGCCTGGTTCTGCGTACTAAACAATTTTTTTCCTGTGCCAGTGCGTTGCTGTACGGTGTCCTGCCTGCAGCTCGCACGGTACTTGTAACATTGCACGCAGCCAGCACCGCAGCCTAATAGTGCCTGGTTCTGCGTACTAAACAATTTTTTCCTGTGCCAGTGCGTTGCTATACGGTGTCCTGCCTGCAGCTCGCACGGTACTTGTAACATTTTACGCAGCCAGCATTGCAGTCTAACAGTGCCTGGTTCTGCGTACTAAACAATTTTTTTCCTGTGCCAGTGCGTTGCTGTACGGTGTCCTGCCTGCAGCTCGCACGGTACTTGTAACATTGCACGCAGCCAGCACAGCAGCCTAATAGTGCCTGGTTCTGCGTACTAAACAATTTTTTCCTGTGCCAGTGCGTTGCTGTACGGTGTCCTGCCTGCAGCTCGCACGGTACTTGTAACATTTTACGCAGCCAGCATTGCAGTCTAACAGTGCCTGGTTCTGCGTACTAAACAATTTTTTCCTGTGCCAGTGCGTTGCTGTACGGTGTCCTGCCTGCAGCTCGCACGGTACTTGTAACATTTTACGCAGCCAGCATTGCAGTCTAATAGTGCCTGGTTCTGCGTACTAAACAATTTTTTCCTGTGCCAGTGCGTTGCTGTACGGTGTCCTGCCTGCAGCTCGCACGGTACTTGTAACATTGCACGCAGCCAGCACCGCAGCCTAATAGTGCCTGGTTCTGCGTACTAAACAATTTTTTCCTGTGCCAGTGCGTTGCTGTACGGTGTCCTGCCTGCAGCTCGCACGGTACTTGTAACATTGCACGCAGCCAGCACCGCAGCCTAATAGTGCCTGGTTCTGCGTACTAAACAATTTTTTCCTGTGCCAGTGCGTTGCTGTACGGTGTCCTGCCTGCAGCTCACACGGTACTTGTAACATTTTACGCAGCCAGCATTGCAGTCTAACAGTGCCTGGTTCTGCGTACTAAACAATTTTTTTCCTGTGCCAGTGCGTTGCTGTACGGTGTCCTGCCTGCAGCTCGCACGGTACTTGTAACATTTTACGCAGCCAGCATTGCAGTCTAACAGTGCCTGGTTCTGCGTACTAAACAATTTTTTTCCTGTGCCAGTGCGTTGCTGTACGGTGTCCTGCCTGCAGCTTGCACGGTACTTGTAACATTGCACGCAGCCAGCATTGCAGTCTAACAGTGCCTGGTTCAGCGTACTAAACAATTTTTTCCTGTGCCAGTGCGTTGCTGTACGGTGTCCTGCCTGCAGCTCGCACGGTACCTTCCATCTGTCTTAAAATATCTTAGCCTCTAGTGTGTACCTTTCACGAAATAGTACAAGCTACTTGTTTTACAAGCCCCCAGAAAGCCACCAGAAATTATAAAATGTCACCCAAAAAAACAAATCCCAAAAAAAGTGTTGCTAAGGGACAGGGACGAGGTACAGGCATTGGTAGTCGTGGCCAACTATCCACCAGTTCGGGCAGACAGACGAGGATTGATCGATCGTTCCTCCTGTCTAACTTTCCCCGTCAGGAAAGTAAACGAGTATTGAGGCCGGAAGACGAACACCATCTAACGTCTTGGCTGGCAGACAAGACCTCAACAACAGGTTCTTGCAGCACTCAAGGTTCCTTGAGCACTGTGTCTACTGTTGGTACATACCATGCTGGGTCATCTAATCCACAACCTCTTCACAGTTCCTCAGACCAACAGCAGCCCCATGAAAATGTTGACACAGACATGGGTCACTCAGATGACTTATTTGGTACATATAATCCTTTACATGAATCCGGTTTGCCAGACTCCGTAGTAGATGAGATACTTGATGAAGAATTGTCCAATCATGGACAAGTTTTAGAGACACCCCGGCCACATGAACGTGTCTTTCAGCAAAGTCTTAGACCGTCTCAGGAGTTGGAGGATGATGATGATGAGACAGTGACACACTTGTCATCTGGGGAGCAAAATCAATCTTGTTATCGGGAAGATTTAGAAGAGGAAGGGGTTGATGATGAGACAACTGATCCCACGTGGAATGTTGCCATGCAGAGCCAGCAGAGCAGCACGGAGGAAGAAAGTGTGTATGTCCCACCAACAAAGGCACCAAGGCCTACTCCTCCCACCAGAACTGAAAGAGTCACCACTGTTGCCCAAAATGTGTCCACTGTGGCTCAAAATTTGTCAACTGTTGGACAAAATGTCTCAAATGTGGGCCTGAGTAATCCCTCAGGGAGTACAGTCAAGCATAGAGGTCGGTCAGCCACTGTGTGGAAATTTTTTAAAGATGGGCCTTCTCAAGAAAATGTGGTCATCTGTACCATCTGCCATGCAAGGCTAAGCAGAGGCCACGGGAAAGGAAACCAGAGCACCAGCAGTATGCGGAAGCACCTGGCTGGTCAGCACCCTATTCAGTGGTCAAAAGTGCAGCCTTCCACAACAGTGTCATCTGACCCAAAGACTGCCACGGTAACTCAGATCCGTCCGTCACAATCAAGTGTTGCTGAAGCTGGTCCAGCTCATATGTACTCATCACAAGCAGCGGTTGCAGAGAGACTGAACACGAGTGCAGACAGTTCTCGGTCAGCAACATCCTTACAGTTATCAGTGACACAGCTGTACGAAAGGAAGCAGAAATACCACTCTTCCCACCCATTAGCCAAAAAAATAAATGCCCAGATAGCTAAGTTGTTAGCAGTCGAGATGTTGCCGTTTAGGCTTGTGGGTACAGACTCTTTCCGTGAGCTTTTGGCTGTGGCAGTACCACGCTACTCGGTTCCAAGCCGCCACTACTTTTCACGTTGTGCCGTCCCCGCGTTACATGAGCATGTCATTAACAACCTCAAGCGTGCCCTCACCAACGCTGTAACCGGGAAAGTACACCTTACTACGGACACGTGGACAAGCAGTTCAGGACAGGGCCGGTACATCTCGCTCACCGTGCATTGGATCAACGTTGTGGAGAGTGTGCCAAACGATGTTAGTGTTACATCAAACATCCTACCCACGCCACGGATAGCTGGCACAACCTCATTCAGGGTCTCTGCATCATCCTATATGTCCACTACACCATTTTCCGCTTCCTCGACCAATCCTCAATTGCCCTCAACATCACGGCCAAGTTGGGAGGTTTGCTGCAGTGCTTCAGCCAGACGCCAACAGGCTCTGCTGAAGCTGATCTGTTTAGGTCACACACCGCACACTGCAGTAGAGCTGTTGAAAGGTCTGAAGCAACAGACAGATGAGTGGCTATCCCCACTCCAACTCCAGACCGGTCTCGTGGTGAGCGACAATGGTCGTAACCTAGTGGCTGCACTAAAGCTCGGAAACCTTGTGCACGTGCCTTGCATTGCTCACGTGCTGAATCTAGTAGTGCAGAAATTCCTGCGTACATACCCAGAGATATCTGACCTACTGGAGAAGGTGCGTCGAGTTTGTGCACATTTTCGTCATTCGTCAACAGCGGTTGGAAAACTTTCATTGCTTCAAAAGCAATTGAATTTGCCCAACCACAGACTCATTTGTGACATGCCGACACGATGGAACTCTACATTCCATATGTTATCGAGGATCAATGAGCAGCAGAGGGCAATATCCGAGTATCAGTTGCAACATGCCCGTCAGACCGGCAGTCAGCCACGACATATTAGTACAATGGAGTGGGTGTGGATCGCTGACACATCTGAGGTTCTTGATAATTTTGACTACTGCACAAAACTGGTGAGCGGTGATCAGTCCATCATCAGTGTCACTATACCCATGCTGTGTCTGCTGAAAGAATCCCTCATTAATCAGAAAAATGAAGCATTGAGAGCCCAGCAGATGGCTATGGAGCCAGATTTAAACAGCGCAGTACCTAGCCAGCAAAGCCAGTATGACCAGGCAACATTGGCTCCTGAAGAGGAACAGGAGCAAGACGATGAAGAGGATTTATTTTTTGTTGGTGCCGATGTCAACCCAGATGGTACTCACAACCCCAGCTTTGTGTCTGTCCACCATGGGTGGCCTGGAGAGGAGGAGGCGGAGACAGACTTTGCGGATACAATGGGTATTGAACATCGTTCTGAGGACACTGAAGACATGACTCTATGCAGCTTAGGACACATGGCTGACTTCATGTTGACTTGTCTGCTAGAAGACCCACGAGTGATTAACATATTGCACAACGACCTCTACTGGTTGGCCACCTTTCTGGACCCACGTTATAAAGATAAATTCACCTCGCTGCTGTTTCAGTCACCACGTGGCTTGACAATTGACTATTTCAAGAGGGTTTTTGTGGATAATATGCTTCTAATATCACCGTCAGACAACACTCTGCCCATAGGTAGCAACTCTGTGCAACAGCAGCCATTGGTCGGGGCACAATCATCCACGCTGTCCAGAAGAGATGCTGGAAAGATGTCCGCAAAGTGGGCTATGTTCAATAAGCCATCGAACCTGCAGCGCCATGTTGCTCCAGTAACCATCTCTCGGAGACAGAAACTTACCAACATGGTACAAGAATACTTAAGTGACAGTACCTGCTTCCTGACTGATGCCGCAGTCCCGTTTAATTACTGGGTCTCCAAGCTCCACACTTGGACAGAGCTCTCGTTGTATGCCTTGGAGGTGCTGGCATGCCCTGCGGCTAGTGTGACATCAGAGCGGGTTTTCAGTGCCGCTGGGGGTATCATAACTGATACCAGGACACGTCTTACTCCAGAGAATGCAGACAGGCTTACTCTAATTAAGTTTAATAGGAACTGGATTTCACAAGACTTCTTGAGCCCTGAAGACGACAGTACTCAGAGCTGAAGTGCCACGTTCAACATCAATATGATATAATTAATCATTGTATTATATTGTGTCTTTTTGGTACAAGCAGTATGTACAAGACCAGTAACGATTTGGGTAACCATGTTCCTGCAACCTGGTAATGAGGCTGCTTCGTCTTAAACCAACACTATACCTTAACTTCGGTTTCATTAACCATCACAACACCTTTTGACAAGGAATCAACCTTTATTTTCTGTTAGCAAACATTTAAAAGCCCCTTGGACTAATTTTTGGAGCCACCCAGGCTAACAAGCTTATCATGGCCCTTAGGCCTGCATTTATACCCAAAATGCAAAACAGCCCCTTGGGCTAATTTTTGGAGACACCCAGCCTAAGAGGCTTATCATGGCCCTTAGGCCTGCATTTACACTCAAAATGCAAAACAGCCCCTTGGGCTAATTTTTGGAGACACCCAGGCTAACAAGCTTATCATGGCCCTTAGGCCTGCATTTATACCCAAAATGCAAAACAGCCCCTTGGGCTAATTTTTGGAGCCACCCAGGCTAACAAGCTTATCATGGCCCTTAGGTCTGCATTTATACCCAAAATGCAAAACAGCCCCTTGGGCTAATTTTTGGAGACACCCAGCCTAAGAGGCTTATCATGGCCCTTAGGCCTGCATTTACACTCAAAATGCCAAACAGCCCCTTGGGCTAATTTTTGGAGCCACCCAGGCTAACAAGCTTATCATGGCCCTTAGGCCTGCATTTATACCCAAAATGCAAAACAGCCCCTTGGGCTAATTTTTGGAGACACCCAGCCTAAGAGGCTTATCATGGCCCTTAGGCCTGCACTTATACCCAAATTGCCAAACAGCCCCTTGGGCTAATTTTTGGAGCCACCCAGGCTAACAAGCTGATCGTGGCCCTTAGGCCTGCATTTATACCCAAAATGCAAAACAGCCCCTTGAGCTAATTTTTTTAGGCAACAAGACTATGCTTGCATCGTGGGCATTGGTTGGACTATCATCCTGCTGGAGCCTGGTGAAAGGTCCCACTGTACGCTCTGTAGAAAACGCGTAGACGCGATGTGTAGCAGGTAGATGTCCCAGCCTCTCACATGTGTGTTCCTAGTCTTGTTGCCATAGCGAGGCATTAAGTAACCCCCCAAACACAGGCACTGTTTATTTGTCAGCAACATTTGTATGTGGAGTCATGATTTTACACTTAGTAACCAAGGTGACTTCATGCTCCATGCGGTCCGTAAAGTACTTGCTAATGATGCTCTCTCCCCTGTCCTCCACGCCAAATGTCTCGGGGTAATCCTTGACTCCTCCCTCTCCTTCAAGCCCCACCTCGAGTTCCTAACCAAGTCCCTGTCACTCCAACTCAAAAATATTTCAAGAATTTGCTCGTTACTCAACCCTGACACAGCTAAAACACTCATTAATGCCCTCATCATCTCCCGCCTTGACTACTGGAACCTCCTTCGCACAGGCCTCCCTGCCAACTCTCTTGCACCTCTCCAATCTATACTAAACTCTGCTGCCCGACTAATCCATCTGTCCTCACGCTACTCACCTGTCTACACCCTCTGCCAAGCCCTTCACTGGGTCCCCGCCCCACAGAGAGCTCACTTTAAAACACTGATCATGACATTCAAAGCCTTACACAACCTATCCCCACCATACATCTCCGACATGATCTCCCGATACCATCCCTCACGCTACCTGCATTCATCCCAAGAACTTCTCCGACACTCCCCCTCATCTCCTCTTCCCACAACCGCATTCAGGATTTCTACCGGGCATCAACCATGCTCTGTAACTCGCTGCCCCACCTCATCACTCACTCGCCTACCCTGGGAACCTTCAAGAAACACCTAAAGACTCACCTCTTCCGACAGGCCTACAACCTGCCATGACACCCCGCTACACGCCCCACGACCGACACCTTCCCCACCCTATTGTATCCCCACCCACACCCTCGTAGAATGTGAGCCCACGCGTACAGGGTCCTCTCCTGTTGTACCTGTATGACCTTATTGTCTATGTTTATTGTACTTCTCCTTGTGTACCTTATCCTCATGTAAAGCGCCATGGAACCTATCGGTGCTATATAAATAAATAATAATTATAATGATGATGACTTTAAGCCCACCCACAAAACAACCTACACATCCATTCCCTGAAAAAAGACAGACACAAAGCAGTTTTTGTAAACTGGGTATTATTCCGCCATAATGGTAAAGATGTCAGAATTTTTTTTTTTTTTTTTTTTTTTTTTGGTAGAAATTTGTAAACAGTAGGAGAATATAAGAAATAATAACATAAAGAAATTGTGCAATGCACATGATCAAAAAATAAAAACAAAAAAATAAGGGGTCTACAGCTGGTGGTAGGTTGCCGCATCCTCCGGCCTTGCCAGTAAAGTGACACCATCACCCTGGTCCTGCAAGAGGTCAAGGGCCCCATGAATGGCCTCCGGCAACCCTTGAGGGTGGATCCTCTGGGCAGGTGTGGGGAAAAATGGTAGGTCCCTGTTAGGTGGCCAGTGTTGAAAAGGAGGTACAGGCCTCTGGGGTGGCACATGGCTGTCCCGGGGTGTGGGCCTGTCTTGGAGTTGGAGTGTCTGAGTTGCCACTTCTCCAAATACTTGAAAACCTCACCTGGGTGGTTTGGTGGGCGACTGGCGTCAAGCACAATCTGTAATGCTGACCTTGCCCGCAGTAGCCTGTCAAATGGAATTACATCCAGGAATGGTATCAGACTGTGGGCAAAGTCAGCATTACTTTGTGCACGCCGTCGATTAGGTGACCCCGGGATCAGACCATGGCTGCTGTGAGGTGGGCATCCAGGTTCCTCCTCTTGCGGCCGGACATGCCCCAAAGCTGGGGTTGGTGCTGGTGGCGGCGGTGGTGGTGGTGTTGGTGCTGGTGGCGGCGGTGGTGGTGGTGCTGGTGCTGGTGGCGGCGGTGGTGGTGGTGTTGGTGCTGGTGGCGGCGGCGGTGGTGGTGGTGGTATTCCACCAGCTTGGCCTTGCTCCTCCACTAAAGGGGCTTCAGGGGCCTCCCTCGCCTGTTCAGGCAGCTGTGGTGGTGGACGGTTACCACGGCGCCTGCGGTAGTGAACCTCTCTGTGGGTAAAGGCCAAAAAAGTTTGGTGAATGCATTGCATTTGGAAACAAAAACATAGGTCAAACATTAAGTTGCACGCTTTTTTGACTCTGTGTATCAGTGTATTCTGAATCAGAAATTTTTTATTATTATTAAAGAATAACCAACTGTACATAACATAAATGAATACGTCACTTTGTTTGCTAATTCCCTAATAATACATAATTTTTCCCCCCTTATTAACCCCCACCCCCCATCCCATCTAATCTAGACGATCAATAACACCAATGGTTCACATGAAAAAAACGTCCCCCTGACTTTACTGTTAACTTGACATACTTAATTTACCAAACTTTTAGGTTATATCATCTATGTAAACCAGGGAAGGGGTTCAAACGTATACAATATATATATATAATATAATATGTAATATAATACAATATATATAATAATGACTATTCAGCCACTATCTCCATCAACATCTTTCTCAACCCTCGTCCATGGCTCCCATATCTGTGTATTCTGTGTTTTCATTGTTGACCTTAAGATTTAATTGCAGCCAATAAATTAGGACATTTTGGCTCATGGCTCAACCAATATTCTATGTGTGGGTAGTGTTGGTACTCGATTTTTTGACATTACATTTGAAATTTAAGCATTTGTCTGCCCAATTACACTGTGCCCTGCCTTAGGCAGGACAGCTATTTAGGCACTTGAAGACACATTAGTGGCCACAAGTATAGCATTTACTTTTTGTTGTAACTTTATGTGGACAAAGCTATAGCCTCACACTTTGAGGCAAACACATTCTTCAGGGTTGTTTGCCATCAGATGGACAGTAAAAGACGCAGTGTGGGCGACCTTGGTTTCAAAGCACATAACCCAGATCTATAGGGCAGGTGAGCAAGACAGGAAATGGAGTCCTGCAGCATAGGTGACACATGAGCATTCGGCGTTAGTGCCCTACACTCCTTGTTGCTGCCATGTATGCTAATCAGGAATGTCTTGGTAAATAAAACCCACAAAACAGATGGCTTGGATTTTGAAATGACTGTAATGGACATAGAGTATGGGGTTGTTTTTGAGCAGCAGGTCACACATCGTTGGTGCCAAACAAGGTGATATTCCCAGATGGACAGTTTTAGAATTATTCCAACGGGGCCGAACACAAAGCCGGGAACAGCAAGGGCAAACTTCTTGTTCCCTAAAGTACCTTGGACATAAAAGCCTGTTGCACTGAAAATATGGCCCCTTTAAGTTTGATTTTATACAGCATTAATACACTATGTTTTTCGGAGGATTCTTAATGTGGCCATCAGTTAACAACAAAACAATTAAATTCACATGTGGGCCCTAATATCTACACCATCACCTTGCAGGCCCAAATATACCCATGGGAAAACTGAACCACACATATTTGTAGTGATACAGAGTATGTCCTCTAATGTGTATGACTGTGTCAACAATTTGTGATGGTGTACAAACATTTTAGTGCAAAAGGGGTATATCCTTACAACGTTATTTACCCTAAAAACACCCACAATTAAACGTGTAGGGATGTATGTGACCCTTATGCAAGTGGAGGGAGGCCATTATGAACACATACAAATGATGCTTACGACAGGCAAACCAGACAAGGCCACACACCTTAGAGGCCATTGCAGGGAAGAACATGCCTTTGTTCCACAAACATGCCAACAATAATAGCTAATTGTGAGGTCACGGAACATTGTGTCTGCCCACCCTGCTTATTTGTCCCAACGTCACAATGTGACTATAAATGTGTATGTCCTGGATCATTGCCAAAGGTAATAGAAATCTGTTGCACCATGGCAGAAACAAACCCCAGTGTGGGTATGTAAACCAGCACACTCATTATAGAGCTTCATACGTACACTGTGTGCCCTCGTGGACAGGGTCCTCTCCTCTTGTACCTGTACGACCTGATTGTCTTCCTTTACTGTTTTTTGTAGTTAACCATTATCCTCATGTAAAGTGCCATGGAACCTAATGGCGCTATATAAATAAATAATAATAATAGTAGACAACAGTGCTGCAGACACATACCTTGGCATACGGGCCACCGGTCCAAGGAAGGACAGCCGGTCGTAATGTTTGTAGATCCGCTCTGGAGCTGCTCCCGGGTCCCCCTCTGCGATCTGGCGATGTTGTTTGCGATGTTGATAGCGGCAGCTCCTCCAACGTTTTTGAAGATGGTCAACTGTGAAATGATTTCAAACCGGGTTTAGACATGTGTAATATTTGAAACACCAAAAGTATGTGTACAAATCAACAATAACATTTTATTCATGTTGTTTGTGTAATGTGTATACAAGTCACAGTGACACGACAGTGTGGAACATCATCAACAGCATTACGGACATTGAGCTCACGTGGACACTATCACAAATGAGGCAGGACACATGTCGACGCATCGAGAAGGTAATAGTGCGGGCACCAGACTCTGCTCATTAGTGGTATTAATATACACCCAACCCCCTGGCCGTAAGAGCCAGGAGCACCAGCCCTTAAACTAAGTGTACTGTTGTGACCCCATCCAAATATAGGCAACTATGCGACGGCGCATGATAACACATTGAGGGTCCTGTATACCCTGCTATGGGGGGCCTGTATACCCACGAGGGCCCTGTATACCCACTGCTGGGGGCCCTGTATACCCACTGGAGCCCTCTATACCCACTGCTGGGGGCCCTGTGACTCACTGCTGGGGGCCCTCTATACCCACTGCTGGGGGGGCTGTAGACCCACTGAGGGCCCTGTATTCAGGGACTGACTGGCACCCTACAGTTTGGGTGCCAGCCCTCCCTCACCGGTCCGACACAGGTGAGGACGGGGGGGGGGGGGGTGATGACTGGCGGCCGCCTCACAGTCACCGCAGCTCCCGCAGTCTCCTAGGGCTCGCTCCCAGCCGCAGCCTCGCGCTCCTCACAGCCGCTCACTCCCGGCTGCAGCCGCGCGCTGATGACGTCATCGCGCGGCCAGGAGCTTGCGGTTCCGGCTGCTGCTTCGGGGTCATGCGCTGCTTCATGCTCCTGCAGCCGCATGAGCCGTGCGGGCGGCAGCCCTTTTCATGGTCCAGGCGGCCCAAAATAGGGGAAAATACACCGGCCTGGGGGGCAATTGCCCCCCAGGCACCTGGGCCAGTCCGCCCCTGCCTGTATACCATAATATGGGGGCATGTATACCCATCTGGGGGCCTGTATACTCTGCAGGGGGAGCTGTATACTCTGCTGGGGGCTGTCTACCAGTGATAGCCACTGTATACCAGGATGGCGGTCAATATGTTTTCACAGTTTTTGGGGGCAAAAATAGGGGGGTCGGCTTATACACGGGTCGGCTTATACACGAGTATATATACAGTAAATCCAATATATAACGGGTGAACTCATTTAACTTACTCATATTGCTCTGTTCATCATGGCCACTCAGATGGAACGCAGGGAACATCACTTGGGCGATCTCTCTCCAGGCAGTAGTCCTCATGATGTTATCCCCATAGTCAGGGTCTGTTGGGAGCCATAGCAGTGGCCGAGCCTCCACCAGAGGAATCAATCGCAGCGTGTTCACAGCGACACGGCCGGCCATGATTGCTCTGGGGAATGGATTGCTCTGTGTGTGCGTCTGTCAGAGCGAGTCGTTTCCTGTTTGCTTTTACAGCATGGTGTGTGCCGGAGAATCGCTTCCCCCTCCCATCATTGGCTCCAAATAAGAGAAAAACCTGCGAGTTTGGACTCGCACACTTTCAGAGACACATCAGCGATTTGTAAATAGCATTATTCGCTATTACTCGGTTCCCTATTCATTAACATTGGACTCGCTAGACTCGCAACGAGTAGCGAGTCCTGGGCTCGGACTCGTGCGGGTCTAGCGATTCCGAGTAATTTAGGACTCGCTCATCCCTAATAAGAACATATCTCACGACTTTGCAGCCTATATAATGTAATTTACCTCCTATTGAAGTCCTTAGATTCCTCTTTCATTGTCCCTATAAAATATGATGCCAACAAAAGTGCCTTCCGATCACTGTATGATCCCACCCAGTGTATTCCCCCACAGTACCCTCCACACACCGTATGATAACCCTACAGTGAATTCTTCCACACGCACAGTGTGATGACCCTACTACTGTAACACCCTCAACTACCCCCGCACAGTGTGGTGACCTCAACACAGTATGATCCCCAACTCTGACCTCCACATAGCCCTCCATGTAGTATAATGAACCTACATGCAGTATAATGGCCCCTACACCTCTTTACACCGTATAATGGCCCCCAAAAGAGCCCTCAAATAGCATTCCATAAAGTATAAATGCTCCCTCCTAGTCCTTCAAATGTTATTATGCCCCCATATAGCCCTCCAAATCTTATAATGGGTTCCAAATAGTATAATTGGCTCAATATATTATAATGCATCATCCATAGCCATCCATATATTGCACCTCCATATTCCTCCATATAGTGTATTGCACCCCCATTTTCCTCCATATAGTATACTGAACCCCCAAAGTCCCCCATATATTATAATGCACCTCGATATAGTAGAATGCACCCCAAAGTCTTCAATGTATTATAGTGCACCCCCATAGTCCTCTATATATTATAATGCACCCCTATAGACTTCCATATATATATAATGCAACCCCTTAATCCTCCATATTGTATAATGCACCCGCCATAGTCTTCCATATAGTATAATGCACCCCATAGTATTCCTATATTATAATCCACATCATATAGTCTCCCATCAGTAAATTCGCTAATTAAAAATAAAAGTATACTCTACTCTCTCTTCGGTCCTCGCTGCTCTTGTCTCCTCAGCATGTGTCTACCGCTCTGTATGGCTCAGCACAGGGGTGCTTAGTGATGACATCATCGTGCACAACCATGCTGAGCTACAGAGGGCAGACAGCAGACTGGAGAATTGAAGGCAGACAGTGGCCAGGCCTGATGCACATATTGCGGGAGGCGGGTCCCATAACAGTTGCAATCTGCAGGACACCATCCGCCCTCTATTTAGCAGCAGGTCGCCTCATGGTAGGTGCGCCCCTGTGTGCAACACTTGACTTCTAAAGCCAGTGATTGGCTGCAGCAATCACCTTGATTATGTGATGCCATTACTGCAGTAGAATTGAACAAAGACTGGTTTCACAATATAAAACTGGAAAGTGTTTCAGTATCTCTCCCTGCTGTAAGTGAATGAACACTATTTGCGGAGAGTGCAGAAATATTGCATATTTTGCCACATGTTGGTGCGTGTATGCTCTGTAAATCTGCAACAACTCTGCTGCAGCACAGTCTAGCGTAAGCAAAGTATATAGGAATTCGATAGACCTGTGCCAATACTGCATGTTTTCCCGCAACGAAAACAATGTGTTTTCAGTGTGAGAAAATCTGCTGACTCACCGTGGCCGGGACTCCGGTTTAGACAGGCAGTAGCTCCTTCCTCCTTGTCACAGGTGGACCGTGCCTGCCGGTAGTGGGGCCCGGTTGAGTGCAGATCAAAAGGGTTGAAGACGTCTTGCGGGAACAGATTAAGGGGTTAATTTGTCGTGACGCCACCTATGAGTGTTTCGGTAAGTCTTACCGACGCTGCGGGGCCTCCGGGGGATGGATAGCAGCAAGATGGAACGCTCCCCACAGGCTGAGCGGTGATCCCCGGAGGCTGGAGCTGCTTGAGATGTTGTGCGGCAGCTGTGGTTACCTTGTGTGCAGACGAACGTAATCATAAGGAAGCACGGACAATGGAAGTCTCTATAACGGGTCTTTTACTGTAACCAGCAAGCAGTACATGGTATACAGTTGTAGGTAGCAGACCGGGTGGACTCAGCAGTGATAGGTGTCCCTCAGAGATCCGCGGTGTTCCTCCATTCTATCTAAGTAGGTTGCCGTTGTCGCCCAGGAATACCAGGTCGGGTACGGGGAGGCTGCTTGAATGCCCTATCCAAAGTATACGTGATGGATGTTTTGGGGAGCCTTGGGTCCCTTGGTGGGTACACCGATGGTTAGACGACTGGATTTGGCGGTGGTGGGGTGCTCCTATAAAGCTGCTCCTCCACGCCTCTGGTTCGCATAGCAGAGCTGAACTGCTGATAGCTTCGGTACCAGCAAACCGGCAGTATAAGGGCGCGGGGTAGTTTTGGACCCGCATGTTGATGCCCAAGTTCGGTTGGTAATGCACCGGGAGTAATGGTGCTCAACCGTGGTAAAAGTGAGGAGATGGCCGGCAGAAGGTGGCCAGGGGGCTGCACCGACTGTGCAACCCCCTCTCCTAGGTTGCAGAGCTGGGAATCTGCAGAGGTCTTCTAAGTTGCTGTTACTTCCCCAGACCCGAGACTAGAACTCTCTAAGCTGGACTAAACTTTCCACTACACACTACCCTTGCACTCCGCCCACCAGGACCTTGATTGGCCCTCTATGCTAAGTGAGGCATGCAGGGTATGGATCTCTGAGTTAACCACATAACTGCTGGGTCAGAGAATATTGCTGCTGCATTTATGGCTGCAATACCCTCCTGTGACGCACTCGTTGCGGGGCGCCACACTGAGGCATGTCAATTATTGGATATTATTATTTGGTGGATATTTCCACCAAAACATAGCACTTCCCAATGCATAATTCACCATTTCATTTCTGGTCTCTCTCAGCAATTAGCTGTATTTTGGGGGAACCCAGCAAAAATAGTGCAGTTTCCAAAGGGTCAACTTACCTCTGGCTTCTCCCCACCTCCATTGGCATGACTGACAGATCTCGCCCTATATGTGTTTATTGCTAGGACTGTTAATGAAGCTTTTCCATTTCATGTAATGATGTAATTAATGCATTTGTCGGCTGTGAACGTCTTTTGACTCAAGAAGATTCTATGTGTCATACTTGCCTTCTGGCTATAACATCAGAATGTCTATTTAACAAAAATTACAGGGAGATGATTGCACTAAACATATCCAGCTATTGATTATCAATGTGTGTAATAAGAATACTACTTGCTCAGCGGATATGGAGAATACACCTGACAAATGTGCGGCAGAAAGACTACTTGTTAGAGAAATTTTATTGATTCCAATAATGAGAAAATATATTGACTGGGGACTAAGACATCTCTTTGAATTATGAATCCTCAGTACTTTTTAGCATGTACAATATCATATTGAAGATCAATTGCTGCAGCAATTTAGCACCTGTTAAATCCTAAGGTATATACTATAATAGATATACTAATACACAAATTGTAAAAGATTTAAAGGGGTTGTCTAAGGCTGGAAACACAGTGTCCTAGTGACATGTGAGTTACTCACACGAGTATCGGATCATTCACCTGGGACGGGTCTTTGGACGGGAATAGTGGAGCTACATAGAAATACATACCACTGACAGTATCCCATCCAAAGAGGCAAGGGTCGTGCCGGGTGAGTGATCCAAGAATCCTGCGAGTAATTCGCATGTCACTTGGACAGTGTATTTCCAGCCTAAGACGAATATCAGTTCAGAGGGAGGCTGACACTGTACCTTTACTGCTCAACTGATACCTCAAACTGCTGTTGCCTCAAGTCTGCAGTGTATGGCCTCAAATACCTACCCTTAGGCTGGAAACACACTATCCTACTTATATGCGAGTCTCTTGAACGAGACTCGGATCAGTGACCCAGTATAGCCTCTCCCTTTCTGGACGGGAGTGTGATGCTGCACAAAAACACAAGCAGCTGACACTCCCATCCAGAGAGGGAGAGGCCGTTCAGGGTCACTGATCCGAGTCTCGCTCGTGAGACTAGCATATAAGTAGGATAGTGTGTTTCCATCCTTACATATAGTGGTGCGGATGCTGATACAGTTGAAAGCAATGATGAGAGATGGAGCACTCAATTTCCTCCTCCATCTTTTTAACGCTGTGTCTGTACAAGGAGGTGAATTATGAGTCGCAGTTCTCCCTGAAGACATCAATCGCACCGTTCTATTGTAATGTGAATTGTGTCATGCATCTTTGTATGTATAGTATAATGTGAAATGTAACATATTCTGGTGATAAATGAGAGTAATAGGTATAAGATAAGATGTATAGTACATCGATAAGTGTAATTTCTAGTATTTCATCTGTTCATGTATTCAGTTTGTGCGGTGTCTCTTTTTACACATACCGTAAAACACGTTCACACACATCCTAATTTCACACAACAGAAATCTTCACACCTCCGTGCTTTCATACGGACCATGTGTCTATGTGAACCATGCACGTATCAGAGATATGCCGATTTTCTTTTAAAAGTAGCACAAATGCCACACGTGCAGCACACGGATGTAATCAGTGTGACACTTACTCGAAGAAAACACATGATACTAAATGTAATATTTTTTTATGTGTGAAAAAAGATGTAATGATATATGATCACAGAAAGATAGATGATAAAATATAAATGTCGAGCCCCAGGCCCTGGGGTACTCGGGTATCAGACTCGGAGGGGTTTTCACGGGGATGTCACAGGTGCCAGCGCCTGAGCCCGTGACCTGGGTGACACTTCAATAAGGGGTTATGTACAGGGGATAATTGTTATTGTCACGTGACACTACCTGTAGTGCCTGGTGATGGGTCACCAGTGCCGCCACAGTTCTCCGGAGGGCGATGGTAGCGCGGCAAGGATGGCAAAGCTCCCTACAGATGGAGCTGGTCCTGCAGGGCAACGAGTAGTAAAGGGACAGCTTGGAGTGGGACTTGTGGCCAGGGTAAGAAGCAGTACGGCAGATTATAGGGAAGCTGGGGACAGAGAGGAATAACGCACACACTCTGAAAAAGTCTCTTTTACCTTTTACTGATGGTATGCACAGGTAAAGATGTCCAGAGCACTGTCGGATGACCAGGTGCACAGTGAGTCTCCACAGCAAGTGGGTATAAGGCCTCCTCAGGTTCCCTGCTGTCGCTGAAGCCCTGTCTGTCTGTGACACGACAGGCCTCCTCACTTTCTCTGGTCCTCTCTCTCTTTCTCCTCCTGCGCAGTCCACGGGTTATACTCTATGATCACCGCTGTTTGGCCTTTCACTACACTGTCTGGCTCCCTCTTTCTGGGTACGCAGGGGGACGGGTGACTGAAGTCTCCACGGTGTGCCAGGGTTTTCTGCAGTCCTGGAGTAATCCTGCAGGAGCGGATCCCCGAAGTCCGGTACGTCTTGGGTGAACTTCCACTAATTCTTCTACTCCCTTAGCTAAGCTTCGTGCCTTCTGTCCCCACTCCTAGGCTTGGCTCAATGGTAGAAGGGCCACTCAGGGTCACTGGTTCAGGCCTTGCCGCTGCGCCGACCACCAGGACGTCTTCGCAGCTCTCCTAGCGTCTGCACACTCTAACTAACTCCTCCCCCATCAGCAGTATTTATAGGGGAACTCACCTAAAGTGAGTGAGTATAGCTCCCCCTGCTGTGCAGGGGTGGAAGGTGTTGCATGTAGTAGGTACCTGCTGTGGAAACCCAGCTGTGCAGTAGGGAAGGCTGTGGCTACCTGCATGAGCAGGGCGCCACATACCCCCCTAGTTAACATCAGTACTCCTGGACTGAGCATTTTTGTTTTTGAACAAAAGGAATAACAATAATTAACAATAATAACAGGTATCATATTTACAAAGTCTCAAAATATAAAAATTTACAAAAACCACTGAAAAAGATGGGAAAAATGAAAAATGAAAACAGGTAAGTCTATACGGTGCTACTAGGAAAACCAGTACATCAAGTCTGGATTTTAAATCAATTGCTACAACTGATGATATCAATCAAACAAGAGGACCATGGTTGATTTAGCAAAATAGGGATTCTATTTATTAAGAACAATCCACATAGTTAGAAAAGTTATGATAAGTAAGGTTTCAAGGTAAAAATAAAGTGCACAGTGATGAGACAAACGATAACATACAATGAGTTGCCTCCCCAGCAATATAGGACTCAGCTGACAAATTGGTTATGTGGTTCTTGCAGAGATATATACAGTTCACAGGGGTTTTACAGTTTGGTAATATACATAATGTGTACATAGTGCTTAGATAACAGAGTCATACTAGGTCAAACAAGTGTGCAAACAATATCTCAGGTTGGCAAGCAAGAAGATCTTATATATAATGATACCAACACAACCTAGGATAAAGCACACCATCGACTACATCACCATTTATCTGTGCTCCCCCCTACTGTACTGTCTAGATACCATTGGTCTCAGATCGGCTGTCTATGCCACAAGCCATGTGTCAAGGTCTAAGATCATACCATATGCTGTTGGAGGGTCCCTCCGTGCATGTGCCAGCCCCTACGCCGTTTCGCTGGTAAGCTTCGTCAGGTGGCGTGGCTACGGCATCTTTCCTTCCCCCTTTATACCATGTGACTATGCACATGGTGACCTTCAACCTATCCCGGAGCTCTGTGTGGCGCATGCGCATCTCCCCGCTACGGCTCGCATCCACTCCCCAGCCCCGTCATGGCCGCGCACAAACTTGTTTAAACTGCAGCCATAGTGACGGGAGTGGGCGGGACGGGAGCCAGCGGGCAGATGGGCCGTGCGCGCTTAACCCCTGATTGGAACAAGGTAGAACACTGCTAGCAATGGCAGCTACAGTTATATATTGTACATCCTGAACCCACATCTATACCCCCTTCCATAGGTAACACTACGATGTGCCCATGATTAGACTTTAGCTATAATTTATAGGGCATAATACACATTTGCACATAGTGTTTGTATATACATCATCCCCCATTATACAGAGTTAAGATGCCACAATTACCAAAACGGTAAATAACATCAAGTATGCGCAAATTCTATACATCTCATGCCCCATTATGCCAAAAGCCAGTCTTGTATTCATCACAGATAATGTTCCACTTTTTCAACTGAATAGGGGATAGTTGTGGTCCAGTGTGTCGACATAGTTCTTTCAAGCTGTCACATATCTCAGCCAGGCAGTTACAACTTCAAAGAGGTTCCAGAGAATGCCGCAGCCAGGTCTATCCGAAAATAATGAAAATGTGAAATTAAAAATTGTGTAAGATTAAAATCAGCACCTGCAAGCCAAAACATCACCCATATCAAGGTTTAATTAAAAGATATACATATACATATACGCACTGGATTAACCTAGATATGAGACAAAACTATTCACTTCATTAAGCCCTATTGGTGTCAACGTGCCCAGGACCGTAATCCAGTGGCATTCCCGCTGCTGCAATTTTTTCACTATATCACCTCCCCTTGACCCTAAACTAACATGTTCGATTCCTCTGACCATAAAGGTCTTTGGATTCGAACTATGATGTTCTTTAAAGTGACGCGGGATGGTTTTTAACCCCTTAAGGACCGAGTCACTTTGCAGCTTAATGACCGGACCATTTTTTGTAATTCTGACCACTCTCCCTTTATGAGGTAATATCTCTGGAACGCTTCAACGGATTCTAGCGATTCTGAGATTGTTTTTTCGTGACATATTGGGCTTCATGTTAGTATTAAATTTAGGTCGATAATTTTTGTGTTTATTTGTGAAAAAATAAAAAATTTGGCAAAAATTTTGAAAATTTAGCAATTTTAAAATTTTTAATTTTTATTCTGCTAAACCAGAGAGTTATGTGCCACAAAATAGTTAATAAATAACATGTCCCACATGTCTACTTCACATCAGCAAAATTTTGGAAGAAAAAAAAAAATTTGGTAGGACGTTATAAGGGTTCAAAGTTCATCAGCAATTATTCATTTTTCCAGCAAAATTTACAAAACCAATTTTTTAGTGACCACATCACATTTGAAGTCTCTTTGAGGGGTGTACATGACAGAAAACACCCAAAAGTGACACCATTCCAAAAACTGCACCCCTCAAGCTACTCAAAACTATATTGAAGAAGATTATTAACCCTTCAGGTGCTTCACAGGAACTAAAATAAAGTTGAAGGAAAAAATGGACATTTTAATTTTTGTAACAAAAATGTTTTTTAGCCTCAATTTTTTCATTTTCACATGGTCAACAGGATAAAATGCATCCTAAAATTTGTTGGGCAATTTCTCCTGAGTACACCGATACCTCATATGTGGTCATAAACCACTGTTTGGGCGTACGGCAGGGCTCAGAAGGGAGGGAGCGCAATTTGAATTTTAGAGCCAATTTTCCGTTCAAGAAGTGAAATGGCGCTCCTTCACTTCTGACCCCTGCCGTGCGCCCAAACAGTGGTTTATGACCACATATAAGGTATCGGTGTACTCAGGAGAAATTGCTCAACAAATTTTGGGATGTATTTTATCCCTTTGCCCATGTGAAACTGAAAAAATGTAGGCAAAAAGAATTTTTTTGTGAAAAAAAAGTGTTTTTTTAATTTTTATGAATGAATTTGTGAAGCATCTGAGGGTTCAAAGTGCTCACTATGCATCTAGATACCTTTCTTACAGGGTGTAGTTTCCAAAATGGGGTCATTTGTGGGGGAGCTCCAATGTGGAGACACACGGGGACCCTCCATACTCGACATGGTGTCCACTAACAATTTGAATGGAAAATGAGCTCAAATTGTTAGCGGACACCATGTCGCGTTTGGAGGGTCCCTGTGTATCTCCACATTGGAGCTCCCCCACAAGTGACCCCATTTTGGAAACTAGACCCCTGAAGGAACGTATCTAGATGCATAGTGAGCACTTTGAACCCCCATATGCTTCAGAAATTCATCCGTAAAAATTAAAAAGCACTTTTTTTTCCACTAAAAAATTATTTTTTCATTATTACGGATCAATTTGTGAAGCATCTGGGGGTTCAAAGTGCTCACTATGTACCTAGATATGTTCCTTTGGGGGTCTAGTTTCCAAAATAGGGTCAATTGTGGGGGAGCTCCAATGTGGAGACACACAGGGACCCTCCAAACATGACATGGTGTCCGCTTACAATTTGAGCTCATTTTCCATTCAAATTGTTAGCGGACACCATGTCGCGTTTGGAGGGTCCCCGTGTGTCTCCACATTGGAGCTCCCCCACAAGTGACCCCATTTTGGAAACTACACCCCCAAAGGAACATATCTAGATGCATAGTGAGCACTTTCTACCCCCAGGTGCTTCACAAATTGATCTGTAAAAATGAAAAAAGAAAATTTGTGTGGAAAAAAAAAGTGCTTTTTCATTTTTATTGATGAATTTGTGAAGCACCTGGGGGTTGAAAGTGCTCACTATGCATCTAGATATGTTCCTTAGGGGGTCTAGTTTCCGAAATGGGGTCACTTGTGGGGGAGCTCCAATGTGGAGACACATCGGGGCCCTCCAAACGCGACATGGTGTCAGCTAACAATTTGAATGGAAAATGAGCTCAAATTGTTAGCTGACACCATGTCGCGTTTGGAGGGTCCCTGTGGGTGTCCACATTGGAGCTCCCCCACAAGTGACCCCATTTCGGAAACTAGACCCCTAAGGAACATATCTAGATGCATAGTGAGCACTTTGAAGCCCCAGATGCTTCACAAATTGATCCATAATAATGAAAAAAGAAAATTTGTGTGGAAAAAAAAGTGCTTTTTCATTTTTACGGATGAATTTCTGAAGCATATGGGGGTTCAAAGTGCTCACTATGCATCTAAATACGTTCCTTAGGGGGTCTAGTTTCCAAAATGGGGTCACTTGTGGGGGAGCTCCAATGTGGAGACACACCGGGACCCTCCAAACGCGACATGGTGTCCGCTAACAATTTGAATGGAAAATTAGCTCAATTTGTTAGCGGACACCATGTCGCGTTTGGAGGGTCCCCGTGTGTCTCCACATTAGAGCTCCCCCACAAGTGACCCCATTTTGGAAACTAGACCCCCAAAGGAACGTATCTTTATGCATAGTGAGCACTTTGAACCCCCAGGTGCTTCAGAAATTCATCTGTAAAAATGAAAAAGCACTTTTTTTCCACAAATAATTTCTTTTTTCATTATTACGGATCAATTTGTGAAGCATCTGGGGGTTCAAAGTGCTCACTATGCATCTAGATATAGTCCTTTGGGGGTCTAGTTTCCAAAATGGGGTCACTTGTGGGGGAGCTCCAATGTTTAGGCACACAGGGGCTCTCCATACGCAACATGGTGTCCACTAACAATTGGAATTGTTAGCGGACACCTTGTAGGATATGAAGAGCCCCTATGTGCCTAAACATTGGAGCTCCCCCACAATTGACCCCATTTTGGAAACTAGACCACCCAAGGAACGTATCTAGATGCATAGAGAGCACTTTGAACCCCCAGGTGCTTCACAAATTGATCCGTAAAAATGAAAAAAGAAACTTTTTGTGGAAAAAAAACGTGCTTTTTCATTTTTATGGATGAATTTGTGAAGCATCTGGGAGTTCAAAGTGCTCACTATGCATCTAGATACGTTCCTTCGGGGGTCTAGTTTCCAAAATGGGGTCACTTGTGGGGGAGCTCCAATGTTCAGGCACACAGGGAGGGGCTCTCCATACCCGACATGGTTTCCGCTCACAATTGGAGCTAATTTTCTATTGAAATTGTTAGCGGACACCATGTCGCATATGGAGAACCCGTGTGCCACCAGCACAAGGGTAACTGGTAGAGTTGGGGTACAGCACCAGAAAATGCCGCCTCTAATGAATGCGCTATTTTCTTGGGTGGCTGTGGGTTGAAATTTGCAGCATGGGGGACCCACAACATTTGAGTCTCTCCACGCTGAGGATTCCAGTCAGCCAGCTACCAAGTTGTACATGGCTGGCTACAAATACAGCGAAGGCTTTTTTTTATTTCTAGAACTAATTCTAGAAGAAAAAAAAATGACGTAGGGCTCCGCCATATTTTTGGTCCAGCCAGGTACAACTTGGCAGCTACAGACTGCCAGCAACCCCCAGCTGCCTCGTTGTACCTGGCTGCAACCAAAAATACAGCGAAGCCCATTTTTTTTATTTCTAGAACTAATTTTAGAAAAAAAAATGACGTAGGGCTCCGCCATATTTGTGGTCCAGCCAGGTACAACTTGGCAGCTACAGACTGCCAGCAACCCCCAGCTGCCTCGTTGTACCTGGCTGCAGCCAAAAATACAGCGAAGCCCATTTTTTTTTATTTCTAGAACTAATTCTAGAAAAAAAAAAGACGTAGGGCTCCGCCATATTTTTGGCCCAGCCAGGTACAACTAGGCAGCTGGGGGCTGGAATCCTCAGCATGGAAAGGCCCAAGCGGTCTGGGTCCCCCATGCTGCGAATTGCAGCCCGCAGCCGCCCCAGAAAATGGCGCATTCATTGAAGCGCCATTTTCTGGCGCTGTACCCATGCTCTTCCAGTTGCCCTGGTGCCGGTGGCAAACTGGGTAATAAAGGGGTTAATGACAGCTTTTTATTGGCAGCTGGCACTAAGCCCGAGATTCATAATATTGGTCCAATGTTAGACCCGCCATTAGGAATCTCTGATAAGTAGTCAATAAATACACACAGAGAAAAATATTTTTATTTTGAAAAAAAACACAAACAAAATTTAGACTCCATCTTTATTGTAAAAAGATCCGACGTAGTCCACAACGAAGGTCCCACGACGCTCGATCGTCTCCGACGTAGTCCACAACGAAGGTCCCATGATCGCCATGCAGGAGGATCGGACTGCAAAGTAGCGATCTGACAGCCCGGGTGCAGTGATCCACATAT
Source organism: Allobates femoralis (assembly GCA_033576535.1). NCBI lineage: Eukaryota > Metazoa > Chordata > Amphibia > Anura > Aromobatidae > Allobates > Allobates femoralis. The sequence continues at coordinate 318,825,627 of JARQOC010000006.1, forward strand.
TGGATCACTGCACCCGGGCTGTCAGATCGCTATCTGCAGCTTAATCTGCATGCAGACGGATCGGACTGCAGAGCAGCGATCTGGCAGCTCAGGTGCAGCGCTGGGGCTGCGAGATTGCTTTCTGCAGCTTGATCCCTATGCAGGAGGATCGGACTGCAGAGCAGCGATCTGGTAGCCCGGGTGCAGCGCCGGAGCTGCGTGATCGCTTTCTGCAGATCGATCCTCATGCAGGAGGATCGGACTGCAGAGCAGCAATCTGGCAGCCCGGGTGCCGTGCCGGGGCTGCAAGATTGCTTTCTGCAGCCCGATCCCCATGCAAGGGGAATCACCTGCATGGAGAGCAAGCTGCAGAAAGTGATCTGACAGCTTGGGCGCAGTGGTCTGAAAGCCCGGATCACTGTGCAGTGGATCACTGCACAGTTTGGACCACTGCGCACAAACTGTCAGATTGCTTTCTGCAGCTCAATCACCATGCAAGGGGATTCCCCTGCATGAAGAGCAAGCTGCAGAAAACAATCTGACAGCTTGGTTTCAGTGATCCACTGGATCACTGCGCCCGAGCTGTCAGATTGTTTTCTGCAGCTCAATCCCCATGCAAGGGGAATCCCCTGCATGGATAGCAAGCTGCAGAAAACAATCTGACAGCTTGGTTTCAGTGATCCAGTGGATCACTGCACAGTTTGAATCACTGCGCCCGAGTTGTCAAGATTGCTTTCTGCAGCTCAATCGGATTCCCCTGCATGGAGAGCAAGCTGCAGAAAACAATCTGACAGCTTGGTTTCAGTGATCCACTGGATCACTGCACCCAAGCTGCCAGATTGCTTTTTGCAGCTCAATCCCCATGCAGGGGAATCCCCCTGCATGTGGATCAAGATGTAGAAAGCAATCTGACAAATTGGGCACAGTGATCTACTGGATCACTGCACCTGGGCTGTCAGATCTCTTTCTGCAGTTTGATCCCCATGCAGGGGGATGGGGGATCAGGGATCCCCCTGCAGGGGGATCAGGGATCCCCCCGCATGGGGATGGGAGATCAGGGATCCCCCTGCAGGGGGATCAGGGATCCCCTGCAGGGGGGTGGGGGATCAGGGATCCCCCTGCAGGGGTATCAGGGATCCCCATGCAGGGGGATGGGGATCAGGGATCCCCATGCAGGGGGATGGGGGATCTGGGATCCCCCTGCAGGGGGATGGGGGATCTGGGATCCCCCTGCAGGGGGATGGGGGATCAGGGATCCCCCTGCAGGCAGCGGCGGCAGGAGGAGGCAGTGGCAGCAGGAGGAGGAGGCGGCGGCGGCTGGAAGAGGCAGCAGCGGCGGCAGGAGGAGGTCGGCGGCGGCAGGAGGAGGCAGTGGCGGCAGGAGGAGGTCGGCGGCGGCGACTGGAGGAGGCAGCAGCGGCGGCAGGAGGCAGCAGCGGCGGCAGGAGGAGGTGAGCGGAGGAAGCGGCGGGAAGAGGTGTTCACCGGGTTGGTGATCACCTCCTCCCGCCGGTCACCAGCGGTGGCGGGGGGGCCCAGAATCAGTAGGGGACAGGGGGGACAGCGGAGGACCCGGGACAAGGCGGGAGCAAGAGGGATGACCGCGTGGAGGGGAACGGGGGCGGACATAGCAGGGGGGATTAGCGTGGGGGGACACAGTGACAGCAGGGGACAGGGGGATGAGTGGGGGGGCCGGACACAGCGGGGGAGAAGAGGGATGAGTGGGGGGGCCGGACACAGCGGGGGAGAAAAGGGATGAGTGGGGGGGCCGGACACAGCGGGGGAGAAGAGGGATGAGTGGGGGGGCCGGACACAGCGGGGGAGAAGAGGGATGAGTGGGGGGGCCGGACACAGCGGGGGAGAAGAGGGATGAGTGGGGGGGCCGGACACAGCGGTGGAGAAGAGGGATGAGTGCGGGGGGGGGTGGGCGGACACAGCAGGGGACAGGGGGGATGAGCGGGGGGTGCCAGACACAGTGGGGGGGTCATGGGGAATGAGTGGGGGGGGGTGATGCAGGAGAGCGGGCACATCAGTGGGCACAAGCAGGGGACGATTGTAGGAGCCGGGCACAGCTGACAGCCCGGCTCCTGCAAAGATCATGCATTTCCCTGCGTGATCTTGATGTGATCGGTCGGTCAGATTGACTGACCGATCACATCGCTCTGAGTGTGGGGACCTCTAACAGGGGTCCCCACACCTCTTCCCCTAACCCTTGGCTGTCACTGACAGCTTTTAGAATTGAACTGTCATTGTTCGTTTAGAAGCAGTGACAGTTCAAAGCCATGACGAGTATACTCGTCATGATGCGGGAACTGACATCTTTTCATGACGAGTATACTCGTCATTGGTCGTAAAGAGGTTAAAGTTGTTACATCCTCAACCTCTTTGGCTGCGATGATATCACGAACATGTTCGCGTACTCGCACCTTCATCTGTCTGGAGGTAAGGCCTATGTAGACCTTGGGACATCCACATGTGGCATAATAGATGACTTGACTAGTTGTACATGAAATGTAGCTACGGATTGGGAATTGTAATTTTCCGTCCGTAGATTGAAAATTACTACATCGCAATATGTTTTTACACGAAACACAGTCACCACATGAGAGGCAGCCTTGAATTTTTGACCGCCTCCCAAATGGTGTCACTACCTCAGGGATGTAATGACTCACTGCTAGGATGTCTTTGAGGTTTCTGCTTCTTTTACATGTCATCTGTGGGTAATGCAGCACGTTTTGTCAGAACTGGGTCGTTTTGTAAGATGTCCCAATGTCTACACAGGATTTCCCTCATCTCCCCCCATTTATCATTGAAGGTGGAGATAAACCTAATCCCTGCGTCCTTATTTGTTCTCGGGGAGGGTTGGAGCAGTTTATCTCATGACATAAATTTCGCTCTGTGGTATGCCCTTTTGATAGAACGATTACTATAGCCCCTGGCCTGGAACCGCGACCTGAGTTCCCCTGCCTGCCGTTCAAAATCCACACTAGATGAGCAAATCCTCCTCACTCTTAGGAACTGGCCAACTGGAACGGCTTTGATGGTCGAATGATGATGGCCCGACGATGCATGGAGCAGCGAATTAGTTGAAGTGGGCTTCCTGAACACCTCCGTCTGTAATAAACCAACATGATCTCGCCGTATTTTGATGTCCAGGAAGTCCACTGAATCCGCGCTGCATACATACGTCAGCCTCAAATTCAAATCATTATGATTGAGCTGGTCCATGAAGTCGCCGAGCTCGGCCTCACCACCCTGCCAAATGAAAAGGACATCATCTATGTACCTTAACCAAATTTGCACTTGGGATACGGCCGGCGCCCTGCCCCCACCAAACAACTCCCTCTCCCAGTCACCGAGGAAGAGATTTGCGTAGGACGGAGCGCAGGCCGCACCCATCGCTGTGCCTCTCTTCTGTACATAGAAGATGTCATTAAACACAAAAAAATTGTGAGTGAGGACGAACTCGAGGAGTTCCAGGACCAGCTCAACGATCCGGCCGTCCCAGTTGCTCATTCCCAGAAAAAAGCGGGCCGCTCCTAATCCCTGGTTATGATCGATTGAGGTATATAGAGCCTCGACATCCGCTGTTACCAGTAACATGCCGGGCTCCAATACAATCCCATCAATCCTTTTCAATACATCTGTTGTATCTTGGACGTATGATGGTAACAAATGTACCAAGGGCTTCAAGTAGTAGTCGATGAACTTGCAGACAGGGTCACACAGTCCGCCCAGGCCCGAGACTATTGGACGTCCTGGCGGTTCCATTAGATTTTTGTGAATTTTAGGGATAAAATATAAAGTGGGGATCCTAGCCTCCTTTACCATTAATCCTTCATACATTTTTTTAGGGATTATTCCCTGTGTAAAGGCATCATATAGGATGGAATCGAGCTCACCAGAAAAAGCTTTTAGAGGTGATGCAGGGAGTCTATGGTAAGTCTCCTTATTACGTAACTGTCTATTGGCCTCTTTTTCATATAAAGTTTTGGACCACAGAACCACATTTCCCCCTTTGTCCGCGGGTTTAACAACGAGATCATCAAGATTCGCCAATTCCATCAATGCCTGTCTTTGATTTCTGGTTAGATTGTCCCGTTGTTTACCGGGGGAGATCCGTCTGAAATCCCGGATGACCAGGTCAGTAAAGATCTCCACCGCCGGACATATGGACAAAGGGGGAAACTTGGTGGACCTAGGTGCCAAATAGTCAGGAAACTTACCCATAGTGCTTGCCCCCTGTTCCTCCATCAGCTCATCAAGATCATCGAGTGCCATCCTTTCCTTATCTGTATTTGGATTGGGTAGTGGAGAGTTCTTATCAAATAGTTTTTTAAGCACCAGCTTCCTTGCGAATAGCTGTATATCCTTTATGGCTGTGAATAGATTAAAGGAATTAGTAGGGGAAAAGGTTAAACCTTTTTCCAACACCTCAATCTGATATTTCGATAATTTATGCCCCGATAAATTAATTACCGGTACCTCCAATCTATCCTTAGGTTTTTCACCCTTTTTATCCGGTTTAGGATTAGCTGGTTTCTGGCCCGATCTTAGAAGCCTTCCACTACCTGAGTTTAGTTCCCCAGTTTGGCTACCCTCTGTAGATGTCTGCGACACCCCTGAGGGGGTGGTACTAGGTTTTCAGGGTCTTCGCTTCTTATTCCAACGATAAACATTCCCAGTTGTAACATCATTTATGTCTCTTTGATACTTCTTTGTTTTTGTATCCCTGATTTCTTTTTCCCACTTTTTGAATGATTCCTCCAGATCAGCATTTAGTTTGCTCAGGGCCTCCTTATTCAAACTCTCACGCAATCTACACTGTATACTTTCAATTTCCCCATCAAGATCTTTCAAGGTCTCAGTGTTCTGTTGCTCTAGCAGTTTAATAAAGCCCATTGAGCAAATTCCTGCTAACTCCTCCCATTTCTTGCGGAACCCTTGATCTGAAACCTCAAATGAAGGAAACACCTGTATCCTTAGACCTCTGGGGATGAGTTCTTTCTGGAGATATTTATTGAGAAAAGAGCAGTTCCACCATATCCTAGTGCGTTTATGTAAAAGAACCTTAAGTTGGGTGATGTCCCTTTTTGACTCGCTTGGTGCCTCGGATACAACTACGTTCGGCTCTCCACTGAACACCTCGTTAATTTGGGACTGCCAAGCCCGTTCTCTGACCTTGAAATCCATAAGTAAACTGATAACTGTGAAAAACACAGAAAATTGCTAATCCCTAAAAAAAATTACACAGGGAATAATCCCTAAAAAAATGTATGAAGGATTAATGGTAAAGGAGGCTAGGATCCCCACTTTATATTTTATCCCTAAAATTCACAAAAATCTAAAGGAACCGCCAGGTCGTCCAATAGTCTCGGGCCTGGGCGGACTGTGTGACCCTGTCTGCAAGTTCATCGACTACTACTTGAAACCCTTGGTACATTTGTTACCGTCATACGTCCAAGATACAACAGATGTATTGAAAAGGATTGATGGGATTGTATTGGAGCTCGGCATGTTACTGGTAACAGCAGATGTCGAGGCTCTATATACCTCAATCGATCATAACCAGGGATTAGGAGCGGCCCGCTTTTTTCTGGGAATGAGCAACTGGGACGGCCGGATCGTTGAGCTGGTCCTGGAACTCATCGAGTTCGTCCTCACTCACAATTTTTTTGTGTTTAATGACATCTTCTATGTACAGAAGAGAGGCACAGCGATGGGTGCGGCCTGCGCTCCGTCCTACGCAAATCTCTTTCTCGGTTACTGGGAGAGGGAGTTGTTTGGTGGGGGCAGGGCGCCGGCCGTATCCCAAGTGCAAATTTGGTTACGGTACATAGATGTCCTTTTCATTTGGCATTTGGTGAGGCCAAGCTCGGGGACTTCATGGACCAGCTCAATCATAATGATTTGAATTTGAGGCTGACGTATGTATGCAGCGCGGATTCAGTGGACTTCCTGGACATCAAAATACGCCGAGATCATGTTGGTTTATTACAGACGGAGGTGTTCAGGAAGCCCACTTCAACTAATTCGCTGCTCCATGCATCGTCGGGCCATCATCATTCGACCATCAAAGCCGTTCCAGTTGGCCAGTTCCTAAGAGTGAGGAGGATTTGCTCATCTAGTGTGGATTTTGAACGGCAGGCAGGGGAACTCAGGTCGCGGTTCCAGGCCAGGGGCTATAGTAATCGTTCTATCAAAAGGGCATACCACAGAGCGAAATATATGTCACGAGATAAACTGCTCTAACCCTCCCCGAGAACAATAAGGACGCAGGGATTAGGTTTATCTCCACCTTCAATGATAAATGGGGGGAGATGAGGGAAATCCTGTGTAGACATTGGGACATCTTACAAAACGACCCAGTTCTGACAAAACGTGCTGCATTACCTACAGATGACATGTAAAAGAAGCAGAAACCTCAAAGACATCCTAGCAGTGAGTCATTACATCCCTGAGGTAGTGACACCATTTGGGAGGCGGCCAAAAATTCAAGGCTGCCTCTCATGTGGTGACTGTGTTTCGTGTAAAAACATATTGCGATGTAGTAATTTTCAATCTACGGACGGAAAATTACAATTCCCAATCCGTAGCTACATTTCATGTACAACTAGTCAAGTCATCTATTATGCCACATGTGGATGTCCCAAGGTCTACATAGGCCTTACCTCCAGACAGATGAAGGTGCGAGTACGCGAACATGTTCGTGATATCATCGCAGCCAAAGAGGTTGAGGATGTAACAACTTTAAAAACCATCCCGCGTCACTTTAAAGAACATCATAGTTCGAATCCAAAGACCTTTATGGTCAGAGGAATCGAACATGTTAGTTTAAGGTCAAGGGGAGGTGATATAGTGAAAAAATTGCAGCAGCGGGAATGCCACTGGATTACGGTCCTGGGCACGTTGACACCAATAGGGCTTAATGAAGTGAATAATTTTGTCTCATATCTAGGTTAATCCAGTGCGTATATGTATATGTATATCTTTTAATTAAACCTTGATATGGGTGATGTTTTGGCTTGCAGGTGCTGATTTTAATCTTACACAATTTTTAATTTCACATTTTCATTATTTTCGGATAGAACTGGCTGCGGCATTCTCTGGAACCTCTTTGAAGTTGTAACTGCCTGGCTGAGATATGTGACAGCTTGAAAGAACTATGTCGACACACTGGACCACAACTACCCCCTATTCAGTTGAAAAAGTGGAACATTATCTTTGATGAATACAAGACTGGCTTTGGCATAATGGGGCATGAGATGTATAGAATTTGCGCATACTTGATGTTATTACCGTTTTGGTAATTGTGGCATCTTAACTCTGTATAATGGGGGATGATGTATATACAAACACTATGTGCAAATGTGTATTATGCCCTATAAATTATAGCTAAAGTCTAATCATGGGCACATCGTAGTGTTACCTATGGAAGGGGGTATAGATGTGGGTTCAGGATGTACAATATATAACTGTAGCTGCCATTGCTAGCAGTGTTCTACCTTGTTCCAATCAGGGGTTAAGCGCGCACGGCCCATCTGCCCGCTGGCTCCCGTCCCGCCCACTCCCGTCACTATGGCTGCAGTTTAAACAAGTTTGTGCGCGGCCATGACGGGGCTGGGGAGTGGATGCGAGCCGTAGCGGGGAGATGCGCATGCGCCACACAGAGCTCCGGGATTGGTTGAAGGTCACCATGTGCATAGTCACATGGTATAAAGGGGGAAGGAAAGATGCCGTAGCCACGCCCCCTGACGAAGCTTACCAGCGAAACGGCGTAGGGGCTGGCACATGCACGGAGGGACCCTCCAACAGCATATGGTATGATCTTAGACCTTGACACATGGCTTGTGGCATAGACAGCCGATCTGAGACCAATGGTATCTAGACAGTACAGTAGGGGGGAGCACCGATTAATCCGGTAACATGGTGCATGGTGAGGTATAGATAAATGGTGTTGTAGGCGATGGTGTGCTTTATCCTAGGTTGTGTTGGTATCATTATATATAAGATCCTCTTGCTTGCCAACCTGAGATATTGTTTGCACACTTGTTTGACCTAGTATGACTCTGTTATCTAAGCACTATGTACACATTATGTATATTACCAAACTGTAAAACCCCTGTGAACTGTATATACCTCTGCAAGAACCACATAACCAATTTGTCAGCTGAGTCCTATATTGCTGGGGAGGCAACTCATTGTATGTTATCGTTTGTCTCATCACTGTGCACTTTATTTTTACCTTGAAACCTTACTTATCATAACTTTTCTAACTATGTGGATTGTTCTTAATAAATAGAATCCCTATTTTGCTAAATCAACCATGGTCCTCTTGTTTGATTAAGTCCATACGGTGCTAGTCCATTCACCGCAGGCTTTGAAAAAGAAGAAGAAGTTTGTTGTCACACCAGACCTGTGACCATGGTCCTTTTTTTTAATTGTAATTCGGGGAAGAGTCTACACAGTGAAGTCTCTGTAAGCTCCGGGTAAGAAAAGGGGAAAAAGTCTTTCAAATGTCAATAAACACATTTTCAATAAACACATTTCCCTATGGGTGTCTCTGCTTAGGAGACCTAGTACCTTCCCACGCCAGGCACTTTCAGTTCCTAACTTAATGTGCATGGGGCTGGGCCCAGTTCCTCCACCCTTCTGTACACTACTATGTACACTGCTATTTACATGTTACTGCTGCTGTTTATTCTACCTCTGGCCTTTTACTGTGCCCACTCTCCATACCTAGATGGGGGTTGACCTTGTGTGCTCCTCTGTGACTTGCGCACTACAGGTATCTTTGTCTCAAGTGAGGTTTCTAGTGAAGGGTGTGGTGCAGGCATGTCAGATAAGCGTCTGCTTGGCCTTAGTCTCACTACAGGGCTAGAAGGTGTACCGATTGCTGCGTCCTCAGATTCTCTAGCAACGGGTGTTTCTTCCTGATTCCTTCTTCTACTTCTACTTCTACTTCTTGGGGCTGGTAGAAATTCAGTAATGGCACTGTGCTGGCTCCATCTTGCTGAGGCCAATCTTCTGGGAAATCTCCTAGAATTCTTGAGACTGCCTTCTCCTTTAAGTTTTCACCTGGACTCGGGTCTTTTTCAGATTCTGATTGTTCTTTTTGCGATGTTGGGGTCTTCTGGTTTTCCCATTCAGTTGGACACATCTTGATGTGGTTTCTTGACACTTTCTGATGAGACACAGTTTGTCATTGTCATATCCAGAATCTAGCAGGACATAGGGCTCTTGTTCCCACTGGTCGTCCAATATATGTTGTGTTCTCTTCCTCTTTAAAACAATACTTCCTGGTACAATAGGTTCTGCTGGAGCATGTTTGTTATAGTCCCTTTCTTGCTTTTCACAGGCTTTCTTCAGGTTGTCTTCAACACAGGCTTGAACCACTTTGTATTGTTTGAGGCGGTTTTCGTTCCATTTGGGCGTTGAGTCGTCTGCTTTGGGATCAACTACTCCAAGTTCCAAGTCTACGGGTAACTTTCCTGTACGGGCTCTCATCAGGTAAGCTGGTGTACAGTTTGTAGAACTTACTGGAGTGTGGTTGTACATGACAACCAAGTCTGGTAGTTTCTCTGGCCAGTGGTTCCTTACTTCCAAGGGTAGGATCTTCCACATGTCAATGATGATATTGTTCATCTTCTCATAAAATCCGTTGGTTTGGGGATGATATGGGGTCATCCTTATCCTCTTGCACCCATACATGTAGCAGAACTCTTGGAAGATCTCTGCTTCGAAAGATGATCCTTGGTCTGTGAGGATTTGTTCTGGATAACCTAATGGTCTGCAGAATACATTTTGTGAATGTTCTGGCAGTGGTGGCAGCTGTCAAGTCTTTCACAGGGGCAACCATCAGAAATCTCGAGTAATGGTCTACCATGGTCAAAGCGTATGTGTAGCCAGTTCTACTTGGAGTTAGTTTTACGTGGTCCAGGGCTACAATTTCTAGAGGCTGTTTCATCACTATAGGTTGGAGCGGTGCTTTCTGGCTTTGTAAGTCCTTTCTTCTAAAGCTGCAGTGTCCACAATTCTTACACCACCTCTTAATGTATCCACGAATGCCGACCCAAAAGAACCTATCTTTCAGTAGCATTTCCAGCTTCTTCCACCCAAAATGACCAGTCTGGTTGTGGTAGGCATTCAACACCATCTGCACTTCTGACTTCGGCACGATGATTTGCCAGACCATCTCATGGGTCCTCGGGTTGATGTGTCTTCGGCAGAGCTCCTCCTGGTAAATGAACAGCTTGCTCCTCTCGTTCCACAGATATTTGGCTTCTGGTTAAGGATTTTCTGGCAGCTTCGCTGACTCCTGTGTTGTCAGCCTCTTTATCAAGCCGACAGCCGGGTCATTGTCTTGCACTTCCTTCCAACCAAAGTGTGGCAACGGGTTCACCATTCTCACAGGAGGGTCTTTACGGGTCTGCTCACACTGAGTTACTCTTAATTGATGGAATGCAGGTAACTCCACTTCTAGCTCATCTTCATCCATGCCGACGTCTGACAAGTGAGGCATTCTGGACAAGGCATCCGCGTTTCCATTCTGGTGCCCTGCCTGGTACTTGATGGTGTTAAGCACTCCACGGGCAGGGTTGGTTATCCCCTGGGCCGGAATATAGTCTATGTGTGATGGTACAGTGTGTGTGAAGGTTCCGTGGTGAGACTTACATTGCTCCCGTCCGGACACTGTCTTCACCTTTCCTGCACGCTGTCTCAGCCTGCGCAGCGAATGCAGTCGGCGGTTCCGCAGGTGCAGGCGAGCCCCGGCTAATCACCACAAGAATAAGTCTCTCACGCAGAGTCCTGAGTTTGACCGGTACTTTACTCACTGCAACATTCTTATTTTACACAGTACAGTTTACAGTTCAGCAGTGTACTTTTGGACCCAGATGCCGGTCTGCAGCTGGGCCTGCTTGCCAGAGGCACCCGCTCTCTTGTACCTTTCAGGCCTCTTCAACCCTTCCCACATACTCCGGGCCAGCTATCGCAGACTGTCCGGTGGATGTCCCGCTCGGGACTACTAGCCATATGTGACTGCCTTTCCTTCGTTGTGTCGGGGGTGGGGTACGGGACATGAAGATCTCGCACCCAGACGGTTAATTCGTGGTTTGGGGCTTGAAGCTTCCCTGGCCACATCTACAGATCTGGTCCTCTAGTGTTGACCTGGTCCTTTGGGGTACCTGACTCCTTGGTCCACCTTAGACTCCTTCTGCTTCTGCCTCCGGTCAGTAGCCCTGGACCCGGATTGGCCATACAGTGGCACTGGCGGCCAGGTCCGTGTTCTTCCTGGCGTGGCGCAAAGGTGCTGTTTTTTTCTGGATGGCCCACCGGGAGGTGGGACTCCATGTCTGTCCGGGACACAAACAAGTCTATGGAGGACCCGGGCTCCTGGATAAATCCCCACCCGTCACCATATTGAAAGGCTACCAGCACACCCTCTTGCCGGGGAGCCTGGCAGGTAGCCAGGGCTACCTGTGCCTCAGCTTTGGCCCGATGGTACGCTTGATGGTAGCCTGATGTTGGGCCCTTGCCTCCGCCGCCTGAGCATCCCACCGAGCAACCCACCGGTGGAGGAACTGCCGCCAGGTGATGACTTCTACCTGTTCCCCGGGGGGCCGTGGGGTACTCGGACCAGTCCCCTTCAGTCTCTGTTGCCTGGGGGAATGTCACGGTGATGACCACTGACCAGTTTCGTGGCCCTGGTCGACGTCAATAAAATGGGAGAAAAATAAAAATTGGGAAAGCGAAAGGGTTTGTCATGGATGTAACGCTACCCGTGGTTTGTGGACAATATGAGCTACCGCTGCTTGTCACGATCCAGGGTATGATGGCAAGGGGTAGCAAGGTGTTAAGTCCTCCACGGGCAGGGCTGGTACTGTGGTACTGTGTGTGAAGGTTCCAAGGTGAGACTTACTGACATCATTGGAGCTCCTGTGGCTCCCGTCAGGATGCTGTCTTCTCCTTTCCTGCAGGCTGTCTCACCCTGCGCAATGAATGCAGTTGGCGGCTCCGCAGGTGCAGATGAGCCCTGGCTAATCACCACAAGAATAAGTCTCTCACACAGAGTCCTGAGTTTGACCAGTACTTTACTCACTGCAACGTTCTTATTTTTCACAGTACGGTTTACAGTTCAGCAGTGTACTTTTGATTCCGGTTGCTGGTCTGCAACTGGGCCTGCTTGCCAGAGGCACCCCCTCTCTTGTACCTTTCGGGCCTCTTCAATCCCAGGCACATACTCCGGGCCAGCTGTCGCAGACTTTCCGGTGGTGTCCCGTTCGGGACTCCTAGTCCTGTGTGACTGCCTTTCCTTCGTTGTGCTAGGGGTGGGGTATCGGACATGAAGACCCAGCACCCAGATGGTTAATTTGTGGTCTGGGGCCTAAAGCTACCCGGCCACATCTACAGGGCCGGCCCCCTGGTGTCGACCCGGTCCTTTGGTATACCTGACTCCTAGGTCCACCTTAGACCCCTTCTGCTTCTGCTTCCGATCAGGAGCCGTGGACCCGGACTGGCCACACAGTGGCACTGGCCGCCAGGTCCGTGTTCTTCCTGGCAAGTGTGTCAGTGCCTGGGCTGCATGGGTGTCTCTGTTTAGAATTATCATTCCTCACCCTCTCACTCTTGTCAGAAACCTCTACCAGAACTCTTTGAGCTCCCCCAACTTTGTGTTCCCAGGTTTCATTCTGGTTCCTCCACCCCTTTTCCTGGGTTTCCTTCACTACACTCCACCTACCAGTGAGTTTCCCCTCCTTTCCCTTGCCTGACATGGAGTACTAGGTCTAAGGATAGGAGATGTGTTGGGTGTTGGTGTGGGGTGCTTAGCTTACCTGTCCCAGCTGCAGTACCATACTGTGGCAGTCCGCATGGGCACCACACCGCCTCTGCTGAAGTGGCAGTGAAGCTGCATGCCCCAACCACAAACTCCGGCGGGATCTTTATGTCCCGAGACCCAACTTCCGGCACAGCAAAAGGAAGGCTGCCAAAGTAAGGCTAGGAAACCGGTTAAGTGCACACAGAGAGCCGGTGATCGCTGGACCATAGCTAGTGTGCAGAATAGAGTGAAAGAGGCCCAAAAGGAACATAAAAGGGGGTGTTGCAGACAAGCCTTCCCAGCTGCTGATAACGCACCGGAGCCACTGTGTACTGAACTGTGTTGTAACACCTAACGAGTGAAGAAGTAAACCCGGTAAAAGCTCAGAACTGTGTGAGACTTCATTTGTGTGCCCGAGAGGTAGAAATCGAGTTCGCGAGTTGGCAGCAGAAGGTTGCCTGAGGATACAGAGAACTATACTTACTTCATTCCAGAAGCCGGGCCAGAGGTGAGCAGAGAACTTTACATTACACTTACATTTTTTTACACGGTAGCCCTGGGGACCAGCCCTACCCATGGGGACCAGCCCTACCCATCCCTGCTGCAGCTCCCATCATCCCCAGAGGTCCCTACGGCAGCGGTGGCTACCACTAGCTACATACCACGAGTGGCGTCACAATAATTCTTTAAAAACTGTTTTTCCCCTTTTATTGACTCGCCCAGGACCACTGAGGGGGGCAGGACACTGTGACATCCTGCAGCCCCAGATGACGAGAGGGCCCAAATCCGAGTACCCCACGGCTCCGGTGGTCGACTCACATTCGCACCATAAGACGCACCCCCCACTTTCCTCCAGAATTTGTAGGAAAAAAGTGTGTCTTATGGTGCAAAAAATATGTTAATAGCCCAATATTTGAAGAAAAAAACTGTCTGCTTTACCCTGCCTGGTTTTCAAAAAACGAGGGGACTCCATGCCTTTTTTTGTCACACTACATACTCCAACTCAGCCTCCCAGCGTATGGAGCCTTGTTCAGAGAACAAAGCCCTATAGGCTGTAACAGCAGCCACTGCTGGCTCTCATGCTGTGCTTCGTGAGAGTCGGGGCTGGGACAAGTAATGTCAGTGAGTCTTGAAAGAGTATAAATAGCTCCACCTAAGCTGTGATGTGACAGGAAAGTGGAAAACACCTGACTAGCAGTAAAACAAAGGAAGAAAAGCAAAAGTAAGATGACCATCAGCAGCTGGACAGAGACCAACCAGGCTGTGGCTCAGCAGTGGAGGAAACCAATCATGCAGCAAACTGTTATTAGATCGAGTCCTGAAACCGAGGCATGAGCTATGACCTGCAGAGCACCAGAGTGGAAATATTACCATTATATGGTCACTGTATGTTGTAATCCATCCTATTGGTTTTCATTAAAGGGATTTTCCCACAAAGTTAATTTTAAAGTTAAAAATAGATATTGGAATAGTAAGTTCCACAATTAGATGTGTTTAAAAAATCTTCTAAAAATGGAATTGTGGGTTATAAAAAAAATGGAGAGATACAGAACAGTGTTACACCAACACCCCCCTGTCCACACAGGCACGGGGAGACACAAGAAGGCACGGGGAGTGAGAGAGGGCGATTGATGCAACCTTCGGCATGACACCACAGCACTGCCATTTGTCCTCACAGGGATCCCTGTAAATAGAGTGTGTACCGCTACTTTATACTTTTTGTCTGGTCTACTTTTCTGGGGCAGTGTCTCTTTCCCAATTCCTTGGAATTGGCAGGCCTTTACTCTCAATTATTGACTTTCTCCACTGCGTTATGTGGCATTTCTATATTTGATTATCCTCCACACTATCGCTACACACGCTATTTACAGGGATCCCTGTGAGGACAAATGGCAGTGCTGCTGTTGTGTCTTCATTTTTTACCAATTAGTATATGCAGTATATTATTTTTTCTTTATATTGTATGTTCTTTGTTTAAGTTCATACTACATTAAACTCTGTGTTTATCTACTATAGTCCCTCTGGTCCCTCCTCTTTAGGGGGATATCACATTCTCAAGAATGCTTTGTAATACATGGATGTGCTGTATTAATACACTAGCTGTACTACCCGGCTATGCCCAGGTTAATAAATAACTGCGTGTATAGAAAGGTAGGGGCACCGGGCACCTTCAGGGCTATTGGTCTTTCTTATTCCTCCATAAAGACAGACCGCTGTCTTATCCCCAGCCACCTGGTGGTGCTACGCCTGCATCAGCCAGTCAAGCATTTACAGTCCAAGTATAGAAAACAAATAGGCGGCACTCACCGTGTGTTCGTAGGTGCTTTCTTTATTGAAGAGGTGCGGGGAGGGGGTGCATGAAGGTACAGACGACAGGTCCTGTTTCGCGGTTTGCCCGCTTCTACAGGTCTGTACCTTCATGCACCCCCTCCCGCACCTCTTCAATAAAGAAAGCACCTACGAACACACGGTGAGTGCCGCCTATTTGTTTTCTATACTTGGATAATAAATAACTGCTGTTAGCTATAACAAAATAGAATTTGAATATGTCATATTAATGACCTGTAGGAAAATAGAAGCTGAGCTGTGATTGATTGCTATAGGCAACCTAATAAATCTCCAGCCAACAGTAAACCCTCCCCCTGGCCAGGCAGTATATGTTACCTCACACATACACATAAAAGACAGCTCATGTAACTGACATCTGCCTTAATTCCCTATATGGCACATGTGTTGCACATTGGCTGTTTTTAATCAGATGTTTATTTTTGGAAATTAAAGATACCAGACGTATGAAGCGAGTTGTGTGAGGCGATTTGTGCACATCTGTGTCTGTCTGTGTGGTGTGTGTGTCCCTGTGGGCTGTGTGCATGTGTCGCTATAGGGTGTGTGTGTGTCCCCGTGGGGGGTGAGTGTCGGTCTCCGTGTTGTGTGTGTCTCTTTGTGGTGTGTGTGTGTTCGGATGCGTGAGTATCCAATGTTGGGGCTGCACCTTAGCAACTATATACTTGCTGTTACTCTTTGTGAGCGTGTGGTGTGTATACATGTCCCCATGCGTAGTGAATATCCCATGTTGAGGCCCCACCTTAGTGACTATATGCTGGTATATGCTGTTAGGGTGCTTTCACATCAGCGTTTTTCGTAATTCGCGGCAGATGCGGTGAAAAAAACGCATCTGCCGCGTTTGCCGCATAACCGTTCCACTTGCGGCGCGGTTGCGGTTTTTTCTATGCAAAGTATAGGCGTACTTGCGGCAGGTGCGGCAAGTGCGGTTTTGCACTTGCGGCAGGTGCGGGCCGCGAAAAAAAACGCGGCTTACTGCGTTTTTTTTCGCGGCCGCACCTGCCGCAAGTGCAAAACCGCACTTGCCGCACCTGCCGCAAGTATGCCTATACTTTGCATAGAAAAAACCGCAACCGCGCCGCAAGTGGAACGGTTATGCGGCAAACGCGGCAGATGCGGTTTTTTCACCGCATCTGCCACGAATTACGAAAAACGCTGATGTGAAAGGGCCCTTAGTCTTTGGCGCTGTCATTAAGCCCCTCTCATTCACAACTGTCAACTGGTAACTGTCACTTGTTCCCCATTATGTAGATAGGGGCAAAATTGTTTGGTGAACTGGAATGCACAGGGTTAAAATTTCGCCTCACAACATAGCCTATGACACTCTCGGGGTCCAGACGTGTGACTGTGCAAAATTTTGTGGCTGTAGTTGTGACGGTGTAGATGCCAATCCCGGACATACACACACACATATACACATTCAGCTTTATATATTAGATTATGTTCCTATAAGCTTGCACACTATTGTGTCTACCTCCCTGCTTTGACTATCTTTTTTACCCCTTGCACATATTTACTCTATTGCAGTATTGGAGCCTCCTTATTCACTAACACTGCCTTAATACACCATGCAGCTTTAAAAACATCCACCGCCTTCACATGCCTCCCTTCTGTGAAATCATGTGTTTCCCACTCCCTGCCGCCTCCCCCTTACAACTGCGCGTGAGCGGCGGCCATCTTCTGACACCTCATGAAGCCGCATACACCCAGGCAAGGGCGCTCTTTTGCGCATGCGCAGGGTGACGTTGCACTTCTGGTGACGTCACCACCTAGTCCAACAAGGTCTGGCAGCGATCATGCACCAGGTATTTATCATTTAATAATGATTATCCATGAACCAAAATGTTCTGTACCCCAAATTGCCACCAAATAGTATTTAATCCATGGGGAAGTCAGGAGAGCCTGCTCAATTTATGGGGTGTGCGTCTACAGAAGCATGAGCTGCGCTGTATCAGCATTACAGGCGCTTATTTGCAATTTTTAACTCTGCAACATTCATTGCATTTGACTCATTGGTGTTTTCCAGAAACAAAATCGTCACTACACCCATACATGGACTCCCAGAGGGAGATAATTTCCAAAATGTGGCCACTTGAGGAGGTTTCTGCTGTTCTGGCACTTAGAGGTTCTGCAAATGGAGTCTGCAAACTATTTTAAGAAAATATGTGCTCCAAAAATCAAATGGTGCTTCTTTCCTCCCGAGCCCTGCATTGTGGCCAAATAGTATTATATTGTGACATGTGGAGCGTTACAATGTTGTAAAGAGAGGGGAGAAGCACCACTAGGTGATAGCGTAGAATACAATACAAATATGGGGGGCTCATCCTGCCATGTAAGGGCAATATGTATCGCAAGAAGAAGACATGGCGTATAAAGGAGCACACTTGACTATAGTCTTAAAGGGTATATATAAATCTAATATTTATTCAACACATATGCAGACAAACAATTAAAACCAATTAAAATCTACAAATTATACAAGGTAAGGGGCCCACCACATATGATGTTATAAATATTGGTATACAGTTTATCAGAGGCAGACACTTCAAGAGAACAATTCATACATGAGTATGTGGCATTGTATCAGAATAAATGCCAAGATATGTGAATTAGGTTAATGTTAGTATATACATAGATAGGAGGCTGTATTTAGACACTGACAAGTTGTTAACATGCCATTTGAGTTATACAATTATATAGGTGTACCACAAAAATCCAAGTGTGTATGTACCAAAATATAATGGTACCTTTACACGCCGCTACCGAAGGTAGCAACAGGTAGGCATCGCACATTCACGCGCGCGTTTTCAACGGTTCCTAACGGTAACTGATGCCGCAATTACATGCCGCCACAAGGTGCTCCACAGAAGGTATTTTCGTTACCC
>JARQOC010000006.1:318843750-318911620 GCA_033576535.1 Allobates femoralis
CTTGACTATCTGCCATCTGGTGAATGATTCTTGGTTTTGTGAATGCCAGGAGAAAGATACCTGCATGACTGCATTTTGAGATAAGCAAATTAATTTGCAGGACCTTGGTCCAGCAGCTATATCAGTATTCCATGGACGTCCGATTGAAACCTAGTGAACTGTCTCCTAGCTGCCTGAATTCATGGCTTATGATGTTGATTCGGGCCTACTAATCAGAAGAGTTGATATCAGGGGATGCTGGCAGGGTTCCCGTCGGTGACCATAAAATAGTGATATGGCCGTTGGCCCAGCGACCTGCAAAATGAATTACACAAGGGAAGAGCAAGTACCTTAATACTCGTGCTCTCGCTATACTCGCAACGAGTAGGTAGCGGTAATCGCTACTAGTTGCGATTATAGCGAGTACGAATACTTTTGCAGTGTATCTATAGATACACTGTGAAAGTAGCCTAAAAGTGAATAAAATTTGTTAAAAAATAATAAACTTACATACTCACCTGTCCGACGCCTGCACAGGGACCGGCAGATAAGATATCCGATCGCTGGACAAGGACCTGTCACTACCAGCCAATCAGATGGCCGGTAGCGATCTGGCCAATCAGATGGCACCACGTCACAACTACGTCATCGCTAGCACCCACCTAATTGGCAAGTTTGCAAGGTCCTGACAGTACATCTAGAACCTTGCAAATTGGCCAATCAGGTGGCCGCTAGCGATCACGTGGTTGTGACGTGGCACCATCTGATTCGCCAGATTGCTACTGGCCATCTGATTGGCTGGTAGTGACAGGTCCATGTCCAGCGATCGGATGTTTTCTCTGCCGGTCCCGATGCAGGCGTCGGAAGGTGAGTATGTAAGTTTATTATTTCTTAACAACTTTTAATAACTTTTAGGCTACTTTCGCAGTGTATCTATAGATACACTGCGAAAGTATTAGGACTACTCGCTACTCCCGAGTACACATAAGTACTCGGAGATTAGCGGGTAGGCCGAATACCGCTACTATTCGGCGAATACCGAATAGTAGCGAGTATATTCGCTCATCCCTAATTTACACATTAAAAATTTAGACCAATTTTTGAATTTAAATGTAAATACTAGTGTGCATTGAGGTTAGTACACCCTTAGATATGAACAAAACTTCTATTTATCGTTTTTATTTTTAGTACATACAGTATATCACAAAAGTGAGTGCACCCCTTACATTTTTGTAAATATTTTATTATATCTTTTCATGGGAAAACACTGTAGATATGACACTTTGATACAATGTAAAGTAGTCAGTGTACAGTGTACAGCTTGTGTAAATGTGTAAAATTGGTGTGTCCTCTACATAACACACACCATTAATGTCTAAACCGCTGGTAACAAAAGTGAGTACACCCCTAAATTAAAATGGGGATACTGTGTCCAAAGTGTCAATATTTTGTGTGGCCACCATTATTTTCATATATATAAAGAAAGAAACTGCAGGTGTGTAAGGGTGCCTTCACACTGTGGTCAGATCCGGTCCAGGGCTATCAGGGGTGAACCTGACAGCCCCGGACCGGATCAGCACACAGAACCGGAGGGCTAATATGGTGTGCAGCCTGCTGCAGCTGCCGCTGCTGATTATTCAGGTCCTGAATCATAACAGCGGCGTGCAGCTGCAGGTGTCCGACTCCAGGATCGGGGCAATCCGGCCTCATAGGCTCCCATGTTAAGGGAACGCTGGATTGCCCCGGAAGGATCTGCGGGAATCCGGGAGGATCCGGGGGAATCCGGTGGAATCCAGGAGACACCAATTATGGGGAGATTGGTCTCCCCGGACACAAAAATGTTGCAAGCAATGTTTTTGTGTCCGGGAGAAAAATCCCACTTCTCCCGTATTCTCCGGGCGAGATGGAAGCCGGATGGCAGCTCTCTGCCATCCGGCTCCATCCAGCCCCATAGGATACTATTAGGCCAAAATCCGGTCACCCTGACAGCCCCGGACCGGATCTGACCGCAGTGTGAAGGCACCCTAAGAATAAATGGCATCACCCATAATTATATCACCAATTTATTCAAATTTTTATTAAGCAGAGATCACAGCAAACAATTAAAATCAATTAAAATGCATAAAGTGCCATAATATGCAAGCACGTCCACCAACAACTCTAATCCCCAATACAGGTCAAAATAGATGCAAGTAGAAAAGAGCAATTTATATGCCCAAGGCTTCAAGGGTTATCATGGTTTAAGTCGATGCTGGGCTGCAAGTTACAGAGCAGATAGGTTAGTCAATGACCACACGTCTGAAAAAATGGTCATATATCAAATCCAATCAAATTTTAACAATCCACATTGCTAGTAGAGGTAAAGAAAACCTATCCAACAAGGACATAGACAACACCCCTATAAGTATGTGGAAGAAAAATGCAGAAAAAAGACCAGCAATCTGTTACTACTTTACCCACAATGGAGGTATAGAACAAGATTGAGCCCTGCAAAGGACCTGCTCCTGGGGAAAAGAGAGGGGATGTGCACGTGCGGCTTCTTCAGGGGTAAATAGATACACCATTATTTTAAAATTCTGCCTTAAATCTCCTGGGCAAGAAGTTCACTAGAGTTTCACAGGAGCCACCGAATCCTCTTCCACTCCTCCATGAAAATATCATGGAGTTAGTGGATGTTAGAGACCTTGCATTCCACCATCTTCTGCTAAAGAATGACCCACGGATGCGCTATAGGGTTTAGGTCTGCAGAGATACTCCAGCACCTTTACCCTCACTTTCTTTAGCAAGGCAATGGTTATCATGGAGATGTGTTGGGGTCGATATCATATTGGGATACTCCCCTGAGGCCCGGTTTCTGAAGGAAGGGGATCATGCTCTACTTCAGTATATCACAGTACATGTTGGCATTCATAGTTCCCTCAATGAACTGCAGATTTCCACAGTTGGTAGTCCTCATGCAGCCTTAAACCATGACACTCCAACCACCATGCTTGACTGTAGGCAAGACACATTTGCCTTGGTACTCCTCACCTGGTTGCCATCATACATGCTTGACACCATCTGAACCAACTAAGTTAATCTTGGTCTCATCAGGCCATATAGGTGGTTTCAGTACTCCATTTCCTTAGCCTATTTGTCTTCAGCGAATGGTGTATGCGCTTTCTTGTACATCATCTTTATAAGATATTTCCTTCTGGGATGACATCCATGCAGATCATTTTGATGCAGTGTACGGCATTTGGTGTGAGCACTAACAGGCTTAACCCCACTTCTTGAACCTTTGTAGCAATGCTGGTAGCACTCATTCGTATATTTTGAAAAGACAACCTCTGGATATAACACTGAGGACGTGCGCTCAGCTTCTTGGGTCAATCCTGGCGAGACCTGTTCTGAGTGGAACCTGTCTTGGTAAACCACTATATGGTCTTGACCTCTTTACTGCAGCTTAGTTTCAGGGTGTTGACAATCTCATTATAGCTTAGGCTATCTTTATGTAGAGCAACATTTCTTTTTTTCAGATCCTCAGAGAATTATTTGCCATGAGGTGCCATGTTGACTTTTAGTGATTAATATGAGAGTGTGTGAGCGATAACACCAAATTTACACACACGCTCTCTATTCACACCTGACATCTTGTAACATTAATGAGTCACAGGACACCATGGAAATTGCTAATTGGGCACAATTTTCCCATTTTCACTTAGGTGTGTTTGGACATTAATGGCTGTGTGTTTAGTTATTTAGCAGGCACTCCAAATTTGCACTGTTATACCAACTGGCTACTTTTCATTGTAACAAATTGTCATATCTTCAGTGTTCTCCCATGAAAAGTTATAATGAAATATTTACAAAAATGTGAGGGGTGTATTCACTTTTGTGATATATGCTGTATATTTTGAGCATGTCTCCCATTGATCCTATGCTTTTTTTGGCAGTATTTAACTTTCCAAGTTCTCTAGACCAGCTGCAGTTTATATACAGTCTCGGATTCCCAGAAGTATAATGGAATAATAGCATTGGCTGCCAAAGCCATGAATGGTGTTGTGCCAACGACACCATGCCTACCACATCTGGGCAAAAGTACACAGGCCTTAAAAAAGCCAAGAAACAGATATTCTACCAGATAAGACCTCCATTAGGAAGTGGTCTGTAATTATGGAAAAGGTAGCTTTCAGAAGTGTCCAAATTTAGATCCAAGGAAGTATTGGAAGATTCCACACCTGAATTTTCCAATAACAACATCACGATCATCTGCAAGGAATAGATCTTCAGTGGTGGTCTAAGATGTGTTGATTCCTCCTTTTACAACCCTCAGCTACTGCAAAATGTGTGTGATTTGCTGTACATTTCCATGGAAGATACAAAGCCAAATAACTGGCGCCAGTGCTGTGATGGGAAAAGTAGTGGTATAATCAGTCATCATCTCAAAAACTTCTTTTTGGAAGGACTTTTTTCTGCCTTTTATATTTCATGAGATCTTTTTTATTTCAATATACGTAATGAACAATTTTTTTCATGATGTCCAAAAATATTTGTTCACTGTATAAAAAAAGTGAAAAGTGGATCAACAAATTCATCCAGATGTTCTTTACACAGGCAGCTGCATTTAGAATTTGTGCTTACGGTACTTTGTTTACCCCATTTCAGTTTAAGATGTTGAGCATGGACTCTTAAAATATTCTGTTCAATCTCCTCCTTTAAATCAATCCAGACGCTCCACTTCTATCATGTCAGGATGTAGGATTACAATTGCCAACTACTAGGGCCAGACTGGGACAATAAAAAGCAGCCCTGGGACACAAACAGCAGCCCACATACTTTAAGGCCAAGTGCACACAGTGCTTTCTCATGTGTTTTTTGGTGTAATTTTGTGACAAATCTTCAAGCTATCCTAAAGCCAGCAATGTCAATGAGAATTCTGAAGTTTTGTGCACGTTACTTATTTTTTCCTTGCAGATTTCATCCAGAAAAAAATCTGCAGCAAGTCAAATGTTGGTGCCTTTTTGTAGTGTTTTTTCACCCATTGACTTCAATGAAGTCATGAAAAAATGCTTAAAATATGCAGGTATGCATTTTGCATTCTTGGTACGCTCATTTTCTATCACTCTAGCATTGAATTTTTAGTGAGTTTTTCTGCCAGGATATGAAGAATAAGGGTAGCTCACATCTGCGTAAAAACTCGGCGAGTGCAATCCGATAAAACATCATAGTGCATTCACATCAAGGTTAAACTATAGTGTAATGGACATCTACAACTATTTTCTCAGAGAGAAATGGGCAAAAATCACAGCATGCTGCATATGTCTGCGGATCTCACTGAGATTCCCCCAATGCAAGTGCATGTGTGTGATAAAAAATTGCATGTCACATGCACAGCACTCGGATGGCTATTTTAAATAGTAAGAAAAAATAGATGGATAAATAGATGGATAGATATAGATACATAGATAGATACATAGATAGATGGTAGGATAACTAGATCAAGCTTACCAGTTTCCCATTGCTTGCTTCCGGGGCCAGTCGCTCACACTCCAGGCGCTCACTCTCTATTAGAGCATCTGTGATTAACTGTTGCAATCAGACTGTGTTTCCACAATATGTATGATGTCCATGCTTGGTTGCCATACACACTAGTGTATGGCAGCCAGTCTGTCGTCTTAGTGCGTAAAATAAATACTGTGAAAAAAGTACATAAGGCTTTGCTATAATTTAATTCTCAGCACAAATAAACCCTTAGCTACCTAGTTTTACCTTGGCTAGAAAAAAAATGTGTGGGCTTTGCCATACTTTTAATTGCCAGCCAAAGAAAAACTGGTAAACTGGGGGCTAGTATTCTCAGCGTGGTGGGGGTTCATAGCTATTGGGCCCCCTCTCACACTATAGAATAGCAGTTCACAGACACCCCAGAACGTGGTGCATTCATTAGAAGCGCCTAATCCTGGCACTTTACCCTGCTCTTCCAGGTGCCTGTCCTGGTGTTGGTGGTAAACTGGGTAATAAAGGAGTGAATGACAGCTTTGTATTGACAGCTTGTCATTAAGCCCTGCATTAGTAATGTCAGGTATTTTAAAATATCCACCCATTACCAATCCAGTAAGTGAATAGTTAATAATCACAGAAAAAAAACTTTATTAGAAATATAACAAACAGACAACCCTCATTTGTCCATTTATTAAAAGCCCCAACCACATACCCTCCGACTATAATCTGCCATGAGGTCCGACGTCGCTATCTCAACTCTGCACCATCGGAGAAAGAAGAAACATCCTGTCATCGAGGCCTCTGAGCACAGTATGAGAGCCTGGAGCATTGTGGCTTTGTGACAGGTGAGTCAGTGACATCACCTGAAGACACAGCTCAGGTACCATGGTATACATTATGGTTAGCAGTTACCATGGTTACCTGAGCGGTCCTCAGGTGACCTCAGTGACTCACTACTCACACAGCCAAAGCTCTCAGTTCTTCTATTATAACCGCTTTCCCTAAAGCGTTGTGATAACTCTTGAGATTGCTTATAGAAAGTAGCATCTTCTGAGCAATTTATTACAATTCTTGAAAACTGTCTAGATCAGTGTTTCTCAACTCCAGCCCTCAGGACCCACCCACAGGTCATGTTTTCAGGATTTCTTTAGTATTGCATAGGTGTTAGTTTAATCTTCTGCAAAGGGGATAATTCTAACACCTGTGCAATACTAAGGAAATCCTGAAAACATGACCTGTTGGTGGGTCCTGAGGACTTGAGTTGAGTAACACTGGTCTAGATGGAATATTAGCTATCATATGGCTTGGATGCGCTGACAAGATGGGAAGTAGACTGTTCACCACTGTTTCTTTCCTAAAGACTTTAGTCTGTAGTTGATTGTCTTGGCCTTTGAAGATTAGAGGAAATCTGTCAGGTCAAAAATCCATATGTAGCTGCTATCATTTTATAATTCTTCCCTCTAAGTTTTCTCTATTGATGTATTTCTTTTACTTATATTTCCCTCCTATCCTCTGTAAACAGCAAATAAAGAGATTCATTCCATCTGTCAATCACAGTGAGTTCTCTAGTGTCCACTCCCTATAGGATGAATATTCATGTCACATATTCACATCACTGCACAGGAGATCAGTAGAAATCACTCACATTAGGGGGGCTGTATCCTCCTCTCTGTTCTCTTTGTTTACAGCAAAACAAGAGGTCAAATAAAACACAGGATCTGTCACAGGACAGTTTGGATACCTGCTTACAGAAGCAAATGGAGTATACACCTTATCTAGATAATGGTAAGGCAGATGTGTACTTGTAATGTCTATCTCCTTATAAGAAGCTCCTTATTGAAACTGAAACCTGAAAGGTGGAGAACAGAGGGGAGGAGGGAGAAAAGAGCTTCCTGAGAAGGAGTGCATAATAAATGAACTAGCTGGACTAAACCTCTGTGAAGTTAGTGGAGAGGACTAATGCAGCAACTGCCTTCAGGGTGTGAAGATGCCTATAACGAGAAAACTACAGACTGTACAATAATGATTTTACATGTTTTTAAAAGGTCTGCCCAGGCCCTATTCAAGGGTAATATTAGCATCATACTGAAAAATGACCTGACAAAGTCCCTTTAAGATATTTTTATTATTTATTGTTATAGCGCCATTTATTCCATGGCACTTTACATGAGAAAAACGGGCATTCATAGACATGAACAATAATTATGAACAATACAAGGCACATACAGGTACAGGAGGGATGACCATGTCCACGAGAGCTTAAAGTCTACAAGGGATGGGAGAGGATAAAGTAGGTGAGGAGAGAGGACCTTGCCTGCGAAGGCTCATAGTCTACAAGGGATGGATGAGGATACTGTAGGTGAAGAGAGAGGACTCTGCCCACAAAGGATCACAGTGAAGTGAAGTGGAGGATACACTAGGAGAGGGTAGAGCTGGTTTTGTGGTGATTTGGTAGACTGAGGATCACTAGTTGTAGGCTTGTTTGAAGAGTTGGGTCTTTAGGTTCCTTTTGAAAGTTTCCACGGCAGGTGAGAGTCTGGTGTGTTGGGGCAGAGAGTTCTAGAGTATGTGGGATGCACGGGGGAAATTAAATCTTGTATGTGATTGTGGACATAAGTGATATGAGGGGAATAGAGAAGGAGGTCTTTAGAAGATCACAGATTACATGTATGTGATTACTGGTAGACAGGTTGTGGACAGCTTTGTATGTCATGGTTAGGGTTTTGAACTGGAGCCTCTGGGCATTGGTAAGCCAGTGAAAGGATTGGCAGAGAAAAGAGCCTGGGGAATAGTGGAGAGACAGGTGGATTATTCGGGTAGTAGGGTATCCAAAAATTTCACAGAAAACTGGCTATACTTTGAGGAGTGCTTAATGTTGTAAGGGTTATTGTTCAGTTTCTTGATGGAAAGTTTTCTTATTTTCCTGCCAAATCATAAAAATGTTATCAATAATCCTTAGCCAGTGTTGTACCTTGTCAATCTTTTCAATCAGATTGTTGAGTTAGATAATGGGAAGCTGGCTATCAGCATCACATCGGTGGACCTGCCTTTCTTCAGAACAGTGTGGAAAAGAAACCTGATGATGAAGTTATTTTTATCCCCGGCAGGAGCATTTTGTGCCCGCTCTGTGCCGCTATGTGTCGGAAGTGGTCGGCGCCGAGCACAAAAGGCAGGTAGGTAGCAACTATCTGCCTGTTAGTGTTTAGGCACATTTTACATGTTTATTTAATTCTGGAAATACCATTTACGATATAGATACCATATGGCTCCCATGTCATAATGTGTTAGCATATCCATTGGATTTGCCATTAATTTATAATGGGTAGATGTCCGATCTCTAAGATTGGTGTCAATCCTAAGAATGAAGGGGATGCAGGACTCATGTAGTTCCCCTGATCATTTTTGCTAGCAGTGTATGTGTCCATGTGAAATTTCCTTTCACAAATGAATGGTTAATATGTAGGAAAAATCAGTGAAGTGAGTGTAGCACCACTATAGCTCTGAATCAGTTTAAGCTTCTGGACCAGTGGGGATCCCAGAAGATATACCTCCACTAATCATAAAGTAATGACATATCCTAGCTACTCTATGTATCACCACTTTATAAGATTGGTAATTATACCCCGCGCCAAAAAAAAAAGTATGCAGTAATTCACATTAATTACTTTACATTATAAAGTTAGCCTGTAAATGTCACTGTTATTTTCTTGAGAGAAGTTCCCTCAAGTCAGTGATTCACATGTAGGGTTCTTATCGATATACTCTGCAGGGGATTTTATCACTTACTATCCATGGTGGGTGTAGTTCCAGAAAGAAAACACTGACTCCTCTCAGTGGTTATTATGTCACAGACAGTGAGGGAATGTAATATTCTGTATTGTAAACAGTCTGCATCCGGTACAAGCTGCTGTCACCCTCTGCAGAAGTAAAGGTAGCATTGAACATGTCCTAAGACGTATGCAAGGTAATGTCCATGTATGCAGATATGATGTACAGTGCCTACAAGTAGTATTCAACCCCCTGCAGATTTAGCTGGTTTGATAAGATGCCAATAAGTTAGAGCCTTCAAACTGCAAATGAGAGTAGGATTTATTAACAGAAGCATAAATCTTACAAACCAAAAAGTTATGTTGCTCAGTTGAATTTTTATAAATTTTAAACATAAAAGTGTGGGTCAATTATTATTCAACCCCTATGTTTAATATTTTGTGGAATAACCCTTGTTTGCAATTACAGCTAATAATCGTCTTTTATAAGACCTGATCAGGCCGGCACATGTCTCTGGAGTTATCTTGGCCCACTCCTCCATGCAGATCTTCTCCAAGTTATCTAGGTTCTTTGGGTGTCTCATGTGGACTTTAATCTTGAGCTCCTTTCACAAGTTTTCAATTGGGTTAAGGTCAGGAGACTGACTAGGCCACTCCAACACCTTGATTTTTTCCTTCTTGAACCAGGCCTTGGTTTTCTTGGCTGTGTGCTTTGGGTCGTTGTCTTGTTGGAAGATGAAATTACGACCCATCTTAAGATCCTTGATGGAGGAGCGGAGGTTCTTGGCCAAAATCTCCAGGTAGGCCGTGCTATCCATCTTCACATGGATGCGGACCAGATGGCCAGACCCCTTGGCTGAGAAACAGCCCCACAGCATGATGCTGCCACCACCATGCTTGACTGTAGGGATGGTATTCTTGGGGTCGTATGCAGTGCCATCCAGTCTCCAAATGTCACGTGTGTGGTTGGCACCAAAGATCTCGATCTTGGTCTCATCAGACCTTAGAACCTTGAACCAGTCTGTCTCAGAGTCCTCCAAGTGATCATGAGCAAACTGTAGAGGAGCCTTGACATGACGCTTTGAAAGTAAAGGAACCTTACGGGCTCGTCTGGAATGGAGACCATTGCGGTGGAGTACGTTACTTATGGTATTGATTGAAACCAATGTCCCCACTGCCATGAGATCTTCCCGGAGCTCCTTCCTTGTTGTCCTTGGGTTAGTCTTGACTCTTCGGACAAGCCTGGCCTCGGCACGGGAGGAAACTTTCAAAGGCTGTCCAGGCCGTGGAAGGCTAACAGTAGTTTCATAAGCCTTCCACTTCCGGATGATGCTCCCAACAGTGGAGACAGGTAGGCCCAACTCCTTGGAAAGGGTTTTGTACCCCTTGCCAGCCTTGTGACCCTCCACGATCTTGTCTCTGATGGCCTTGGAATGCTCCTTTGTCTTTCCCATGTTGACCATGTATGAGTGCTGTTCACAAGTTTGGGGAGGGTCTTAAATAGTCAGAAAAGGTTGGCAAAAGAGATAATTAATCCACACATGTGAAGCTCATTGTTATTTGTGCCTGAACTACTTCTTAATACTTTAGGGGGACCAAACAGAATGCTGGTGGTTTGAGGGGTTGAATAATAAATGACCCTCTGAATTAACTTTTAATGCTTTAAAAAAAAAAAAAAAAAAAAAAAAATTTTTGTGGCACTGCATTTCCCACTTCCAGGCTGATCTACAGTCCAAATGTCACAATGCCAAGTTAATTCCGCATGTGTCAACCAGCTAAATCTGCAGGGGGTTGAATACTACTTGTAGGCACTGTATGTCTCATGAGCTCCACGTATATATATGGAGGAGAATTCAAAGAGCATGTTTCTAAGAAAATGTATTTTTACTAGTGATGAGCGAGTATGCTCTGCGCTGCTCGGTACTCGCACGAGTATCACTGTACTCGGGCTACTCGGCGAGCACCGAGTAATCTCGCGATACTCGTGCTGTGCTCGTGGTCTTCATCCCTGCATGTTGGCGCTCTTTAGGGAGCCAGCCCACATGCAGGGATTGGCTGGCAGACCACTGCAATGCCACAGCCCTGTTAGTTGTGGCATTGCAGTGATTGGCCGGCCTGCACAGCGTGAACGAGCCTTTATAAGACCCGGCCGCGCTGTGCTCTGCACACAGCCATCCAGACAGTGAGTGTAGGGAGAGTGTCTGCTGCTGCTTAGGGACAGATTTGCGGCCCTCATAGGTAGATCCGGAGCAGGGCTGCAAACTGCTGCTGACCACAACAGTCCTTCTCAGGACTAGTCTAGGAGGATATAGGCAGGGTGATCCAGATCGGAATCCAAGCTTTTCTGTGACCATAACAGTCACCAGACTGTTGTACTTACTACCTTGATACAGGTTAGGGACTAAAATCCTACTCTCCTGTGACCTGAACAGTCACCAGACTGTTGTACTTACTACCTTGATACAGGTTAGGGACTAAAATCCTACTCTCCTGTGACCTGAACAGTCACCAGACTGTTGTACTTACTACCTTGATACAGGTTAGGGACTAAACTTCTACTCTCCTGTGATCATAACAGTCACCAGACTGTTGTACTTACTACCTTGATACAGGTTAGGGACTAAAATTCTTCTCTCCTGTGACCATAACAGTCACCAGACTGTTGTACTTACTACCTTGATACAGGTTAGGGACTAAAATCCTACTCTCCTGTGATCATAACAGTCACCAGACTGTTGTACTTACTACCTTGATACAGGTTAGGGACTAAAATCCTACTCTCCTGTGACCTGAACAGTCACCAGACTGTTGTCGCTGTATACAGGCAAAATGCGCAAGGGCGTTGGCAAGGGCGTTGGCAAGGAACAAGGAAGTGGACGTGATGGTGGTGCAGGCAGAGGCCGAGGTTGTGTGCAAGCACTAATTTCGCAACAACAAAGGGGCACATCTACTCGCTCGCACGTCCTGTCCCAAATTCTTGGGGCCCGCAGCAGTACACCGCTCTTGAACCAAGACCAGTGTCAACAGGTTGTTACTTGGATAGCGGATAATGCTTCAAGTCAGATGGGCACCTCCACAAACACCCTGTCTTACACACGGTCAAGTGTCAGTAGCCGTGATAATGCACCGCACATTTCCCAACCTGATCCTCCTTCCTACCACCAGGCCGAGTACACGTCCACGGACATAACTGATCCCACACTAGGACACTCGGAAGAGCTGTTCACGTATCCATTTGCAGAATCTGGCCTCTCGCCAGCTTCTGTTGAAGTGGCTGATGAGGAGATGGTATGTACAGATGCCCAAATATTTGAGCAGCCACGTTCTAATGAACGGAACGTTGGCAACGTGTCTCAACAAGGGGTGGACGATGATGAGACACAATTGCCAGGAAGTCAGGAGGAGGATCAGGGTGCGGAAGAGGAAGACGACGTGGTGGATGATCCAGTAGCTGACCCAACATGGCAGGACGATATGCAGAGCGAGGCCAGCAATGCACAGGGGGAGGGAGGAGTAGCATCCCAACAGGCAGTACGAAGCAGGGTCGTGTCCGCAGGCAGAAGGCAGGCAACCGTTCCCCGGAACAACAACACGCCTGTGCAAATGTTAGGTCTTCCCAAGTCTGGGAGTTTTTTAAGTTGGCTCCAGATGACTCTAAAAAGGCCATTTGCAACACCTGCCATGCCAGTATCAGCAGGGGTACGAAAACTAGCAGCCTGACCACCACCAGCATGATCAGGCACATGTCAGCCAAGCACCCGACGTTGTGAGAAGTACAACAGAGTCGAGGAGTGGTGCTTGCTGATGTCACTGCTACGTCTTCGCGTGTTGTGCATGCGAGCCAATCCCCTGTCCATGCTGGCCGCGAACAAGCCTCCGGCCCTGCACCTGAAGTTGCTCACGCACAAATAGCACCACCATCAAGCACGTCCTTGTCCCAGCGCAGCGTTCAATTATCCATTCAGCAAACATTTGAACGCAGGCGCAAATACGCTGCCAACGCCCCACATGCCACAGTCCTGAATTCTCACATTTCGCGACTCATAGCGCTAGAAATGTTGCCTTTCCGGCTGGTGGAGACGGAAGCATTCCGCGACCTGATGGCGGCTGCTGTCCCACGTTACTCGGTCCCCAGCCGCCACTATTTCTCCAGATGTGCCGTCCCCGCAATTGCATAACCACGTGTCCAACAGCATCACACGTGCCCTAAACAACGCTGTTTCAGCCAAAGTCCACCTAACCACAGACACGTGGACAAGTGCTTGTGGGCAAGGCCGCTACATCTCCTTGATGGCACACTGGGTTAATATTGTGGAGGCTGGGACCCAGTCTGAGCGAGGGACGGAACACGTCCTTCCCACACCAAGGATAGCAGGCCTTACCTCTGTCAGGGTTTCACCGACACTCTACAGCTCTGGAATGTCATGCTCCTCAGCCTACTCCTGCGCATCCTCATCCACTGTACCCTCCACACCAGTCCCAAGCTGGAAGCACTGCAGCACTGCCTCTGCGAAGCGGCAACAGGCTGTGCTGAAGCTAGTCTGCATAGGTGACAAACCCCACAATGCAGAAGAGATGTGGACAGCTCTGAAACAGCAGGCAGATCACTGGCTCAACCTCTGAACCTAAAGCCTGGAAAGGTCGTGTGTGACAATGGCAGGAACCTGGTGGCAGCTTTGAGGCGAGGCCAGCTGACGCATGTTCCATGCGTGGCCCATGTGCTCAACCTGGTGGTTCAGAGGTTTCTAAAGTCATACACAGAGCTGTCTGAACTGCTGGTAAAAGTTCACCGTCTGTCTGCACAATTTCGCAAGTCACCTGCTGCTTCAGCCGGCCTTGCCGGCATTCAGTGCCGTTTGCGTCTTCCGGCCCACAGACTGGTGTGTGATGTCCCCACGCGTTGGAATTCAACTCTGCACATGTTGGTCAGGATATGTGAGCAGAAGAGGGCAGTTGTTGACTACCTGCATCACCTAAGCCGTCGGGAAATGGGTCAAACTCCACACATAACACCTGAGGAGTGGAGATGGATGTCCGACCTATGTACCGTCCTCCAAAACTTTGAGGACTCCACCAAAATGGTGAGCGGCGATGACGCCATTGTTAGCGTCACCATACCACTACTCTGCCTTCTAAAACGGTCTCTGCTGAAAAACAAAGAGGATGCATTGCAGGCTGAGCGCGATGACTTGGAGCAAGAAACAGTAGTGGGTGTGGGTGAAAACACACAGCCCAGCCTCATATCACAACGTGCAGTGGAGGACTATGACGAGGAGGAGGAGGATGAAGACATGGAGCAACTCTCTGGCCAAATTGAGGATATGACATGCACACCAGTCATACCCTTGATTCAGTGTGGCTGGCCAGAGGACAGGGGAGATGAGGAGGATGAGGAGGACAGCATGTTCAGTCATCGTGTTGGTCTGGATACTGAAGTGATGGCTGTTAAGAGTCTGGTGCACATGGCTGACTTTATGGTAAGCTGCCTGGCTCGTGACCATCGCGTTCAGAGCATCTTGGCCGACAATCAGTACTGGTTGGCAACACTCTTAGACCCATGCTACAAGGAGAACTTTATGTCTCTCATTCCTGAGGCGGAGAGGTCAGCCAAAATGCAGCATTTCCAGAAGGCCATAGTCACGGAAGTAGGCAAATCATTCCCCTCACAAAACGCTAGCGGCATAGATCAGGAATCGGTGGACAACCAAGGCGTACGGCCGAGAGCGGCACAAGTCCAATCCGCCAGAGGTAGGGGAACAGTCTTTACGATGTGGGACAGTTTTCTCAGCCCCTCACGTACCACAGCCCCTGAAGTGCGGGGTAGTGCCACAAGAAATGCTAAGTTTGGCCAGATGCTGAAGGAGTACCTTGCAGATCGAACAACTGTACTGCGAGATTCCTCTGTGCCTTACAATTATTAGGTCTCCAAGCTGGACACGTGGCATGAATTGGCTCTCTACGCCTTGGAAGTCCTGGCCTGCCCTGCCGCTAGCGTTTTGTCAGAGCGTGTTTTCAGGTGGTATCATTACTGATAAACTCACCCGCCTGTCAACTGAAAATGCTGACAGGCTGACTCTGATCAAGATGAACAAGGGTTGGATTGGGCCAGACTTCACCACACCACCAACAAATGACAACTGAATTTAAATTTTGTTATGGGAATTTGCCATGTACCTCCACTCACCCATGGGTACACACTTCTGGACTTTGGCTAATCGCTGGACTGCTCCTCCTTCTCCTCATGTGCCACCATGATGACTGTTACAATAGTTAGGCTGTTGTTTCAGGTATACCCGCAGTGGTAAATTTTTTCGCCCATTCTTTTAGAATGGGCATTACAACGACAGGAGACCCGCTCCTTTTCAATGGGAGAAATGTTTTGAGGCCCTCCTGCACGTCTCTATCCAGGGACAATGTGGAGCCTCCAAATTTTTGCCTGCCCTGCCAAAGGGCTATACTACAATACACCCACTTCAGGTTTACAGGCCCTACTGCATGTCTGTATGCATCGGTCATTGTTGAACCTCCCAATTTTTGGCTGCCCTGCCAAAGGGCTATACTACAATACACCCACTTCAGGTTTACAGGCCCTCCTGCACGTCTCTATCCAGGGACAATGTGGAGCCTTCCAATTTTTGACTGCCCTGCCAAAGGGCTATACTACAATACACCCACTTCAGGTTTACAGGCCCTCCTGCACGTCTCTATCGAGGGACAATGTGGAGCCTCCCAATTTTTGGCTGCCCTGCCAAAGGGCTATACTACAATACACCCACTTCAGGTTTATAGGCCCTACTGCATGTCTGTATGCATGGGTCATTGTTGAACCTCCCAATTTTTGGCTGCCCTGCCAAAGGGCTATACTACAATACACCCACTTCAGGTTTACAGGCCCTCCTGCACGTCTCTATCCAGGGACAATGTGGAGCCTCCCAATTTTTGGCTGCCCTGCCAAAGGGCTATACTCCAATACACCCACTTCCTTACAATGGGCACTTCAGGTTTACAGGCCTTCATGCACGTCTCTATCCAGGGGCATTGGTGAACCTCCCAATTTTAGACTGCCCTGGCAAAGGAAAATACTAGAATAGACCTAGTTCCTCAAAATGGGCACAATATGTCAAGACAGGGTTTCATGTACGTCTCTTATCAGGGACATCGGAGTGCCGCACAATGTTTTCACGTAAAATCTTTCATGTAATCACAAAAAGTAACATACACCAGCTGTATCTCACTATTGGGTATGTGCCCTTAACATTTCCACCCTGAATATTCATTTTGGTGTCATTTTGGAAGGTTTTCTGGTGACTCCTTAAAATTGGCGTGAAACTTGGACAAGATTGTTCACAGCTGTGACTTTGGAGTGAGAAATGCATCCAGGGGTCTTCCCCATGGTGTTGCCATGTCATTTGAGCACTCTTCTGAGACTTTTGTCACATTTTTAGGGTTTCTACATGCTGCCGGCAGTCATTTTATAAAAATACTCGTGTCTCCCATAGGATAACATTGGGCTCGGTACTCGGGCTGAGTACACGAGTATCTCGGAATGCTC
Organism: Allobates femoralis; assembly: GCA_033576535.1. Lineage (NCBI taxonomy): Eukaryota > Metazoa > Chordata > Amphibia > Anura > Aromobatidae > Allobates > Allobates femoralis. Next base: position 318,860,530 of record JARQOC010000006.1, read on the forward strand.
GGCCCGAGCTTCGAGCACCCGAGCATTTTAGTACTCGCTCATCACTAATTTTTACTATGTCTTATATATACTGGCAGACACAGACATAGGATGGCCCCGATGCAAGAACAATATATGGATCATTGCAGCCAACAACTCATCACAATGCACAATTCCACCTGCTTTTGAAATGTAAATGGACCCCTTACCTCTCGATATATACTGTAAATTATATATATTTATATGTATACATATATATGTGTGTGTGTGTGTTTAATAAACTCACCCACTATACATTTGAATTTATCAGAGAGCTGATGGTTTCCAGATGTTAACCCTTCCCCCCATGGCCCCAGACACAATCACAGGAGACAGAGTGACTCCTGCGGTGGGTGCATCGTTGAACTTGGCTGTATTCCCCCTATCCATCAGTATGGCAAGACAAAAGCAGCAGATGCTGATAACCCCTGCAATGCCAGAGAGGTCAAGTTAGATTGAAAACTCTGGCCCGTGCAATTATGGACTATTTGGGATATTTTAACCCTTCAGGAACGTAGTATAGGCACATAGGCAGAAAGCTTTTTATGACAACCTTCTGAGGGGCAGACGTTTTGCAACTATATATTGGTATAAGGCATTGCTTCTAGAGATGAGTGAACCTTTTGAAGTTCTGGTTCAGCTCGGTTCCCCAAACTGGCAAATGTGCGCTGAATAGATCAGTAAACAGTTCGTTGAACTTCTAAACCTCTTTTAAATCAATGGGAGACAAAATCAAGGGCCTAGAAAAAACCTTCAAAGAGGCCCAAATGCTGCCAAATTCAGCTTAAACCATTTTACAGTGGAGCCCCGCTGTTTTGGCATTAGTTTCCAGGACTATTACTTACCAAGCTTCAACGCCACTGTCACCCTGCTTACGGGTCCTCTCATGACTTATGCCACCCACCCTCTCTGTCAGCATTTGTGTTTGGTTGCCAGCATGGCAACCAAACTGATGTCAGAATACTGTAAAAATTATATGAATAATTGTAAAAAGAGTGGTTGTCGCCATATTTTTGATTGCCAACCAAAGTAATCCAGGCAGCTGGAGGCTGGAATTATCAGCGTGGGAAGGCCCAAGTATTCTAGTACCCCTAAACTAAAAATTGCAGCCCACAGCCATCCCAGAATTGGCGCCTCCTTGATAGTCGCCAAAAATGGCGGTTACCCCACTCTTCCAGCTGCCATGGTGCTGGTAGCAGACTGGGTAATCAGAGATTAATGTCATTTGAGGATTAGCCAGTTGACAGCAAGCCCTAGATTGATAATGTCAGGCCTATGTTAGACCCGGCTATTATCAATCTATAATTAATTAGGGAAAAAAAGGATGTAAAAAATAATTAGAACTCCTCCCAAAAAATTATGAATCCTAAAAAAAGGCTGAAATAGTCCCAGCATATGGGGGGAAAGGTCAGTGACTGTACCTCCCATATGGTAGGACATCAGGCACTGCACGATTCCCAGCAGTATCACAAGCGAAGACTTCTCTGATGTTGTCTCAGGTTACACAGTAGGTATCACTCAGTAGGGTATCCCACTGTGTGACCAGAGATAACCTCATAACAGACGCTGTGTCACGAAAGCCACGATATCTCACGAGAAGGTATATCTCACCAGTATCGTGAAAGAGCGTGTGTGAGGGGCAGTAACATCAGGGAGTTCAAAGTTGTGGGATAGCACCTGTGTGACCTCTGAAGTCTGAACTGCAGTAATGTTTGTGATGGCATTGCTTATCACACCTCACCAGTGCCTGTGTGCCTGCTCTCACAGCATATGGGGATGCTTTCTGTGAACGTGACCCCACCATATTGTTGTAAGGCCCTGTGCCCATGATATGCAGTTTGATGCTTTTTTTTTTAAAGCAGATTCCGAGAATCTGCATCAAAATCTACAAGTCTATCCTAAAGCCAGCAAAGTATATGAGAGTTCAGTAGTGCTGTGCCAATGTGCTTTTTTTTCTTGCAGATTTGGTGCAGATCTTAGGGCAGAAAAAAGAAATCTAAACCACGTGTGTAAGGAAAAGAAAGAGAAAACGTGGGCACAGCACTTCTGACCTGTCATAGACTTTTGCTGGCCTCAGGATAGACATGCAGATTTCGATGCAAATTATCAAAGTCTGTATCAAAAAATGCTCCATGGCCACAGGGCCTAAGAGGTTCCAGGAAGAGCTGCAGTTGTAGTGAAAAGACTCGAGGATTCCTCTTGCCCCTCTGGCTACCTCCACAGAGACTTCTAGGGCAGGGGTGGCCATCTACAGTCCTCAAGGTCTCAACAGTGGAAGTTGTCAAGATTTCCCTAGCATTGCACAGGTGCATATTTTATCACTTGCAGAGATGATGATGCCAGCACGTTGTGCAATGCTAAGTAAATCCTGAAAACATGCACTGTTTGTGGCTCTTGAGAACTGCACTTGACCAGCCCTGTTCTACAGGAGTGTGTGTCATGTCTTGCATTTCCATACCTCAGACCATAAGGCCAGAGGCCTTCAGCTTGTTTACCAGTATCTGTAGGGCAGTATCAAAGCATCTCTTTGCAGAAAGTCCGGCACAGAAGGAGTGAACTAAAAAAACTTTACTGTAGCAACTTTTGAAAAAAGGCCATGTGGGTACATGACATAATTTGTAAAAATTTATCAGACCCAAACAGTCATAATTTTAACATAAGCACTTATCACAGACTATAAGTCGAAAATACACATATAAATATACTCAGTATATAAAGAAAGTCCCATAGGGATCAGAAGACACCATTACAATGGGATACAGGCCATCTAGACAATGGGGCAAAGTCTATTAAGGGCACAGTCCATAAAGGACTTTGAGGTGTAACTCTAAAGCTGCAGTCCCGCTAATCCAGCAAGGGGAAGCACAACTGGTGCTAACTTTGGGAGGAGACAAATAAAATGAACAAAAACAGGCCTAACTCTTCTAAGAACTCAACAACTGAAAAAGGTCCTTCTTCAGATACCATGCCAACTAAAAGGATGGGTTAGTGACCCAACAACAGGCCTTTTTTTAGGGCAGTCCTCTTTATTCAGAGTAAAAATATTTGAGCAGCTTTTTGAATTTTGCCCAGGATGAAGATCACTGTTTTATATTGTACTTCGCTGCCAGATGGTCTCAGGGGCTGCAGGGGCTACTCCTTCAGGGACATTCTCCACCACCACCTGCCCCCTAGGACACCCCATCATGACCTCTGCTAGAAAAGAGGATGGAGGAATTAGGGGATGCCCCCCTCCAGGATAGACATGAGGAACTTAGGCAACACTGACAGGCCCTTCAGGATCGATGGCTTCTGTGGGTGTGTTTGCAGCTGGCTGTCAAACCTGAACAGGCTTGGCTTCCTGCCAATACAACATGCTCTCCATGTCTACCTCCTGCTGCCAGCTTTCAAATTCATCTGCGGTGGTGACCCAACTTACGCCTACTGCGAGCCACCTCTTGCTGCCCTTCACCTTCATGAAAGTGGCCTCCCGAACATAGAGTGTTCGGAGTCTTGAGGAAAGGTGGTCATGCAGCATGATCGACTGGTTGATGTAGCACCGATGACCAGTTCCTTCTTAAGTTACAAAACCAAAAACCCCTCTCCTGGACGAATGTCACCACCATGACTCGGGTACTTTGCTCATCAAAGACATTGGCTTTAGGCCAATGCACCCATTCTCGGTCGATGGCATCGATGACCTAATCTCTTCAAGAAAAACCAAAAAATTGTTGCGCCACACTGTGCAAATTAGCCGAAGCAAGGGGTTATATTGATATGTCACTCACCTTTTCTAGTTGCGCCCCCTGCACAACTAGGTTGATGATTTGAGGTGAGATTTAACCGCAGGCATAAATCCGTTGCTACGTGTAGAGAAGCCTTTCCTTATGGAACTTCAACGTCTCTCCCAGAGATCAGGAGCCCAGGGAAGGGCAGCTCCTCTGTGTTGACCAAATCCTGTCCCAGAGCTGCTCTCAAACCACACTCCCCAAAGGGAGGAATTGAGCACGATATGAGGTAAAAAGGTATGATAAAATGAGCGCTAGGGACAGAAACAGGCACTGGGCTCTTATCGAATATTACCTTTCAAGTTTATTGTGAACAGCAGAAGTTACAGGTCTCCTCGCCACAACATGTTTCGACACTAAAGGTGTCTTTCTCACTTGAGAAAGACACCTTTAGTGTCGAAACATGTTGTGGCGAGGAGACCTGTAACTTCTACTGTTCACAATAAACTTGAAAGGTAATATTCGATAAGAGCCCAGTGCCTGTTTCTGTCCCTAGCGCTCATTATATCATACCTTTTTACCTCATATCGTGCTAATCTCTTCAAGAAATTAGATAAGCTGTGTGGTTTTAGGCCTTTTGCCTCAAGTACCTTGTCCTCCTCCTTGTCCTCCTCATCATTCTAGTCTTGTTCCTTTTCTTCCTTGATTTGCCAATCCACCAGCTGCAGCACCACCTGCAGGTGTAATTATGCCAGGCATGCTGCAAGATTCCCTGACTCTGACATTTGCTGGTCCCCCTGGCATGGGGATTGGATCACTTCCTACTGTGAATTCCATTGCGATAGGAACTCCTCAGGCATGCAAGTCCAGCACTGAATTTTGACTTCGCTGCATATCAGGCTCAATGCAGATAGCACGGTGGTGCTCCAAGTCTCATATGTGTCCATGCCTTGTGTGGGCTGCTCTGGTTCTGGTGGTGAAGCACCCTCTGCCCTTGGAGTCATGAGGAAGATCACATCCTCCAGAGCTGGCATGCCTTGGGATGGATCCATCACATATCAAAACTGCACACTGCAGGCACATGGTGGCACAGGGTAGCTGCCTGGTATAGCACTGCAAAGATGGCACCAGGCTCAATGGTGATGCCTCTTTGCTTTGTCCAGGGGTCCGACTTTTACAGTGCCAGGACACAATCACTCACAGGATATTATTGTTTGCACAATCTTGATGTCTAGCTCCTCATTAACCCATCAATGCGGTGGGCTGCAGAAGACACCTGACTTACAAGTCCAATTCTCCATGCCACAGCTAACACCTAGGCTTGCGGTTGAGTGGACTGATTATTGAATCCTGACATATTTGGAGGACAAATAAGAAAAAGAAAATATTTTATTCCGCTCACTAACAATTCATCTGGAATGTTGAAAAAGGTTAGTGGGCAGCAATGCAGGAACATGTCCAATATTAATGATACATATAACACACTTGAAGGGCCGGTTTTAGGCAAAGTGGAGCCCTGGGCAAAAGGTTAAAGTGGGCCCTAAATGCTCACATATTGCACCATCACACTCAGACATTTAGGGTACATTTACAAGCGCCGATTTCAGACTGGTAAATGAACTCAATATATTATATTCAAGTCTTTCGGCGCTTGTTTCAAGACTTTTTACCCATCATGATGCAGAATGATTGATCCAGAACAATCACTGGTAGAGTAATCTGTCCCTACAGTATCATGTTATCAGCAGAACTTCTGCAGTTTGCAGCGGACGATCTGCTGCTGAGAGAAAGGGTCTTTGTTCCTCCATAAACTGTCTGATCACCTGATGATGAGCAGCATTTTTCTCGTTTGTTGGGCAATTGCCAACATGTTTACACCTAGGAACTCTCGTCTGTGCTGCTAGGGTTTATAAATGTAGATGCTACATACACACAACACACAGTATGTGATCCAAACACTATATATTACACATATACACTGAGCGCACACACATAGACACACACATCCATTCCAATCATTGTCTGTCTGTATCATACAGCATGGCTCCTCCAGGAAGAGTCGCTCTTTCTAACCACTTATCCTCTGACCAAGAGATGGGAATTCTAAACACAAGACTTCTTATATTGATTAAAAATTACCTGCAAGTGTTTAATGAGATAGGTTTTACAAACTGTACACTGTGTGCAGAATTATTAGCCAACTTGTATTTAAGAGGATTATTTTTATTATTGATCAACAACTATGTTCTCAATCAACCCAAAAGACTCATAAATATCAAAGCTTAATATTTTTGGAAGTTGGAGTGGGTTTTTTTTAGATTTGGCTATCTTAGGAGGATATCTGTTTGTGCAGGTAACTATTACTGTGCAGAATTTTTAGGCAACTTAATAAAAACCAAATATATTCCCATCTCACTTGTTTATTTTCACCAGGTAAACCAATATAACTGCACAAAATGTAGAAATAAACATTTCTGACATGCAAAAACAAAACCCAAAAGAAATAATGACCAATATAGCCACCTTTCTTAATGATGACACTCAACTGCCTTCCATCCATAGATTCTGTCAGTTGCTTGATCTGTTTACGATCAACATTGCGTGCATCAGCCACCACAGCCTCCCAGACACTGTTCCGAGAGGTGTACTGTTTTCCCTCCCTGTAGATCTCACATTTTAAGAGGGACCACAGGTTCTCTATAGGGTTCAGATCAGGTGAACAAAGTGGCCATGTCATTATTTTTTCTTCTTTTAGACCTTTACTGGACAGCCACGCTCTGGAGTAGTTGGATGCATGTGATGGAGCTTTGTCCTGCATGAAAATCATATTTTTCTTGAATGATTCCGACTTCTTCCTGTACCACTGCTTGAAGAAGTTGTCTTCCAGAAACTGGCAGTAGGTCTGGAAGTTGAGCTTCACTCCATCCTCAACCTGAAAAGGTCCCACAAGTTCATCTTTGATGATACCAGCCCATACCAGTACCCCACCTCCACCTTGCTGGCATCTGAGTCAGAGTGGAGCTCTCTGTCCTTTACTGATCCAGCCTCTGGCCCATCCATCTGGCTCATCAAGAGTCACTCTCATTTCATCAGTCCATAAAACCTTTGAAAAATCAGTCTTAAGATATTTCTTGGCCCAGTCTTGACGTTTTATCTTATGTTTCTTGTTCAAAGGTGGTTGTTTTTCAGCGTTCCTTACTTTGGCCATATCCCTGAGTATCGCACACCTTGTGCTTTTTGCTACTCCAGTAATGTTGCAGCTCTGAAATATTGCAAAACTGGTGGCAAATGGCATCTTGGCAGCTTCACGCTTGATTTTCCTAAATTCATGTGTAGTTATTTTGCACCTTTTTTGTCTGAATGCTTTGAAATTTCAGAAAAAAGTGCAATTCTACTTTTTTTTTAGTTTTTTATTTATCATGTTAACTATATGGTAAAGGTGACCTCATATGTTGATTATCTAAGTCAGAATAAACAGATACTGAACATTTTTTTTTCAATGATAAAAAAAACAGAAATTTCTAAAAAAAAAAAATTAAAATAAAATAAATATTTGCTTTATTCGTCATTTTCCGAGACCCATAAAAGTTTTCATTTCTCAAGATACAGGGCTATGTAAGGCTTAGTTTTTGCACCCTGAGCTGCCATTTTTGCTGATACCATTTTGAGTCAGATACAATATTTTGATCGCCTTTTATTGCATTTTATTGTAACAAGATGGTGGCCAAAAAACATAATTCTGGTGTTTTCATTTTTTTTCCCGTTATGCCGTTTACCATTTGGATTAATTTACTTAATATATTGATAGCTTAGATTCTTATGAACGCAGCGATACCAAATATGTGTATTTTTTATTTTTTTCTACTGTTTTAATGCTATTTTCAGTGCAGCTTCTTTGGGGGCCCCCAAGAGAGTGGGGCCCTGGGCAACTGGCCAGTCTGCTCTCCCCCCTTAACACCAACCCTGCACACTTGTGCATATGCCAAAAATCTGTATTCTAAATGTATGGATTGCAATAAATTAAAATGACTGCACATTTTCAAGAAGCAATATCCATAATATCGACTTTCATGAGTGTAAACAGACTTATAAGACCATGTATGTGAAGCATATAATGGCCATATGCTATTTTTATATGAATTGCTATCACATAAGTGTAGAAAAGATGACCTCGCACGCTGCTTACACTCTGCAATAATAAAGGTTTGCGCTCCAAAAAAATCAAAAATGTAAAAATAATAATAAAAATAAACTATGAATTACAAAAATAACATAAAACAAAGCTCTCTTAAATGGGGGAAATTGTAAGATACCTGGACACCACAGCTAAAGCCACATCTGCATGGTTTCCAAAATTCACACCCCGCAGATGTCAAAACACCTGCAAAGTCTAGGAAGCTTAAAAATATTATTTTAAAGTTAAAAAAAATTCTACAGGTTGAAAGAAAACTGTAGACCCAATGGCTGGAAACACTCCTAAACAAAAGGTCTTCTGAAGAGCCATTTGGCCCTAAGCAATCAAGTTTTAGGGCAATTTTAAATTTCAAATTTTTTTCCTGAACAAAGCCATGTTAGACGGTGTGTTTTGGTAAATTGCTTGAGTTTCTGATCGTGAACCAAATCTGCAATGGCAAACATGTTCAAGGAAAGTTTGCTCATCTCTAGTCAGGTTGTGAGGCATTATAGATGATAGAGAACATTATTCAAGGTATGTGCTGTGATATTATTAAATAAAGGGGCCAGAATGGGGGACATTATACAGGATGGAGGACATTATTATAAGAAGGGATCCAAGAAGGGGCACATTATTACAACAAGGGGCTAGGATTGGGGACAATATAACAGATAGTGGCCTGGCCAAGATCCAGGATATTATTACAGGAAGGGGCCCAGGATGAAGTATTTTATATTAGGAAGGAGCCAGGGACAGGGAGGGATATTATTACAAGAAGGGCCTGCATGGCAGACATTATTACATGGAGGGTGAATACATAAGTCTTTATAGGATCTAGAGCCCATACATCTGACTAAGGCTAGGGTCATACATAAGCCCTTGATTTGATTCGTTTTTATGTAATAAATACCCTATCTGTTTTTTTCTGCGCCCAAAAACATTCCTAGGAGGTTTTTTAACCCAAAAATTGTTGGTAGGAACATTTTTGGGTGCAGTAAAAAAACGGATCCGTTTTTTAGAGCATTGTTTATGTAAAAAATGGCAAAGTCCCAAAAACGTTCAGGGGTACAGGAGGCACAAAAAGCAGAATAGGAAAAGCTGATTTGGCATGGAAAACACTTCCAAAAACGCATTGCTATGTGTGACCATAGCCTAAATTATATGTATTGGCCCAAGTTCAAATTTTGCATCAGGGCCCATTAGTCTCTAGTTATACTAAGTATAGGATCATGAGATAATGCCTTTAATACATATTATATCATTTCCATTAAAATGCGTTCATGTGAGAAGTACATCCATGGGATTAACTATACTAGACTGTGTACTCATACGGGCAGGAGGAAGGTAGAAGTAAAGGATCCATTATACTTGTGTTAAAAGAATGTTATAGTGCCTGTGCTCAAAAATATCTATTCTGCTCCACCTTAGCCAAATCTCCATATGTACGAAGCCGCAGCCCCACAAGTACAGTTCATCTCTGTTGATGGTAAGGGGTGACGGATCATTAGCTGGAGAGAAAAAGGCCCAGGCTTGACTTTGTGAGTACAATGAAATATGAGTATTAACCCAAAAGGAAAATCGAGTAATTAATTATCCTTTCCGTAAACTTCAACTCTTAACTTTTCTTGGCAGCAGATAAATAGAGCAAGATGTTTCGTGAGAGTATTTTCAGCACAGCTGAATGTGCCAGTAACATGCAACCAACAGAGAGGAGTTGTATAGAAGTCTCGCACAATGCTTCACTACCTGCTTCTCATACTGCGCATCCTGCCTGAAGGGCCATGATGATCCCTTTTTGATTAATAATTAACAACCCTTATTTCATGGAGCAACTCCCCAACAAGGGTGGTAAATATAGACTTCTCTAAAGTTTCTAAAAACAGCTCTATGGTATAATATGGGGTCACTGCTTGCTAAGTATTTGACAACAGGAAGAAAAGAGAAATTAGCAGACAAAAGGGTGAAACGCTTTATGAGGCACCAGCCTCTACAGACATATATGGGGTAGATTCATTAAACTGTCCAAAAGAAATACAACCAGTCGGAGCACAGCTTTTATTTCATCAATGCTGTTTAAGACATGAAGGCAGAGGTGTGATTGGTAGATATAGGCAACAAAGACAGTTTGATAAATGGGAATAATGACGACCTCTCCACTGAAAGAAGTGTGCACCCTAATTCTTGACAGAAAGAGTTTAACAAGTTACTAAATGCCCCAAATCCTTTCTTCTGATATTTCCTAGTGCCACCTATAGTTTTGAAATTAGCATAGGCTATGGATAAAAAAACCAAAGATCCCAAATCATAACAGTGTTTAAGCCAAAATTATGGAATAAAATATCTTCAAATGTCGCCAAATTTTTGCACAACACGAAGTTCTGAAGCATTTTGCAACTTTTGACATTTTCACACTAGATTTGGGCAGCTCTGCCATAATGGATGGAACTGGTGAAGCGGCAAGAGGGACAAGGTAACCTTCGGCTGATAAATTAATTAGGAGTGGCAGCATCATTTTTGCCAGAAATGTTACTCTAGTCCCTGAGAGATATACTAGTGCATCTCAATGAATTAGAATATCATCAAAAATCAATGTAATATCGCCATGATTCTGGGTATTTGTGGGAGCCCTGAAACATGTTGACTAATAAATCAATATTATATTCACCCTTTGATGTCATGTAGAATACGGCAGCACAGTTTTTAACTCTTCATCCTCCCTACTTTAATTTTTGAACTAATGACCTTTGGGTTTTCATTGGCTGTAAGCCATAATCATCAACATTTACATAAATAAACACTTGAAATGGATCACTCTGTTTGTAATGACTCTATATAATCTTTACATCAATAGAGGAAAAGAGTAGCATTCACTGGTTTAGCAAACAATCTTCTTTATTTTTATTTACGAGAACCCGTTGAAGCGCCAGAGAGCGTGAAACAGCCATTGTTCATACCCCATCCTCCCTCCTGTTTTATGTCACCCGTTATGTGCAATAAAGTAAAATAATGAAGATCATCTGCTAAACCGGTGAGGTCTACCTTTTTTTTTCCTCTTCTAATGCAAAGATTATATGGACTGATCTGTTGAGTATGCACCCGGTAGCATGAATATGACTTTGGAGGAGTAAAAGCCGTGTCTGTGGATCCCTAAGGCTAAGGTCAGACTTGCGTCTGCCCCTAGCCTGGTGGATCTGGCAGAAACGTAGAAAATGTCTGCCTCAGCGCATAGCTGTGCGCTGCCTGACTATTGATCCCCATGGCAACCGGACGCTTATCTTAAATGCCTTGCATGCTCCTCTGGGAAATGTAATATGAAAATTGCTTCTTTATAAAGGACTTGAACTCTACTGCCACCTTTGGAAGTAGCAATCCTAAAAGTCAATTTTAACCCTTTAAAAAGCCTTATCATATGACCCAGTATATAAGCTTCATATTTTTAATTTGCAGATGGAGTTTCGGAGTGTTTGCTCTTCGTCAGTGCAAAGTGTGAAATACGATTTGACTAGGTGAGAGGATAAGACTGGAAATCTAATGTATAACATTTGTCTTTATGGAGCATAGCGTTTAATGACTCCTTATATTGGTATGCCAGACCTCTCCATAAGGAGAAATGTTATACCTTAGATCCCCGGTTTTAGCCTCTCACCTAGCCAAATCCTATCTTATACTCTGCACTGATGAGGAGTAAACATTCAGAAACACTGTGTCTGCAAATTGAGATTATGATTTGGCTTACATCCTTGGTCATATGATAAGGTTCGTTAAAGGGTCAATATTGACTTTTAGGATTGCATTTCCAATAGGTGGCGCTAGAGTTCATGTCCTCTTTGTCTTCGAAAAGGCAATTCACACATGAAGAGTCAACTCAATCTTGAAGTCTTATGTTCTCGCAGATAACCGTGTGTGAACATAGTGATGTGTACAACTCTGAGTTGCCAACTGTCTAGAAACTTGTGGACCATCCATACAAATAGGGTACATTTTTTTCCTGTCTGTAAAAAAATGTGAGAAATCCATGAATTATTTGAAGCTGAAGTAACATATACAGATTGTTTTGATTGTACTTTACCATCATTTTACAATTCAATGTGAATTCAGCTGAAGACTTTTGAGCATAATTATGGACTGCAGACATGGATCACTTGGCTTAATGATTTATTATGGGTCTTCCGATATTTCCATAAAAAATATTGCCTGTCCATTATTTTTTGATAAGCTGACTATTAGAAATAAAAAGTAAAATTTGCAACTTTGGTACAACGGCCTGGATGTAATGGTATGTCAGAGCACACCAACTGGACCAAAGACTCTTCTACATAACAAGACATAAATGGCTATTGGAAGGTGAGGAACCCTCTAAACTACTTGTAATAGTTTAAAAGAGCTTGAACGTATGCCTCTATCCCTCCCAATTAAAAACTAGTGATTTTTTTTTCCTGACTAATGAGATGTGTATATGTAAAAGTATATGTGACCACCACTTCTGCCACGTGAGGACATTGCCAAACGATACCGCATACCTGAGATTTCTGCATCTTTATGAATTAGAGACTGCCGGTTTTAAGTAAGGATAACAAAAACTACAACTCTATTCATAAGTCATGGTATATAATTATACTCATACTGACCTTGAGTGCTATGTAGTAATAATAATGTTCCAGGCTGGTACGTCTGTAGACAAACTCATGGAAAAAAACATGGGAAAAGATAGAGAGCAATTATAAATAGGAGGAAAAAAAAACAAAAAACAAATCCCAATAGTAAACTTTGGCGGAGTGGATGAGGAGAATAGGAAAAAATTGGACTAATAATGGGAGCAACATGTGAGTGCTCAGATTTTACCTTACTTGAACCTTCATTAAAGTTGTTTGAAGACTTTAAAGTTTGTTTTTCTGCGTTCACCCTCCCCTGGAGATCATTGCTGCTCTGCTGATCTGATTTACACATTGTTGTCATCTGTTTGTGGTTATCATGTTTTCAGTTTTACGTTATGTGTCACAACCCTTGTCTTGCAGAGCCACGGACGAGGCAGAGCCACTGCTGAGCGAGCAGATCTGCCCAGGAGTAGTCGCTTGGTGAGACGTTGTCATCTTTAAGGAAATTTGGGGGGAGGCTAGTTCAGTGTTTTTAGAATCAGTTGCTGTGATAGATGAACTCTGGCATATGTTCAGAAATACAAGAATACATGTTGGCTGATGTTAGTAACACAGCAGTTACTAATAACGTGAAGGCAACATATGACAACAAAAAGAAAATGGTAATAATGGAAGTGAATGGACGAGATTGTCTATGCCCCTATGCTGCTGCCTGTTAATTTTGAAGGGTTAATAAATAAACATAATGAAGGATAGGCTTTCAAATTTGGATAGCTGTCACTCAGATTGTGAATTTCTCTGCCGTGAATTTGGAACAAGGTAATAACTGCTGTTCCCACTTCACTCTTTATGGAGTCCCCTACAAGAAGAGATGAGGTAAGGTTAGCCATTAAAATCAAGAGTGGTCATCCTCTACTAGAGAAGTACCAGATCTCCTGTTACTTTCCATTTCTTAGAGTACTAAAGTAGTACTGTACTTCATATGATGGATTAATGTTGGACATTCTCTGATCTTTCATTACTTGGAGTGGTTTTGGACATGGCTTATTGTTTAAAAAGGGTCTGTTATTCTACTTTTTCTGTTTTAGTACAAACATATATTGTCCAAAATTATTTTTCTTGGAACTCTGCATTGTGCCATTCCTCATTATTGTGTGATTCCTACTAGTAATGTTTAAAGACATTGACACCTGGGTGTTTCCATAAAAAGGTTAAAGGGGCTTATGTCTACACAATTGGATTTTGTCAGTACTGATTGAACATTGCTATGGTGTATGTGGACACACTCCCACGTACTAACACCCAATTGTCAATATAGTCATATATTTCTGGTAGAAATAATAGCTCACTGAGATTTACAAGAAAATGGGTACTGGAATGTTTATCTACACAAAATGTTAACCTGACCTTAAAACATAAACAACTTGATACTAATGTGAGATAACTCAACCTGCGTTATCTTCCTCTAACCACCGAGGTGGGGATTCTGCACAGACTGAATAAAAGCTCTGCCCAGTCAAACCCGAGACAGAGAGGACAGACGGCCAGTAACGTGTGGACTTGTGCCAGCCGTCTCACTTTTCGTTGGTCATCACTGGCAGGATTGATCAACACTGTATGTTAGTGTACTGGACTGTGATGGAGTCTCCCTTGAGAAGAAACAAGCTCTTTCTGCCAGAGGGAGGTTTGTAACTAGAAGGACATCTCTGAGTGTTGCTGATGAGAGGCCGGACAATCCATACTATGTGTGTGAGGAGGCTACTCATGGCAATTCAGTCTCCGAAGAAAACTGCTGTTTCCCCAGCTGTTGACAGAACTCATGCAAACCTGTTTTCCCCTTGGATTTGGAACATAACAGTAAGTCCTGTGCTCGGGCCCCACGTACGCAATTTATTGGCGAGTAAAGTGAGAGCACTGATTTTGGCGCTAAAAGTTAGGTAGAAGACTGCAGCCGCTTCCACAGACCTGTGTTGGACTAAGAGAGAGATCTATGCAGTATCAATAGTTAGATACTAGGGCATTGTTTCTATTATGGTGTATATATGTGTTGGGGTATAGGCTTGGTGTTAAGTTTGTAAGTCCTACTGCAAAGACTTGCTTTGCTGCATATACATTATATGTAACCCAGTTCAGTAGTGGAGAGACGTTCCAGTTCCTGATCTATTTTTCAGTAGGCTAATTGTTCCTTTAGCTCTAAACACATAGAAGGGAGTCTTTGGCAGAGCACTTTAACCTCAGTCCTTCAGATCGGATGTGTGTAAATATTTCTTGTGATAAATTTTGGGAAATACCTATATGTGATCAATCCCATTTTCCTTGTGTCCATAAGTAAAGGATCTTCTTCATTAGAAAATATCTCTCTCTGTTTCCATTTGTGACCCACTGTATCCAAGTGAATCCCTTCTTTCTTACACTAAGGCTTAACATTTGAGTTATTACATATGCAGTAGATGGAAAACACCCTCTATAAACACCAAAAAAAGAAACCTACGTATGCAACATATTTAGATTGTTGGAAAAGTTATAATTTGCAAGAATATCCCAGCAAAATAAATAAATGCATGGTTGCAGGTTGCTGCAACTACACTGCAATAGCACAAATACTGCTTTCTGAGGACACAAGGGTACAGGTGAATGTAGAATATATGAATTTAGAATTCAGAATTTCTATTAGGGATAAGCAAACTCATGGATAGGGATGAGCGAGTCCTAAATTACTCGGAATCGCTAGACCCGCACGAGTCCGAGCCCAGGACTCGGTACTCGTTGCGAGTCTAGCGAGTCCAATGTTAATGAATAGGGAATAGGGATGAGCGAGTCTACTCGCTAGGACTCGCCGAGTAATAGCGAATAATGCTATTTACAAATCGCTGATGTGTCTCTGAAAGTGTGCGAGTCCAAACTCGCAGGTTTTTCTCTTATTTGGAGCCGATGATGGGAGGGGGAAGCGATTCTCCGACACACACCATGCTGTAAAAGCAAACAGGAAACGACTCGCTCTGACAGGCGCACACACAGAGCAATCCATTCCCCAGAGCAATAATGGCCGGCCGTGTCAGTGTGAACACGCTGCGATTGATTCCTCTGGTGGAGGCTCGGCCACTGCTATGGCTCCCAACAGACCCTGACTATGGGGACAACATCATGAGGACTACTGCCTGGAGAGAGATCGCCCAAGTGATGTTCCCTGCGTTCCATCTGAGTGGCCATGATGAGCAGAGTAATATGAGTAAGTTAAATGAGTTCACCCGTTATATATTGGATTTACTGTATATATACTCGTGTATAAGCCGACCCGTGTATAAGCCGACCCCCTATTTTTGCCCCCAAAAACTGTGAAAACATATTGACCGCCATCCTGGTATACAGCGGCTATCACTGGTAGACAGCCCCCAGCAGAGTATACAGCTCCCCCTGCAGAGTATACAGGCCCCCAGATGGGTATACATGCCCCCATATTATGGTAGACAGGCAGGGGCGGACTGGCCCAGGCCGGTGTATTTTCCCCTATTTTGGGCCGCCTGGACCATGAAAAGGGCTGCCGCCCGCACGGCTCATGCGGCTGCAGGAGCATGAAGCAGCGCATGACCCCGAAGCACCAGCCGGAACCGCAAGCTCCTGGCCGCGCGATGACGTCATCAGCGCGCGGCTGCGGCCAGGAGTGAGCGGCTGTGAGGAGCGCGAGGCTGCGGCTGGGAGCGAGCCCTAGGAGACTGCGGGAGCTGCGGTGACTGTGAGGCGGCCGCCTGTCATCACCCCCCCCCACCCCCTCCTCACCTGTGTCGGACCGGTGAGGGAGGGCTGGCACCCAAACTGTAGGGTGCCAGTCAGTCCCTGTATACAGGGCCCTCAGTGGGTCTACAGCCCCCCCAGCAGTGGGTATACAGGGCCCTCGTGGGTATACAGGCCCCCCATAGCAGGGTATACAGGACCCTCAATGTGTTATCATGCGCCGTTGCATAGTTGCCTATATTTGGATGGGGTCACAACAGTACACTTAGTTTAAGGGCTGGTGCTCCTGGCTCTTACGGCCAGGGGGTTGGGTGTATATTAATACCACTAATGAGCAGAGTCTGGTGCCCGCACTATTACCTTCTCGATGCGTCGACATGTGACCTGCCTCATTTGTGATAGTGTCCACGTGAGCTCAATGTCCGTAATGCTGTTGATGATGTTCCACACTGTCGTGTCACTGTGCCTTGTATACACATTACACACACAACATGAATAAAATGTTATTGTTGATTTGTACACAAACTTTTGTTGTTTCAAATATTACACATGTCTAAACCCGGTTTGAAATCATTTCACAGTTGACCATCTTCAAAAACGGTGGAGGAGCTGCCGGGACCAGCATAAGAAGCAGCATCGCCAGATCGCTGAGGGGGGCCCGGGAGCAGCTCCAGAGCTGATTTACAAACATTATGACCGGCTGTCCTTCCTTGGACCGGTGGCCCGTATGCCAAGGTATGTGTCTGCAGCACTGTTGTCTACTATTATTATAATTTATTTATATAGCGCCATTAGGTCTCATGGCACTTTACATGAGGATAATGGTTAACTACAAAAAACAGTAAAGGAAGACAATCAGGTCGTACAGGTACAAGAGGAGAGGACCCTGTCCACGAAGGCACACAGTGTACGTATGAAGCTCTATAATGAGTGTGCTGGTTTACATACCCACACTGGGGTTTGTTTCTGCCATGGTGCAACAGATTTCTATTACCTTTGGCAGTGATCCAGGACATACACATTTATATTCACATTGTGACGTTGGGACAAATAAGCAGGGTGGGCAGACACAATGTTCCGTGACCTCACAATTAGCTCTTATTGTTGGCATGTTTGTGGAACAAAGCCATGTTCTTCCCTGCAATGGCCTCTAAGGTGTGTGGCCTTGTCTGGTTTGCCTGTCGTAAGCATCATTTGTATGTGTTCCTAATGGCCTCCCTCCACTTGCATAAGGGCCACATACATCCCTACACGTTTAATTGTGGGTGTTTTTTAGGCTAAATAACGTAAGGATATACCCCTTTTGCACTAAACTGTTTGTACACCATCCCAGATTGTTTACACAGTCATACACATTTGAGGACATACCCTGTATCACTACAAATATGTGTGGGTGAGTTTGGCCATGGGTATATTTGTGGCTGCAAGGTGATGGTATAGATATTAGGATCCACATGTGAATTTAATTGTTTTGTTGTTAACTGATGGCTACATTAAGAATCCTTCGGAAAACATTGTGTATTAATGCTGTATAAAATTAAACTTAAGGGGGCCATATTTTCAGTGCAACAGCCTTTTATGTACAAGGTCCTTTAGGAAACAAGAAGTTTGCCCTTGCTGTTCCCGGCTTTGTGTTCGGCCCCGTTGGAATAATTGTAAAACTGTCCATCTGGGAATACCACCTTGTTTGGCACCAACGATGTGTGACCTGCTGATCAAAAACACCCCCATACTCTATGTCCATTACAGTCGTTTCAAAATCCAAGCCATATGTTTTGTGGGGTTTATTTACCAAGACATTCCTGATTAGCATACATGGCAGCAACAAGGAGTGTAGGCCACTAACGCCGAATGCTCATGTGTCACCTATGCTGCAGGACTCCATTTACTGTCTTGCTCACCTGCCCTATAGATCTGGGTTATGTGCTGTGAAAACAAGGCCGCCCACACTGCGTCTTTTACTGTCCATCTGATGGTAAGCAACCCTGAAGAATGTGTTTGCCTCTAAGTGTCAGGCTATAGCTTTGTCCACATAAATTTACAACAAAAAGTAAATGCTATACTTGTGGCCACTAATATGTCTTCAAGTGCCTAAATAGCTGTCCTGCCTAAGGCAGGGCACAGTGTAATTGGGCAGACAAATGGTTAAATTTCAAATGTAATGTCAAAAAATCGAGGACCAACACTACCCACACATAGATTATTGGTTGAGGCATGAGCCGAAATGTCCTAATTTATTGGCTGCAATTAAATCTTAAGGTCAACAATGAAAACACAGAATACACAGATGTGGGAGCCATGAACGAGGGTTGAGAAAGAAGTGGATGGAGATAGTGGCTGAATAGTCATTATTATATATATTGTATTATATTAATTATTATATTATATATATATATTGTATACGTTTGAACCCCTTCACTGGTTTATATAGCTGATGTAACCTAAAAGTTTGGTAAATTAAGTATGTAAAGTTAAAAGTGAAGTCAGGTGGACGTTTTTTTTCATGTGAAACATTGGTGTTATTGATCGTCTAGATTAGATGGGATGGGGGGGGGGGTAATAATGTTGGGAATAATTATGTATTATTATGGAATTAGCAAACAAAGTGACGTATTCCTTTATGTTATGTACAGTTGGTTATTCTTTAATAATAATAAAAAATATCTGATTCAGAACACACTGATACACAGTCAAAAAAGCGTGCAACTTAATGTTTGACCTATGTTTTTGTTTATAAATGCAATGCATTCACCAAACTTTTTTGGCCTTTACCCACAGAGAGGCTCACTACCGCAGGCGCCGTGCACCACAACAGCTGCCTGAACAGGCGAGGGAGGCCCCAGAAGCACCGGAAGTGGAGGACCAAGGCCAAGCTGGGGGAATACCACCACCGCCGCCGCCACCAGCTCCAACACCACCACCGCCGCCGCCACCAGCACAAACACCACCACCACCGCCGCCACCAGCAACAACACCACCACCACCACCGCCGCCACCAGCACCAACACCACCACCACCGCCGCCACCAGCACCAACCCCAGCTTTGGGGCATGTCCGCCCGCCAGAGGAGGTTGTTGCAGGGCCAGAAAATCGTGCACAAAGTAATGCTGACTTTGCCCGCAGTCTCCTACCGTTCTTGGATGACATCCCATTCGAGAGACGACTGCGGGCATGGTCAGCAATACATATTGTCATCGATGCATGTCGCCCTCCAAACCACCCTGCCCAGGTCTTTTCATATTTGGAGGGGTGGCAGCAATCTGGTGCAAACATTCTGGACAGGCACACACCACGGCGGGACAGCTATGTGGCGACCCAGAGGCCGTACCAACCTTTCTGGCCAACCCACATGGACCTTCCAACCCAAGGCCATTTAGAGAGACCGGCCCAGGTGACCCAACCTACAGGGTTAGAAGCAGTGGGGGAGGCTATCCATGGGGCCCTGGACATCCTCCATGACCAGGGTGATGGTGGCGGGGTAGAGGCTACCCCACACAATGTTCCCACCTACCACCAGATGTAGGTTTTTTTTTAATGCAAATAGTGCATGTTTGCACTTTTGACATGTTTATATGTTTATTTCTCATTTTTTTCGTTGCTTTTCGAAAGCAAAAAAAAAAAAAAAAAAAAAAAAAAATATGACATCTTTGCCATTAAGGCATAATAATACAGGTTTTCAAAACAAATGCTTTGTGTCTGTCTTTTTTCAGGGAATGGATGTGTAGGTTGTTTTGTGGGTGGCCTTAAAGTCATCATCATTAGCAAGTACTTTACGGCCTGCATGGCGCATGAGGGCACCTTGGTTAGTACGTGTAAAATCATTACTGCACATACCAATGTTGCTAACAAATAAATAGTGCCTGTGTTTGGGGGGGGGTTACTTAATGACTCGGTATGGCAACAACACTAGGAACACAGATGCGAGAGGCTGGGACGTCTACTTGCAACACACAACGTCTATGCGTTATCTCCGTAGCGTACAGTGGGACCCTTCGCCAGGCTACAGCAGGATCATAGTACAAGCAACGTCTTCGATGCAGGCATAGGCTTGTTGCCTCAAACAATTAGCCCAAGGGGCTGTTTGGAAAATTGGGTATAAATGCAGGCCTACCGGCCATGATAAGCTTGTTAGCCTGGGTGGCTCCAAAATTTTGCCCAAGGGGCTGTTTGGCATTTTGAGTATAAATGCAGGCCAAATGGCCATGATAAGCTTCTTAGGCTGGGTGCCTCAAAAAATTAGCCCAATGGGCTTGATCAACTCTTTTTAGATATAGAAGAGGGAGCGTGGCCCATACTATAGTCTTGCTTGTCTTGAGAGCATCGGAGAAGCAACATATTCGATTCAGGTATAGGCTTGTTGCCTCAAAAAATTTGCCCAAGGGGCTGTTTGGCATTTTGAGTGTAAATGCAGGCCTAAGGGCCATGATAAACTTGTTAGCCTGGGTGGCTCCAAAAATTAGCCCAAGGGGCTGTTTTGCATTTTGGGTATAAATGCAGGCCTAAGGGCCATGATAAACTTGTTAGCCTGGGTGGCTCCATAAATTAGCCCAAGGGGCTGTTTGGCATTTTGAGTGTAAATGCAGGCCTAAGGGCCATGATAAGCTTATTAGCCTGGGTGGCTCCATAAATTAGCCCAAGGGGCTGTTTGGCATTTTGAGTGTAAATGCAGGCCTAAGGGCCATGATAAACTTGTTAGCCTGGGTGGCTCCAAAAATTAGCCCAAGGGGCTGTTTTGCATTTTGAGTGTAAATGCAGGCCTAAGGGCCATGATAAACTTGTTAGCCTGGGTGGCTCCAAAAATTAGCCCAAGGGGCTGTTTTGCATTTTGAGTGTAAATGCAGGCCTAAGGGCCATGATAAACTTGTTAGCCTGGGTGGCTCCAAAAATTAGCCCAAGGGGCTGTTTTGCATTTTGAGTGTAAATGCAGGCCTAAGGGCCATGATAAGCTTGTTAGCCTGGGTGGCTCCATAAATTAGCCCAAGGGGCTGTTTGGCATTTTGAGTGTAAATGCAGGCCTAAGGGCCATGATAAGCTTGTTAGCCTGGGTGGCTCCATAAATTAGCCCAAGGGGCTGTTTGGCATTTTGAGTGTAAATGCAGGCCTAAGGGCCATGATAAACTTGTTAGCCTGGGTGGCTCCAAAAATTAGCCCAAGGGGCTGTTTTGCATTTTGAGTGTAAATGCAGGCCTAAGGGCCATGATAAACTTGTTAGCCTGGGTGGCTCCAAAAATTAGCCCAAGGGGCTGTTTTGCATTTTGGGTATAAATGCAGGCCTAAGGGCCATGATAAACTTGTTAGCCTGGGTGGCTCCATAAATTAGCCCAAGGGGCTGTTTGGCATTTTGAGTGTAAATGCAGGCCTAAGGGCCATGATAAGCTTGTTAGCCTGGGTGGCTCCAAAAATTAGCCCAAGGGGCTGTTTTGCATTTTGGGTATAAATGCAGGCCTAAGGGCCATGATAAACTTGTTAGCCTGGGTGGCTCCAAAAATTAGCCCAAGGGGCTTTTAAATGTTTGCTAACAGAAAATAAAGGTTGATTCTTGGTCAAAAGGTGTTGTGATGGTTAATGAAACCGAAGTTAAGGTATAGTGTTGGTTTAAGATGAAGCAGCCTCATTAACAGGTTGCAGGAACATGGTTACGCAAATCGTTACTGGTCTTGTACATACTGCTTGTACCAAAAAGACACAATATAATACAATGATTAATTATATCATATTGATGTTGAACGTGGCACTTCAGCTCTGAGTACTGTCGTCTTCAGGGCTCAAGAAGTCTTGTGAAATCCAGTTCCTATTAAACTTAATTAGAGTAAGCCTGTCTGCATTCTCGGGAGTAAGACGTGTCCTGGTATCAGTTATGATACCCCCAGCGGCACTGAAAACCCGCTCTGATGTCACACTAGCTGCAGGGCATGCCAGCACCTCCAAGGCATACAACGAGAGCTCTGTCCAAGTGTGGAGCTTGGAGACCCAGTAATTAAACGGGACTGCGGCATCAGTCAGGAAGCAGGTACTGTCACTTAAGTATTCTTGTACCATGTTGGTAAGTTTCTGTCTCCGAGAGATGGTTACTGGAGCAACATGGCGCTGCAGGTTCGATGGCTTATTGAACATAGCCCACTTTGCGGACATCTTTCCAGCATCTCTTCTGGACAGCGTGGATGATTGTGCCCCGACCAAAGGCTGCTGTTGCACAGAGTTGCTAACCATGGGCAGAGTGTTGTCTGACGGTGATATTCGAAGCATATTATCCACAAGAACCCTCTTGAAATAGTCAATTGTCAAGCCACGTGGTGACTGAAACAGCAGCGAGGTGAATTTATCTTTATAACGTGGGTCCAGAAAGGTGGCCAACCAGTAGAGGTCGTTGTGCAATATGTTAACCACTCGTGGGTCTTCTAGCAGACAAGTCAACATGAAGTGAGCCATGTGTCCTAAGCTGCATAGAGTCATGTCTTCAGTGTCCTCAGAACGATGTTCAATACCCATTGTATCCGCAAAGTCTGTCTCCGCCTCCTCCTCTCCAGGCCACCCATGGTGGACAGACACAAAGCTGGGGTTGTGAGTACCATCTGGGTTGACATCGGCACCAACAAAAAATAAATCCTCTTCATCGTCTTGCTCCTGTTCCTCCTCAGAAGCCATAGTTGCCTGGTCATACTGGCTCTGCTGGCTAGGTACTGCGCTGTTTAAATCTGGCTCCATAGCCATCTGCTGGGCTCTCAATGCTTCATTTTTCTGATTAATGAGGGATTCTTTCAGCAGACACAGCATGGGTATAGTGACACTGATGATGGACTGATCACCGCTCACCAGTTTTGTGCAGTAGTCAAAATTATCAAGAACCTCAGATGTGTCAGCGATCCACACCCACTCCATTGTACTAATATGTCGTGGCTGACTGCCGGTCTGACGGGCATGTTGCAACTGTTACTCGGATATTGCCCTCTGCTGCTCATTGATCCTCGATAACATATGGAATGTAGAGTTCCATCGTGTCGGCATGTCACAAATGAGTCTGTGGTTGGGCAAATTCAATTGCTTTTGAAGCAATGAAAGTTTTCCAACCGCTGTTGACGAATGACGAAAATGTGCACAAACTCGACGCACCTTCTCCAGTAGGTCACATAGCTCTGGGTATGTACGCAGGAATTTCTGCACTACTAGATTCAGCACGTGAGCCATGCAAGGCACGTGCACAAGGTTTCCGAGCT
The DNA here is from genome assembly GCA_033576535.1 of Allobates femoralis. Taxonomy (NCBI): domain Eukaryota; kingdom Metazoa; phylum Chordata; class Amphibia; order Anura; family Aromobatidae; genus Allobates; species Allobates femoralis. The sequence goes on from JARQOC010000006.1 coordinate 318,883,970, forward strand.
TTAGTGCAGCCACTAGGTTACGACCATTGTCGCTCACCACGAGACCGGTCTGGAGTTGGAGTGGGGATAGCCACTCATCTGTCTGTTCCTTCAGACCTTTCAACAGCTCTACTGCAGTGTGCGGTGTGTGACCTAAACAGATCAGCTTCAGCAGAGCCTGTTGGCGTCTTGCTGAAGCACTGCAGCAAACCTCCCAACTTGGCCGTGATGTTGAGGGCAATTGAGGATTGGTCGAGGAAGCGGAAGATGGGGTAGTGGACATATAGGATGATGCAGAGACCCTGAATGAGGTTGTGCCAGCTATCCGTGGCGTGGGTAGGATGTTTGATGTTACACTAACATCGTTTGGCACACTCTCCACAACGTTGATCCAATGCGCGGTGAGCGAGATGTACCGGCCCTGTCCTGAACTGCTTGTCCACGTGTCCGTAGTAAGGTGTACTTTCCCGGTTACAGCGTTGGTGAGGGCACGCTTGAGGTTGTTAATGACATGCTCATGTAACGCGGGGACGGCACAACGTGAAAAGTAGTGGCGGCTTGGAACCGAGTAGCGTGGTACTGCCACAGCCAAAAGCTCACGGAAAGAGTCTGTACCCACAAGCCTAAACGGCAACATCTCGACTGCTAACAACTTAGCTATCTGGGCATTTATTTTTTTGGCTAATGGGTGGGAAGAGTGGTATTTCTGCTTCCTTTCGTACAGCTGTGTCACTGATAACTGTAAGGATGTTGATGACCGAGAACTGTCTGCACTCGTGTTCAGTCTCTCTGCAACCGCTGCTTGTGATGAGTACATATCAGCTGGACCAGCTTCAGCAACACTTGATTGTGACGGACGTATCTGAGTTACCGTCGCAGTCTTTGGGTCAGATGACACTGTTGTGGAAGGCTGCACTTTTGACCACTGAATAGGGTGCTGACCAGCCATGTGCTTCCGCATACTGCTGGTGCTCTGGTTTCCTTTCCCGTGGCCTCTGCTTAGCCTTGCATGGCAGATGGTACAGATGACCACATTTTCTTGAGAAGGCCCATCTTTAAAAAATTTCCACACAGTGGCTGACCGACCTCTAGGCTTGACTGTACTCCCTGAGGGATTACTGAGGCCCACATTTGAGACATTTTGTCCAACAGTTGACAAATTTTGAGCCACAGTGGACACATTTTGGGCAACAGTGGTGACTCTTTCAGTTCTGGTGGGAGGAGTAGGCCTTGGTGCCTTTGTTGGTGGGACATACACACTTTCTTCCTCCGTGCTGCTCTGCTGGCTCTGCATCGCAACATTCCACGTGGGATCAGTTGTCTCATCATCAACCCCTTCCTCTTCTAAATCTTCCCGATAACAAGATAGATTTTGCTCCCCAGATGACAAGTGTGTCACTGTCTCATCATCATCATCCTCCAACTCCTGAGACGGTCTAAGACTTTGCTGAAAGACACGTTCATGTGGCCGGGGTGTCTCTAAAACTTGTCCATGATTGGACAATTCTTCGTCAAGTATCTCATCTACTACGGAGTCTGGCAAACCGGATTCATGTAAAGGATTATATGTACCAAATAAGTCATCTGAGTGACCCATGTCTGTGTCAACATTTTCATGGGGCTGCTGTTGGTCTGAGGAACTGTGAAGAGGTTGTGGATTAGATGACCCAGCATGGTATGTACCAACAGTAGACACAGTGCTCAAGGAACCTTGAGTGCTGCAAGAACCTGTTGTTGAGGTCTTGTCTGCCAGCCAAGACGTTAGATGCTGTTCGTCTTCCGGCCTCAATACTCGTTTACTTTCCTGACGGGGAAAGTTAGACAGGAGGAACGATCGATCAATCCTCGTCTGTCTGCCCGAACTGGTGGATAGTTGGCCACGACTACCAATGCCTGTACCTCTTCCCTGTCCCTTAGCAAGACTTTTTTTGGGATTTGGTTTTTTGTGTGACATTTTATAATTTCTGGTGGCTTTCTGGGGGCTTGTAAAACAAGTAGCAGGTACTATTTCGTGAAAGGTACATACTAGAGGCTAAGATATTTTAAGACAGATGGAAGGTACCGTGCGAGCTGCAGGCAGGACACCGTACAGCAACGCACTGGCACAGGAAAAAATTGTTTAGAACGCACAACCAGGCACACTTAGGCTGCGGTGCTGGCTGCGTGCAAGTTTACAAGTACCGTGCGAGCTGCAGGCAGGACACCGTACAGCTACGCACTGGCACAGGAAAAAATTGTTTAGTACGCAGAACCAGGCACACTTAGGCTGCGGTGCTGGCTGCGTGCAAGTTTACAAGTACCGTGCGAGCTGCAGGCAGGACACCGTACAGCAACGCACTGGCACAGGAAAAAATTGTTTAGAACGCACAACCAGGCACACTTAGGCTGCGGTGCTGGCTGCGTGCAAGTTTACAAGTACCGTGCGAGCTGCAGGCAGGACACCGTACAGCTACGCACTGGCACAGGAAAAAATTGTTTAGTACGCAGAACCAGGCACACTTAGGCTGCGGTGCTGGCTGCGTGCAAGTTTACAAGTACCGTGCGAGCTGCAGGCAGGACACCGTACAGCTACGCACTGGCACAGGAAAAAATTGTTTAGTACGCAGAACCAGGCACACTTAGGCTGCGGTGCTGGCTGCGTGCAAGTTTACAAGTACCGTGCGAGCTGCAGGCAGGACACCGTACAGCTACGCACTGGCACAGGAAAAAATTGTTTAGTACGCAGAACCAGGCACACTTAGGCTGCGGTGCTGGCTGCGTGCAAGTTTACAAGTACCGTGCGAGCTGCAGGCAGGACACCGTACAGCTACGCACTGGCACAGGAAAAAATTGTTTAGTACGCAGAACCAGGCACACTTAGGCTGCGGTGCTGGCTGCGTGCAAGTTTACAAGTACCGTGCGAGCTGCAGGCAGGACACCGTACAGCAACGCACTGGCACAGGAAAAAATTGTTTAGTACGCAGAACCAGGCACACTTAGGCTGCGGTGCTGGCTGCGTGCAAGTTTACAAGTACCGTGCGAGCTGCAGGCAGGACACCGTACAGCAACGCACTGGCACAGGAAAAAATTGTTTATTATGCAGAACCAGGCACTATTTGGCTGCAGTGCTGGCTGCGTAAAATGTTACAAGTGCCGTGCGAGCTACAGGCAGGACACCGTACAGCAACGCACTGGCACAGGAAAAAATTGTTTAGTACGCACAACCAGGCACACTTAGGCTGCGGTGCTGGCTGCGTGCAAGTTTACAAGTACCGTGCGAGCTGCAGGCAGGACACCGTACAGCTACGCACTGGCACAGGAAAAAATTGTTTAGTACGCAGAACCAGGCACACTTAGGCTGCGGTGCTGGCTGCGTGCAAGTTTACAAGTACCGTGCGAGCTGCAGGCAGGACACCGTACAGCTACGCACTGGCACAGGAAAAAATTGTTTAGTACGCAGAACCAGGCACACTTAGGCTGCGGTGCTGGCTGCGTGCAAGTTTACAAGTACCGTGCGAGCTGCAGGCAGGACACCGTACAGCAACGCACTGGCACAGGAAAAAATTGTTTAGTACGCACAACCAGGCACACTTAGGCTGCGGTGCTGGCTGCGTGCAAGTTTACAAGTACCGTGCGAGCTGCAGGCAGGACACCGTACAGCAACGCACTGGCACAGGAAAAAATTGTTTAGTACGCACAACCAGGCACACTTAGGCTGCGGTGCTGGCTGCGTGCAAGTTTACAAGTACCGTGCGAGCTGCAGGCAGGACACCGTACAGCTACGCACTGGCACAGGAAAAAATTGTTTAGTACGCAGAACCAGGCACACTTAGGCTGCGGTGCTGGCTGCGTGCAAGTTTACAAGTACCGTGCGAGCTGCAGGCAGGACACCGTACAGCAACGCACTGGCACAGGAAAAAATTGTTTATTATGCAGAACCAGGCACTATTTGGCTGCAGTGCTGGCTGCGTAAAATGTTACAAGTGCCGTGCGAGCTACAGGCAGGACACCGTACAGCAACGCACTGGCACAGGAAATTTTTTGTGGAAAAATGGCACCAAAATTATTTGGTAGACTAGTGCCAAAAATAAGAAAAAGCTTAGGATTACAGCTCTGCGGAAAGCTGGGTGAACTAAGCTCTGAGGATGGTGCTGGATTCACTGTAAGGCTGCTCCTATCTCCCTTCCTTACAGTCCTGTACAGCAATCCTCCGTCCTGGTAGTTCTGAAAAGAACTTTTGGGTTATGTGTGAGGAATCTTGACTCCTACACTCCGTCCTGTTAGTTCTGAAAAGAACTTTTGGGTTATATGTGACTCCTACACTGCCTAACTGTCCCTAGATCTGCTCCAAGTCTCCCTGCACTAGGTCAGCTCTTCTCAGCAATGTGCCCAAAATGGCGGGGGCAAGCCTTATATACTGCCTTGCCTGTCATAGATGACATAGGCATCACGATGGACAGCAGCCAATCATAGTCCTGACACAACCAAAGCTGCTATGCCATTACTGACTATGATTGGCTATCTTCACAAGTTTTCTGACCTAACACGCAATGCTGACTAGTAACATAAAAGATTCTGGATTCGCGAGTCCCGAATAGAGAATACAGGACTCGGAATCGCAGACTCGCTAGGATTCGGACTCGTAGACTCGCTCAGACTCGCTGCTCTTTGGGGAGATTCAAGCTATATAGCGATGTGATAGAGCGAATCTAGCGAGTCTAGCGAGTGAGAGAAAGTAAACTATGACAAAACTAAGATTGCCATTCACTTGCATTGGACTCGTTACTGAGCGAGTATTCGCTAAAAGACTCGCCGATTCCCGAGTCCAGCGAGTCCCTTAAGAATCGCCGAGTAACGAGTCCTAGCGAGTAGACTCGCTCATCCCTACTCATGGATGCTCAGGTTCACCGGGTTCAGATGTATATAGTTTAAAATGGCTGTAAAATGGTTGTAGTCAGGATACAGGGCAGAAAAAGGAAGCTAAATGGGGGTAAGAGCAGGACAATTACCCTGCAAACAAATGTGAATAGGGAATAAATAAAGAAAAAATTATGTTGGTGGTTTTAATCTATTTTTGGTAACCAACCAAGGTAGAGCAGACAGCTGTGGGCTAGTATTTAGAGATGAGCCACCACACCGGTGTTTGAATTCGATTCGATGCGTCGAATTTGCTGTGTGTTCATCGAATGTTCATTGGACACTGTCGAACACCATTGAATATCAATGTAAAATGTGTTATAATGTTAGTATCGGGTGGGGAAAGCAACTACAGGGAGGGGGGAGCGCAGCACCGGCAGCAGGGAGCGAATGACACAGGCGAGGAAGCTGGCGGTGAGAAGAGGACTTCACAGCCTGCTTTGTGCTGAGCTCCCCGCTCCCTGATGCCCCCTCCCCACTCCCTGGATCTGCTCCCCCGCCCAGTCCTAACTTAGGATCAGGCGGGGAGGCGGCAAGGGAGCGCAGCACAGAACAGGAAAGTCGGCGGTGAAGTCCTCTTCTCACCTCCGGCTTCTCAGTCTGTGTTTTTCGCTCTCTGATCCCTGATGCCCCCTCCCCGCTCCCTGGATCTGCTCCCCCCTTGGTCCTAACTTAGGATCAGGCGGGGAGACGGCAGGGTTAGCGATAAGGGGGTATCAGGGAGCGGGGAGCGCAGAACAGAGCAGGAAAGCCGGGCGTGAAGTCTCACCGCTGGCTTTCCCGCCGGTTATTTCAAATGATAAGCTGATGCAGATCAACTGTTCATTTGAAGTAGCCGCGGTGATGTCAGGGAAAGGTTCATGTGAGTTCATGCAGCATGAACTCATATGAACTTTCCCACGCCGGGTGCTGCACAGCTCAGCTACATCTCTGGTACCAGAGATGTAGCTGAGCTAAAGAAGAAGACTCCACTGGACTACATTGGACGGAAGAAGAATTTTTTTAATAAAGATGGAGTCTCTAAGTGTATTTTTGTTTTATTTCCTATAAAATATTTTTTCTTTGTGTTGTGTTTTTTTAAATTTTTTAAATTCACTAGAAATTCATGGCGGTCATGTCTAATATTGGCGTGACCCCATGAATTTTGGGCTTAGGGCCAGCTGATAACACAAAGCTGGCCCTAACCTCTTTATTACCCAGTGAGCCACGGCACCAGGGCCCTGGATGAGCTGGGTTCAGCGCCAGAAGCGCTTGGCAGCGGTGGGCAGATTAAGCAAGCAGGGGGTGTGAATCTGCTCTTCGGCTCCAGCCCCTAGCCACCTCCTTTCCGGCTGCAGGATGTAAGTTTTCTAAGTGTATGATCTCGGGGTACAGGGCTGCTCAAGTGCTGGGGGACCCCTTGCCTGGATGCAGCAGACATGCTGCATCCAGTGCTGAAATTAGAATTATTATTTCATGAAATAATAATAAAAAAAAATATGTGGGGCTCCGCACTATTTCCATCTCCAGCCAGGTTCAACTAGGCAGCTAGTGGCTGGAATCTGCAGCACAGGGAGGCCCAAGCTTTCTGGGCACCCCCCACTGCGAATTGCAGCCAGCAGCCACCCCAGAAAATGGTGCGTTCAGAGAAGTGCCATCTTCTCACGCTGAACCCAGCTCATCCAGGGCCTTGCTGTCGTGGCTCACTGGGTAATAAAGGGGTTAGGGCCAGCTTTGTATTATCAGCTGGCTCTAATCCAGAAATTCAAGGGGTCATGCCAATATTAGATATGACCGCTCTGAATTTCTAGTGAATTTTTTTTTATAAAAAACACAACACATAGAAATTTTTTTATTAGAAATAAAACAGAAAATGCACTTAGAGACTCCATCTTTATTAAAATATTCCTCTTCCATCCGACGTAGTCCAGTGGAGTCTTCTTCTTTAGCTCAGCTACATCTCTGGTAGACAGCCTCTACCAGAGATTTAGCTGAGCTGTGCAGCACCCGGCGTGGGAAAGTTAATGTGAGTTCATGCTGCACGAACTCACATGAACCTTTCCCTGACATCACTGTGGATACTTCAAATGAACAGCTGATCTGCACCAGCTGATCATTTGAAATAACCGGCGGGAAAGCCAGTGGTGAGACTTCACCGCCTGCTTTCCTGCCCTGTTCTGCGCTCCCCACTCCCTGATACCCCCTCATTGCTCCCCCCACCTCCTCCGCGCCTGATCCTAAGTTAGGATCAGGCGGGGGGAGCAGATCCTGGAAGCGGGGAGGGGGCATCAGGGAGCAGGGAGCGCAGCACAGAGCAGGAAAGCCGGCAGTGAAGTCTTTTCACCGCCACCGGCTTCCCCTCCCAGGTCCTTTGCTCTCTGCTCCCCGTTGCTGCACTCCCCACCCGGTTCTAACTTAGGATCGGGATGAGAGGTGGTGGGGGGCAGAGGATCGGGCTGAATGATTGTTTAAAAGCCGGCGGCTTTTTACTGCCGGCTTTTAAACAATCATGCCCCATTTCAGCCTTTTCCTCTGCCGCCAGACCAATTTATAGGGTCCTTTTGGTGAACGAACTGTTATCGAACATAAACTCGAACTGCCGAATTTGAAGCTAATTGGTCGCATTTGTCGAATGACTTGAACACCGCTCAAAACAGCTCGAATTTGAGATTGGCGAACATTTTAAATCGAACATCGCTTATCTCTACTTGTATTATTATGAAGTGAAGGTCCATGGTTAATGGGCCATTCCCTGCTTAAATATACCAGCAGTGTTCAAGAATTGATGCATCACATTAGAGGCACCAATTCTGGTGCTTTGTCCCAGCTCTTCATGATTGCCTGGTGCGGTAGCAATCAGGGTAATATTTTTGGGGTTGATTTCAGCTGTGAATTGACAGCTGGCAACGAGCCCTGGGGTTAATAATAGAAAGGGATCTATCAGATACCCCATTACTAATCCAGTAAGTGTACAGTTAAAGGGATCCTGTCACCCCCAAAACACCTCTAAAGCTATTAAAAGCTGTCCCTAGAGCATAGTAACACTTACCCTACACTCCTTTTATCTCCTAAATGCAGCAAGTGAAAATGAAGATAAATGTTATTACACTACCTCATTAGGGATGATAATTAGTGACTATGGTATTCATAGTCACCCTGACAGGCTCTCCCTCTTCATGATATCACGCCTCAATAGGCGTGATCTTCAAATCAGATTAAAATGCGCGCCTCCCCGCTCTGTCGTGTGTCAGCCGCCCTGTAGTGGGGCTGGGTGACGCAAATCGCGTCATTTCCGGCGCCGGGTGACGGTATGTACACCCGCGCCGCTCTGTTAGCTTCAAAACGCGCAATGCGCATGCGCAGTCCGGGTCTTGAAGCTAACAGCGGCGCGGGTGTAATACGTCACCCGGCGCCGGAAATGACGCGATTCGCGTCATACAGCCGCATAATGCAGCGGTCCGGCTGACATAGGAGAGAGGGGAGGCGCGCATTTTAATCTGATTTGAAGATCACGCCTATTGAGGTGTGATATCATGCAGAGGGAGAGCCTGCCAGGGTGACTATGAATACCATAGTCACTAATTATCATCCCTAATGAGGTAGTGTAAAAACATTTATCTTAATTTTCACTAGCTGCATTTAGGAGATAAAAGGAGTGTAGGGTAAGTGTGAATATGCTCTAGGGACATCTTTTAATAGCTTTTGAGGTATTTTGGGGGTGACAGGATCCCTTTAAAAAACACACAGTCACTGGAAAAAATAGTATATCTGAATACAGACTCCCCCACATTACCTTGTTCATACTGTTATTAATTTTAAGAAATCCTTGAGTTCTGACGTATTCCATTGGTGTAATGTCTTACAATGCTCAATGAATCCTATGGAGCCTCATTCTGAGAGATATCAGTGTTCATGTTCCAGCACTGTATCTGGTACTGACCCAAAACTTTACAAGTTCTGTTTTGATCATTTCTAACTGCTATATACAGCAAGTGAAATAAGTATTCAATAAGCCAGGAATTTTTTAAATAACTATATTTCTAAAGGTGCTGTTGACATGATTTTCTTTACAGAAGTCAGTAATAACCCATCCAATCCTCACAGGCAAAGAAATAATACCAATAATGTTGAAAACTTTAGTGATGTGTGATGACACAGGGAATAAGTATTGAACACGCTTACTGAAATTATTTAATACTTTGCTCAAAAGCCTTTGTTGGTGATGACAGCTTCAAGATGCCTCCTGTTTGGAGAAACTAGTCACAAGTATTGCTCGGGCCCGATTTTCCACACATTCTTCCACACACTCTTCAAATCCTGAAGGTTCCTTGGGCTCCTTCTATGAATTCTGAGCTTTAATTTATTCCATGAAATTTCTATATATGAAGTTTGCCATTGCCATATGTGAAAAACAGCTACACACCATGATATCCTGAGCTTCAAATTTCAGTGTTTGTATGGTGTTTTGGGGTATATGCAGTGCTTTTTGGCCTCCAAACATGATCTGTATTAGGTCATCCAAGAAATTTGTTTTTGGTCTCATTTGACCAGAGTATATTTTCCCAGTATTCCATAGGGTTGTTTAAAAGTTGTTGAGCAAACTGCTAACACTCTTGAGCATGCTTTTTGTTCAGCAATAGAGTCTTGCATGGCCATGGAGATTAAGTGCATTATTTATTGTTTTCTTTGAAATATTTGTACTTGCTGATACCATGTCTTTCTGTAGCTATCCACAGGTGGTTATTGGCTCTTGGACAACTCTTCTGATAATTATTTTCACTCCTCTGTCTGAAATATTGAAGCTGGTTGATAAAGTTAGCGTTTACCAAGTAGATAGTAGATAGATAGTAAGTTGTGGTTTATTTCATTACAACTATAGATTATTATTTTTTTTTTGGGGGGGGGGGGTAAGCAGCCTGTTTTACTTATACGTTTGCACTGCTCCTTTTTATAATTTCTACATAGAAAATGAGTGACATGTTCAATACTTATTTCACCTGCTGTATATTATGCCATGTTTATAAAAAATGAGGCACTTAGCACACATTTTGACCATATTTTGCAAGCCCATCTGCCAATGATAAGATAACCATTCTTGATAGTAGCTGGTACTATCAGACAAACCACTTCTGGGCATATGTTCAGAGGTTTAAAGGTTAGATGAGATGCACCCCTGATTGACACTGGACAGATGGGTAGAGTGCTTGGCAATGGACAGACGGGTAGAATGCTTGGCATTGGACAGATTGGTGGAATGGTCAGACATAACAAAATGGAAGCAGTTGGTAATATATATTGTATCAACATACATATATGTATATATATATATATATATATATACATATAATATATATATCTATATATATAATGTATGTGTGTGTGTATATATATATATATATATATATATATATATATATATATATATATATAGTACAGACCAGAAGTTTGGACACGCATTCTCATTCACAGGGTTTTTTTAATTTTCATGACCATGAAAATTGTGGATTCACACTGAAGGCATCAAAACTATGAATTAACACATGTGGGATTAGTTACTTAACAAAAAAGTGTGAAACAACGGAAAATATGTCTTATATTCTAGGTTCTTCAAAGTATCCACCTTTTGCTTTGATTACTGCTTTGCACACTCTTGGCATTCTCTTGATGAGCTTCAAGAGGTAGTCACCGGAAATGGCCTTCCAACAGTCTTGAATGAGTTCCCACAGATGTTAGCACACTTGTTGGCCCTTTTGCCTTCACTCTGCGGTCCAGCTCACCCCAAACTATTTCGATTGGGTTCAGGTCTGGTGACTGTGGAGGCCAGGTCATTTGGCGTAGCACGCCATCACGCTCCTTCTTGGTCATATAGCCCTTACACAGCCTGGAGGTGTGTTTGGAGTCATTGTCCTGTTGAAAAATAAATGATGGCCCAACTAAACGCAATCCGGATGGAATAGCATGTCGCTGCAAGAAGCTGTGGAAGCCATGTTGGTTCAGTATGCCTTCAATTTTGAATAAATCCCCAACAGTGTCACCAGCAAAGCACCCCCACACCATCACTCCCCCTCCTCCATGCTTTAAGGTGGGAACCAGGCATGTAGAGTCCATCGGTTCACCTTTTCTTTGTCGCACAAAGATACGGTGGTTGGAACCAAAGATCTCAAAATTTGGACTCATCTGACCAAAGCACAGATTTCCACTGGTCTAATGTCCATGCCTTGTGTTCTTTAGCCCAAACAAGTCTCTTCTGCTTGTTGCCTGTCCTTAGCAGTGGTCTCCTAGCAGCTATTTTACCATGAAGGCCTGCTGCACAAAGTCTCCTCTTAACAGTTGTTGTAGAGATGTGTCTGCTGCTAGAACTCTGTGTGGCATTGACCTGGTCTGTAATCTGAGCTGCTGCTAACCTGCGATTTCTGAGGCTGGTGACTCGAATGAACTTATCCTCTGCAGCAGAGGTGACTCTTGGTCTTCCTTTCCTTGGGCGGTCCTCATGTGAGCCATTTTCTTTGTAGCACTTGATGGTTTTTGCAACTGCACTTGGGGACAATTTCAAAGTTTTCCCAATTTTTCTGACTGACTGACCTTCATTTCTTAAAGTAATGATGACCACTCGTTTTTCTTTACTTAGCTGCTTTTTTCTTGCCATGATACAAATTCCACCAGATTTCTGCACAACACAACTGATGGTCCCAACCCCACTTATAAGGAAAGAAATCCCACTTATTAAACCTGACAGGGTACGCCTGTGAAGTGAAAACCATTTCCGGTGACTACCTCTTGAAGCTCATCAAGAGAATGCCAAGAGTGTGCAAAGCAGCAATCGAAGCAAAAGGTGGCTACTTTGAAGAACCTAGAATATAAGACATATTTTCAGTTGTTTCACACTTTTATGTTAAGTATATAATTCCACATGTGTTAATTCATTGTTTTGATACCTTCAGTGTGAATCTACTATTTTCATAGTCATGAAAATACAGAAAACTCTTTGAATTCTCATTGAAGGTGTCTCCAAACATTTGGTCTGTACTGTATATATATATATATATATATATATATATGGTTGTGCAGACATATACTGGGCACTGCTGTGTTACAGGGACCGGTGCTACTTGCATATGTAAGGGTGCGAGTAAAGCAGGTTCATGTGCCCGGGTGCACGCTTATTAGACAGCAATATCAATGGATAAGGAAAAAATGCGGCACTCACCGAGCAGAGCTTTTTCTTTTTTATTTCAGAGTCCTCTTTACATGGTTTCTCTGCGATGGGGGAGGGAGTGAGGAGACACACAGGTGACGGATTCCGTTTCGGAGCACCTGCCCCTTCTCCCTCCCCCATCGCTGAGAAACCATGTAAAGAGGACTCTGAAATAAAAAAGAAAAAGCTCTGCTCGGTGAGTGCCGCATTTTTTTCTTATCCATTGATATATATATACTAGCTGTGAGCCCGATGCAAATGCATCGGGATTCTAGAACGTGCCTTAATTTGATTATAGTAGTTATAGCTGTTAGGCTGATGGAAATGCATCGGGTATCTAAAATATGTTTATTGTTTTTTTAAAGATTTTTAAATAATAATCGCATTATCAATAGCAATAATATAAGCCATACTATTATTATTAGCATTAATAGCAGTATTAATAGCATTATTAGCAGTATTATGAGCATTAATAACAGTATTAATAGCATTAATAGCATTATTATTAGCATTAATAGCATTATTAAAAGCATTATTAGCATTAATAATACCATTAATAGGATAAATATTAGCATTAATAGCATTAATAGCATAATTAATAGCATTAATAGCATTATTAATAGCATTAAGAGCATTATTATTAGCATTAATAGCATTAATAATAGCATTATTAGCATTAATAATAGCATTAATAACATTATTAATAGCATTAATAGCATTATTCTTAGCATTAATAGCATTAATAGCATTATTATTAGCATTAATAGCATTAATAATACTATTAATAAGATAAATATTAGCATTAATAGCATTAATAGCATAAATAATAGCATTAATAGCATTATTAATAGCATTAATAGCATTATTATTAGCATAAATAGCATTAATAATAGCATTATTAGCATTAATAATAGCATTAATAACATTATTAATAGCATTAATAGCATTATTATTAGCATTAATAAAATTAATAATAGCATTAGTAGCATTAATAATAGCATTAATAACATTATTAATAGCATTAATAGCATTATTATTAGCATTAATAGAATTAATAATAGCATTAATAGCATTAATAATAGCATTATTAGCATTAATAACATTATTAATAGCATTAATAGCATTATTATTAGCATTAATAGCATTATTATTAGCATTAATAGTATTAATAATACCATTAATAGGATAAATATTAGCATTAATAGCATTAATAGCATTATTAATAGCATTAATAGCATTATTATTAGCATTAATAGCATTAATAGCATTATTATTACCATTAATAGCATTAATAATACCATTAATAGGATAAATATTAGCATTAATAGCATTAATAGCATAATGAATAGAATTAATAGCATTATTAATAGCATTATTATTAGCATTAATAGCATTAATAATAGCATTATTAGCATTAATAATAGGATTAATAACATTATTAATAGCATTAATAGCATTATTATTAGCATTAATAGCATTAATAGCATTATTATTAGCATTAATAGCATTAATAATACCATTAATAGGATAAATATTAGCATTAATAGCATAAATAATAGCATTAATAGCATTATTAATAGCATTAAGAGCATTATTATTAGCATAAATTAGCATTAATAATAGAATTATTAGCATTAATAATAGTAGTAATAACATTATTAATAGCATTAATAGCATTATTATTAGCATTAATAGCATTAATAATACCATTAATAGGATAAATATTAGCATTAATAGCATTAATAGCATAAATAATAGCATTAATAGCATTATTAATAGCATTAATAGCATTATTATTAGCATAAATAGCATTAATAATAGCATTATTAGCATAAATAATAGTATAAATAACATTATTAATAGCATGAATAGCATAATTATTAGCATTAATATCATTATTATTAGCATTAATAGCATAATTATTAGCATTAATAGCATTATTATTAGCAGTAATATTATTATTAGCATTTTATTTTTTTAATTATTATTTATTATTTTTTATTTTTTTTTTTACTTTTTTTTTCATTTTTTTTTTTATAATTTTGTAATTATTTTTTAATTTTTTTTTTTATTATTAAATTTATTTATTTTTTTAAGTGAGAGTGAGAGACAGTTGTCATTCAGGTCTGCATTTTTTTTTTTTTATTTTTATATTATTTTTATTTAATTTTTTATTATTTTGTTATTATTATTTTTTATTATTTTTTAATTATTTTTAAATTATTTTATTTATTATTTAATTTATTATTTATCTTAAGTGACACAGAGTTCTCCTTGTGGTCCGCCAAAAGGGCTGAAGCTGATTAGCATATATTTATTTTTTTATTATTATTTTTATTTAATTTTTTATTATTTTTTTATTATTATTTTTTATTATTTTTTAATTATTTTTAAATTATTTTATTTATTATTTAATTTATTATTTATTTTAAGTGAGACACAGTTCTCATTCAGGTCCGCCAAAATGGCTGAGCTGATTAGCATATATTTATTTTTTTTATTATTATTTTTATTTAATTTTTTATTATTTTTTTTATTATTTTTTATTATTTTTTAATTATTTTTAAATTATTTTATTTATTATTTAAGTTATTATTTATTTTAAGTGAGACACAGTTCTCATTCAGGTCCGCCAAAATGGCTGAGCTGATTAGCATATATTTTTTTTTTTATTATTATTTTTATTTAATTTTTTATTATTTTTTTATTATTATTTTTTATTATTTTTTAATTATTTTTAAATTTATTTTATTTATTATTTAATTTATTATTTATTTTAAGTGAGACACAGTTCTCATTCAGGTCCGCCAAAATGGCTGAGCTGATTAGCATATATTTTTTTTTTTTATTATTATTTTTATTTAATTTTTTATTATTTTTTTATTATTATTTTTTATTATTTTTTAATTATTTTTAAATTATTTTATTTATTATTTAAGTTATTATTTATTTTAAGTGAGACACAGTTCTCATTCAGGTCCGCCAAAATGGCTGAGCTGATTAGCATATATTTTTTTTTTTTATTATTATTTTTATTTAATGTTTTATTATTTTTTTATTATTATTTTTTATTATTTTTTAATTATTTTTAAATTATTTTATTTATTATTTAATTTATTATTTATTTTAAGTGAGACACAGTTCTCATTCAGGTCCGCCAAAATGGCTGAGCTGATTAGCATATATTTATTTTTTTTAATATTATTTTTATTTAATTTTTTATTATTTTTTTATTAGTATTTTTTATTATTTTTTAATTATTTTTAAATTATTTTATTTATTATTTAATTTATTATTTATTTTAAGTGAGACACAGTTCTCATTCAGGTCCGCCAAAATGGCTGAGCTGATTAGCATATATTTATTTTTTTTATTATTATTTTTATTTAATTTTTTATTATTTTTTTATTATTATTTTTTATTATTTTTTAATTATTTTTAAATTATTTTATTTATTATTTAATTTATTATTTTTTTTAAGTGAGACACAGTTCTCATTCAGGTCCGCCAAAATGGCTGAGCTGATTAGCATAGATTTATTTTTTTTATTATTATTTTTATTTAATTTTTTATTATTTTTTTATTATTATTTTTTTATTATTTTTTAATTATTTTTAAATTATTTTATTTATTATTTAATTTATTATTTATTTTAAGTGAGACAGTTCTCATTCAGGTCCGCTATTTTTCCCATTGACATACATTAGCGGTGTGTCGGCGATTTTATGGCCGGCCACCTGGTTCTATTTGTCGGCCGTAAAATCGCGGACACACCGCTAATACATGTCTATGGGCAGTGAGCCCGATTTCGGATTGGACGCCGACCAATCAGAATTCGAGCTCAATGAGGGGCTCTTCTGATTGGCTGAGGGCAGTAGACAGCGACCAATCAGAAGAGCCGCTCATATCTCATTGAGATACAATGGCGGATTTGTCGTCCATTGTATCTGAATGAGAAGAGAAGAGGACGTCGGAGCTGGAAGAAGACAGAAGATCCCCGGGGCCGGACGAAGAGGACGCCTGGCCGGACGGACGATCAGATGACTAAGAAGACATGTAAGTATGTGCGGACATGGGGGGGCTGTGTGGACATTAGTGGGGGTCGGCTGTGCGGACATGGGGGTTTTTTCGGACATTGATGGGGGCGGGCTGTGCGGACATGGGGGTCAGCTGTGCGGACATTGCTGGGGGTGGGTGTGCAGACATGGGGGTCGGCTGTGCGGGCATGGGGGTCGGCTGTGCGGGCATGGGGGTGGGCTGTGCGGGCATGGGGGTGGGCTGTGCGGGCATGGGGGTCGGCTGTGCGGGCATGGGGGTCGGCTGTGCGGGCATGGGGGTCGGCTGTGCGGGCATGGGGGTCGGCTGTGCGGGCATGGGGGTGGGCTGTGCGGGCATGGGGGTGGGCTGTGCGGGCATGGGGGTCGGCTGTGCGGGCATGGGGGTCGGCTGTGCGGGCATGGGGGTCGGCTGTGCGGACATGGGGGTCGGCTGTGCGGACATTGATGGGGGCGGGCTGTGCAGACATGGGGGTGGGCTGTGCGGGCATGGGGGTCGGCTGTGCGGGCATGGGGGTCGGCTGTGCGGGCATGGGGGTCGGCTGTGCGGACATGGGGGTGGGCTGTGCGGACATTGATGGGGGCGGGCTGTGCAGACATGGGGGTGGGCTGTGCGGGCATGGGGGTCGGCTGTGCGGGCATGGGGGTGGGCTGTGCGGGCATGGGGGTCGGCTGTGCGGGCATGGGGGTGGGCTGTGCGGACATTGATGTGGGCGGGCTGTGCGGACATGGGGGTGAGCTGTGCGGACATTGCTGGGGGTGGGCTGTGCGGACATGGGGGTCGGCTTTGCGGACATGGGGGTCGGCTGTGGGGACATTGATGGGGGCGGGCTGATGGGGGCGGCTTCGCGCCCAATGTTAAATTCGTATCCACATGACGACATCGGAAAGTGCGCGTGAAGGGGCGCTTTTCCGATTCGTGATTATATAATAGATATATATATATATATTTATACATGACAAGAAAAAAAAAAAAAAAAAAAACTGCACAGCACTCAAAGACAAATGTGAACTGGTGCTAGCAAAGACGCAGGGTCATATAATGTGAAAAAATTCTTGCAGCACACAGCTACTACCAATGATGTACAAATGCTACAAGCTATATGTGTTTGAGGAAAAAGTTTAAAAACTTACGTTTTTTTAAAAAAACTCAAATTCTAATTTTTTATTTCTGAAGTTCTTGGTACATACATTGGCCAATGTCTGCTTGCTCATCAACTGCGACAAAGTGACTTCAGGTCTGATGAGTCCTAGTCTGATATCCCTATCCTCTTTGTCACACCCCCACTTCTCAGTGGGCAGACTCCATCTAGACCCTCGATCACCTGTAGGCTAATGAGGGTGCACATTGCAGCAAGGAGCCTGCAACTCCATATAATAAACAACAGGTGATCGAGGGTCTAGATGGAGTCTGCCCACTGAGAAGTGGGGGGTGGACAAGGAGGATAGGGATATCAGAGTAGGACTCATCAGACCTGAAGTCACTTTGTCGCAGTTGATGAGCAAGCAGACATTGGCCAATGTATGTACCAAGAACTTCAGAAATAAAAAATTAGAATTTGAGTTTTTTTTAAAAAACGTAAGTTTTTAAACTTTTTCCTCAAACACATATAGCTTGTAGCATTTGTACATCATTGGTAGTAGCTGTGTGCTGCAAGAATTTTTTAACATTATATGACCCTGCGTCTTTGCTAGCACCAGTTCACACTAGTCTGTGAGTGCTGTGCAGTTTTTTTCTTGTTATTTATCATATGGAGTTGCAGGCTCCTTGCTGCAATGTGCACCCTCATTAGCCTACAGGTGATGGAGGGTCTAGATGGTGTCTGCCCACTGAAAAGTGGGGGGTGGACAAGGAGGATAGGGATATCAGAGTAGGACTCATTAGACCCTGAAGTCACTTTGTCGCAGTTGATGAGCAAGCAGACATTGGCCAATGTATGTACCAAGAACTTCAGAAATAAAAAATTAGAATTTGAGTTTTTTTAAAAAAACGTAAGTTTTTAAACTTTTTCCTCAAACACATATAGCTTGTAGCATTTGTACATCATTGGTAGTAGCTGTGTGCTGCAAGAATTTTTTCACATTATATTTATACATGTATATGTATTACAGTATACATATATATATATATATGTACAGTTTTGGTACTAAGGGACAAAAAGTACCTAGTAAATTTATTGAGGTTACATACTGCCAATATTTATCGGAGACTCGCAAAAACTGCTGACCTTGTCAGGCCTAAAAGGACATTCTTGAGGAAGATGTCATCTGATTATGGTGCGCTCATATACTACTGCTGATATTTGTACAATTGTACCCCAGCACTGATATCTGCATGATAAGCATATCTAGGGCTTTCATCCCGTTCGATCCATTTTTCAGAACTTTCAAATATCTACAGTTATACAAATTTCAGTTCCATTAGATTTTTCCAGGACAGTGGAAGAAGAGGTGCAATTAAATAATGCTTATTTTATTTTACATAAAATCCACAACTTTTGAGAAATGGTGTTTTTAGTGCATGGACTGGCAGTCAGACCATTTCTCACCCACACACATTCCTGCTGAAACCCTCAGCGTTTATATGGGGGCGATTAGTAATGGGAGGGAGGGACAGTTCCAGCTCTCAAAGCTTTCCTCTGCTTCCAGTCACAGACTATACATTAGAATACATTAGTGTTACTCAGGGTGTGCAATGTATATACTCGTATGGTAAATGTGGTAACTGTGGCCAGGCATTCTTCTTGATAAAATAATGTATGTCAGTATAAGATGACACAGGGCGATAAACGGGAACAGTTTACTTTTCCTCTATTCACTTAAACTTATCATTTACATTAGACATTAGTGAATTGATATACAAGATAGTCGTCACCTCAGTAGTCCATGGCCTCCAGACAGGAACCTTGCAAACCTCCTCTTACTGGTTATTCCTTTTCTGATTAAAAGGCCCAGTATGATAATGACAGAAAAGGCACTGAGGATTAAAGTAGTTAGGAGAAGGTTCACTCTGGTCCTACCTGGTGGCCACAGAACACTGACGTGGCCAGTTGACCAGGGTCTTGCAAATTGATTTACCCATTTCATATATTAAGAGGTTCTGGTTGTCATTTAGGAGATTCATTAATAAATAAAAATAGTAATAATTTTATTTCTAAAGTGTCAATAATTAGTTCACATCAATAAGATATGTGGTTTAGTGGTTATCCCTGTTGCTTTGCCACACTGGAGTGTTGGGTTCAAATCCCACTAAGTAAAACATCCTCAAGGAGTTTGTATGTTCTCCTTGTGTTTCTGTGGGTTATTTGGTTTCCTCCCACACTATAAAACTTATTTATAAGCAAATTAGATTCTGAGCCCCAATGGGGACAGTGATGAACATCTCTGTAAAGTGCTGTGGAATATGATGATGGTAAATAATAATATTAGCAATCCAGATGTAATTCAACACACAGATGTTTCTGGAAGCAGGGTCCTTTGACAGCCACCTGGTATCATAGAAGATGGGTTTTTCCTCTTGGAGAACTAATTTACATTTCCTGAAGTTGTTAAACTTAAAGTGTAACCGTCATTTATTAGGCAAATGAATATTTTGATCACATGATATTTTATATACATGTTGTCCTACTCCAAGCTGTATAGGCTTGAGAGCCAAATACCACTTAAGTAAATCAGGTGATGTGCATTTCTGTAATGAGGAGAGATGTGGTGTAATGTCATCAACACCCTATATAAGGTGTGCTTAATTATTAGGCAAATGCCTTTCTTTAGGCAAAATGGGTCAGAAGAAAGATTTGACGGGCTCTGAAAAGTCCAAAATTGTGAGAGGTCTTGCAGAGGGATGCAGCAGTCTTGAAATTGCCAAACTTTTGAAGTGTGATCACTGAACAATCAAGCGTTTCATGGCAAATAGCCAACAGGATCGTAAGAAGTGTGTTGGGCAAAAAAGGCGCAAAATAACTGCCCATGAATTGAGGAAAATCAGGTGTGAAGCTGCCAAGATGCCATTTGCCACCAGTTTTGCCATATTTCAGAGCTGCAATGTTACTGGAGTATAAAAAGAGCACAAGTTGTGCTATACTCAAGGACATCACTTCTGCTGGACAAAATGCCGCAATGCCCGTACTGCCGTCAAGGACTACCAGAACAAAGGATCATCTGGGTGTAAAGGTCTTTATTCTTCCGACGCGTTTCGGTGTTCCCTGAGGAAGGAGCTGGGTTAGAGCGTCGGAAGAATAAAGACCTTTGCACCCAGATGATCCTTTGTTCTGGTAGTCCTTGACGGCAGTGCGGGCATTGCGGCATTTTGTCCAGCAGAAGTGGTCTTCTCCCCACAGTTATTCGTGAAAGTGCGGCCCTGCAGCAGCTGTCTTATAGGCAATAAAACCGATTGTGGGTAACACAACTGTACCAGGTGAGCAGTTCACACTCATTATCCACCTCATCTCTTAATTTTAGAGATAAGACCCTATTGTGCATTATCTCATATCTACAGATACTCAGGGACATGGCCAAGGTAAGAAAGGCTGAAAAACGACCACCTTTGAACAAGAAACATAAGATAAAACATCAAGACTGGGCCAAGAAATATCTTAAGACTGATTTTTCATTGGTTTTATGAACTGATGAAATGAGAGTGACTCTTGATGGGCCAGACAGATGGGCCAGAGGCTGGATCAGTAAAGGACAGAGAGCTCCTCTCCGACTCAGATGCCAGCAAGGTGGAGGTGTTGTACTGGTATGGGCTGGTATCACCAAAGATGAACTTTTGTGACCTTTTCGGGTTGAAGATGGAGTGAAACTCAACTCCCGGACCTACTGCCAGTTTCTGGAAGACAACTTCTTCAAGCAGTAGTACAGGAAGAAGTCGGTATCGTTCAAGAAAAACATGATTTTCATGCAGGACAATGCTCCATTAAATGCATCCAACTACTCCACAGCACGGCTGGCCTGTAAAGGTCTAAAAGAAGAAAAAATAATGACATGGCCCCCTTGTTCACTTGATCTGAACCCAATAGAGAACCTGTGATCCCTCCTAAAATGGGAGATCTACAGGGAGGGAAAACAGTACACCTCTCGAAACAGTGTCTGGGAGGCTGCGGTGGCTGCTGCACGCAATGTTGATTGTAAACAGATAAAGCAACTGACAGAATCTATGGATGGAAGGCTGTTGATTGTCATCATAAAGAAAGGTGGCTATATTGGGCACTAATTTTTTTGGGTTTTGTTTTTGCATGTCAGAAACATTTATTTCTATATTTTGTGCAGTTATATTAGTTTACCTGGTGAAAATAAACAAGTGAGATGTGAATATATTTGGTTTTTATTAAGTTGCCTAATAATTCTGCACAGTAATAGTTACCTGCACAAACAGATATCCTCCTAAGATAGCCAAATCTAAAAAAAAACCACTCCAACTTCCAAAAATATTAAGCTTTGATATTTGAGTCTTTTGGGTTGATTGAGAACATAGTTGTTGATCAATAATAAAAATAATCCTCTAAAATATAACTTGCCTAATAATTCTGCACACAGTGTAATCTGACTTCTTGTTCATATAGCTTTTGCTCTGTAATAACAAGGAGCAGAGGCATGTGAATGGAGTTGCTGGCATGAGGTAATTTGACAGTCTTATCAACTGTATTGTGTATTGTGAACACAGCGTAGGCCATGCCCCCTGAAGACGGAGGTGAATAAGAAGGAGCTTCACACACAGTCTGCTGAGGACATCTTGTGGAAGGTTTTTTATTGGTTTCCTTCCTGATTTCAGTAATAATATATCTGTGAAAATTGATTATAATCACTTGTTCTATGTTACTATTAAATAAAAACGTAAACGACGGTTACACTTTAAAGGCGTTTTCCAAAGTTTTGTCTAAAGGAGCGCAGCTTCTTGCATTGATTTGTGCATTCTCTGATATTGCAAGAAGTACTTTTGCATCTACAGCATTGGAGAAGTTCAAGGGCATTTTATTTAGTGACCAAACGACCTGCAGAATAGCAATTGCAAGCTCTTTAGCAAAGAGTTTGTAAGTGCAGCGCTCCTCACCAAGGACAGTGGTGGGGAACTCCAGGCCTCAAGGGCCACCAACATGTCATGTTTTCAGGATTTCCTTAGCATCGCGCAGGAGTTGTAATCATCACCTGTGCAGGTTAATAAATTATCACCTCAATTTTGAAAACATGATCTGTTGGTGACCCGGGAGGCCTGGAGTTTCCCTGCCCTGACCTAGGAGGTCAGCTTCTCCTTTAGACTGTAGGGGTGGCCAGCAACCTAAACAATAAGCAGTAAACTATAAAAAGCCCTTCGCACTTGAGATCGGAGACGTTTTTTAATTATAGGTGAATTGACAAAATCACTTGTTTTACAGGCATTTTACAATTCTATCTAATTAACAACATGAGACAACCTCCTTAAGGATCACTAGAAATTAAAAGCTAAGGGATTCTTTGTGAAGATGGGCTGGATGAGAACTATGCACCATAGATTTGGCTGTGCTCTATAAGCTGTACAATGATGATGTATTTTGCAGCAGTTTTTTCTTCAGAAAACATTCAGATTGATACAGATAAATCCATATTCAGCCATATTGGCGATTATTGAGTTATTTGGTCACCCATAAAAGTAAAATCAAACACCCTACTCCCTCCTTCCCTACCATGTTAACCAATGGCTTAACTTGCAGCTCTTGGACCCCGATGTGAAAGCTCTAACGGGCCAGCAATTATTGTAAATCTTTAATAGCAATAGTCTTTGTCTATAGGCCAAATAGACTCTTAAGGTACCGTCACACCAGGCGACGGCGCTGTAGATGTCGGCGGCGACTGGCGGAAGCACGCACGTTTTTGGCGCCTCGCCAGCGTCGCCGTCCTCCATTTACATGGGGCAACACCTACAGCGCTGCACCGGCGATCTGACAAGCGGCATCGCCACTGGAGTGTCTCAAAACCCCAGCAGTGATGCAGGACAATGGGAGCCTATGGCTCTCATCACCTGTCAGGTGGCCGGTTACATGGGGCGATGTGTGCACATCGCCCCAGATCGGTTGCCTGGTTTCAGAGCACTGCTCTGAAACCAGGCGACCTCCCGGCGGCGCCGACATCGCCCCTTTACATGAGGCGACGTAGGGGCGATGTCGCCACTGACAGGCCACTCCCCCACGTCGCCTATGTAATCGGCGGCAATGTCGCCACGTGTAACGTGGCCTTTAGGGCCCCTTAGGCTCTAAGGCCCAGGTGCAATTGCAACCCCTGCACCTGTTGTAGCTACTCCCCACATGCTACCCCATTATTTACACTCGTGTGCATTCTGAATCTAATTGCATTTCTATATGCCACAGTGGATGCTTTGTGCTTTTCTCAATTGGTGGCAGTGAAGCAAACCTTGTCAAGTTTTATTTACTGTACATAACAACTAATCTTATTATTTATATCTCCAGAACCAGAATTTTAAGGGCTTTTTCTAAAATAAAGCCATTTTTAACCACTGGATGGTATTGCAGCTCATTTCTATTGAAGTGAAAGTAACTCAGTTGCAATACCTAACACAACCATGGCCAAGAGAGGCACTATTTCTTGGATAAATCAATCATAGTTCCTCATAGCTTGTGTTATTAGGAGGTTTGGTCACTTGAATTATGCATAGGATGCATTATAATATTTGAACGTCTGATACTAATTTGCAAGAATATTGGATTGTTTATAAAAATCCTAATTATGTGTTCCTCCTTTGATAATTAAATGATGAAAGAGATTTAGGAGTGATAATTAAAACAACATGGCTTTGTCATGACATCACCTATAGAGGATTTGTGTTAATGTCACTACCTAGGCATTATTATCATAGACACTACTTACATCTCTATCAGTATAGTTAATAGGATAAAGAAAAATATGAATATATTAATAAGGATATCACAATTTATAAGTGCAGGGTGACAATGTATTAGGATCTTTTTTGGTTAAAGGGAAGAAGTATGTTGTACTATTCTTACACACTAGGGGGCATTAACTCATACATAATGGCCTGGATATGTACACATATATACATACATTATATACAATATATACATATATATTAACATTTCTTGTTTAGGTCTTAAGGTTGTTCACCTCACACCTGCAACAGATAAAAAAAGCATTTTCTTTCTCAATCTAATTAGGATTTGCAGTGTATTTTCACCACTAATTTTGTTTGCAGAATGTGAATTTAGCACATATACAGCTGAAAATTACATTTATTGCTCATTTTTCTAGCTTACTTACTACTTTTTCAAATGTGATATTGCTCCTGAATTATAGATAAGGAAACCATTACATTATTGAGTATTGTTAGACCCCTTTCCAGTGATGTAACTTGAAGCTCATTGGTCCTGATGTGAAAGCTCCAATTATTGGAAATCTTTCATTGATACAGTCTTTTCTATAGGCCAAAGGGACTTTTGGGCCCCCCTAGCCTCCAAGGGCCCGGGTGTGATTGCAACCCCTGCTCCTAATTGTACAATAATTATGCCCCCCTTTCACACATCCATTTTTATGTAGTATTCTATCTGTATTTTCATGGATAAAACACCCATTAACTACAGTCCATGGTCCTGTTCACGTCAGTATTTTTCTGCTGTCCATTTTTCATCTAATAACAGATATATGATCAATTTTGATTTGTTTTACAAAATAAAATCACCTCTTCAAGTCAACAGATTTGTGAGATAACCCAACAGCAATGTAGGCCATTTGTGCTGCATCCAAAGGCGTAACTACAACAGGGGCAGGGGTTGCAATCGCAGGGGGGGCGCAAAAGTCCCTTTGGCCTATAGCAAAAAAACTATTGCTATTAAATATTTGCAATAATTGGGGGCCCCGGTGGAGCTTTCGCATCAGGGCCCCTGGGCTTCAAGTTACGCCACAGGCTGCATCCTACCGTAATACAGGTCTAATGCTTGGTTGGCTGATTCATTTTCCCAAGGTGCGACAGGAGAGATTATGACTCTTGTAGAGAGCCAAAGCATCATGCTGGACTTAATTGTGTTAAATTTCATTATTAATTCATATTAATTATTATTGCTTAATATAGGGCAGAATTAAGCTTGTTGAGTATATTATACTGCTAATACATAAATATTACAATATGGCTCGTTGTAACATGTATTCTTACCTGTAGCAGCGAATGAAGACCATATTATTTACAGCTTTTCTTAACCCCTTCACTCCCCAGCCTGTTTTCACCTTCTTGCCTAGGCCAATTTTTTCAATTCCGACCAGTGTCACTTTATGACATAATAACTGTTGGGTGCTTCAACAGATTCCAGTGACTGTGAAATTATTTTTTATGACATTGTATTTCATGTTAGTGGTAAACGTAGGTCAATATTTGTTGCGATTATTTGTGAAAATATAGGAAATTTGGCAAGCAAATTGAACATTTTGCAACTTTTAATTGTTATGCCCTTAAACAAGAGTATGTCACACAAAATTGTTAAGAAACTAGCTGTATAGCCCAGTGTTGCCCATTCATAGTAACTATCTGTTTTTACTTATAAGCTGACTGTATGTCTATATGTGTGTATGTAGGTCCACTGTAGGCACTTCCCCTACCCCTAAACCTGCCCCCCCCACAGCCCACCAAAAATGCCACCCTCTCACCCTCCTTAACCTGCACCCCTTCAAACCTGCCGCCCTAAAAAGACTGCTCCCCAAAACCCTCGCTCCATGCAAAAATGACAAACCCTTGCCTCCACCCCCAAAAAATGCCCCTCAAACCCGCCTCCTCCCAAAAACAATGCCCCCCAAACCAGCACCACCCCGCCACCTAAACCCGCATTACCCCCAAAAAATGCCCCTGTTGCACCCACACCCCCCAAACCTGCCCAAATATTCGCACATCCCCCACAGACTCTGAGTCAAATGTGGCGTGTGTACAAAATGTTGTGATTGTAGGTGCGACAGTGTGAATTCCTTTAGTGGACATACATACATTGAAAAGTGGCATGGCCATAAAGGTGGTGGAACTATGAAGGGGCAGAGCTATGTGAAGTGGGCATGACTATGTGGAGTGGGTGGGTCTATGACACTGCTGTGGAGTGGGCAGGGGTACATGGAGTAGGTGGGGCTATGTGGAGTGGTCAGGCTTGTGGAGTGGTCGGGGCTTATGCCACATACAAACATTCACTCAGCTTTGTAAATATAGATAACATTTCCCACATATCTACTTTACATCAACCCCCATTTTTTAAACAAATTTTTTTTATTAGGGAGTTAAAAACTTATCATTTTCTCATTTTCAGAATAAAATTTACAAAACCTTTTTCTTAGGGATCTCATAGCATTTTAAGAGACTTTGAGGAGCCTACGTGACAGAAAATAACCAAAAATGACACCATTTAAAACTGCTCAGAACCACATCCAACAAGATTGGGGCTCCTTATATACTATCCGGACTATTCTGTGTTGCAAGTTTTCAGCAATTTTTCTCAGCCACCCACATCCATGGAGATTAGACACAGTGCCATAGGTTGTAAACTTCTTGATTATGTTGTACAACATGAACAATGGAACATCAAAATCACTGGAGATGGTCCTTTAACCTTGAGGTTGTTTAAACTTTTCAACAATTTTGATGATCAAATCCTCTTTATGTTCTTTATGCTTAGTGCGGCGACAATTACAGTACAGTTCTCTTCTCCTCGTTATGTTCCCCATGCTTAGTATGGCAGACACAGACACATAATGTAACGTTTGAGTCAACTTCTCCCCTTTTTACCTGGTTACAGGTGTGATTTTCACATTGCCCACACGAGATACTTACCACAGGCGAGTTTGAACCAGTATCACATGCTTGAAACAAAGTTGTTTACCCACAATTTTGGAAAGGTGCCAACAATTTGGTCCGACTCATTTTGGGGGTTTTGTGTCCAATTTGCTTTTTTTGTTTTTTATATCCACAAATTATTTAAAAGTGTATAACAAAACATGTATAACTGCAATAAATTTCAGGAAGAAGTACCGTATATACTCGTGTATAAGCCAACCCGTGTATAAGCCGACCCCCCTACTTTTGACCCCAAAACCTGGGAAAACCTATTGACTCGTGTATAAGCCGAGGGTGGACCCCAGCACAGGTATACAGCCCCCAGCAGTGTGGTATACAGGCCTCCCAGTGGTAGTATACAGCATCCCCCCCAGTGGTAGTATACAGCAGCCTCCCCAGTGGTAGTATACAGCATCCCCCCAGTGGTATATACAGCATCCCTAAAGGTATAAACAGCAGGCCCCAGAGGCATATACAGCAGGCCCGAGAGGCATATACAGCAGGCCCCAGAGGCATATACAGCAGGCCCCAGAGGCATATACAGCAGGCCCCAGAGGCATATACAGCAGGCCCCAGAGGCATATACAGCAGGCCCCAGGGTATATACAGCAGGCCCCAGAGTATATACAGCAGGCCCCAGAGGTATACAGCAGGCCACAGAGTATATACAGCAGGCCACAGAGTATATACAGCAGGCCCCAGAGTATATACAGCAGGCCCCAGAGTATATACAGCAGGCC